>JANZLQ010000086.1:20883886-20924867 GCA_026212715.1 Elanus axillaris | reverse complement strand
CCATCTTAGAGCCAGCTGGTATTGGCTCTGTCAGACACAGGGGAAGCTTCCAGCAGCTTCTCACAGAAGCCACCCCTATAACCCCCCCACTACCAAAACCTTGCCACAGAAACCAAATACACCAAGTTACAAGCAACTCTTCAGTTGATTGCTCTTTTTGCTGCTGTCTAAGCAAGGAGAGAGGACAAACCTATGGAGCAGCAGCATCGTGATGAATGCTTATCACAGGGCAGGCTTCAATGAGCAAGGGGCTCTGCTCATCTGCTAGTTTTATGAAGGTCTACAGTATTCTCAACTGTGTGCTAAAGCAGGAACCGGCAAATTTTCTTCAGCATTTTTGTTCAATCTTTGGGCTGTTTTTTGCTGTGACTGCTTGTTTTGATTTTATTTTACTCCCTCTTCTATCAAAAGTTTGAGTGTTTGGATTGGATGCTTTTTTCCCCTTTTTTAAGTACCCTCTCTTATATGATGTATTAAATCTTCCTTGGCAAGCTTGTCTCCAGCCATACTGTGTTGGTGGGTTTTGTAGGTGAGTAGAGAGCAGAATGCAGAAAAAGAAATGAGCAAAATATGTTGTTTGTAAATGAACTTTGGTGTAAGTGATGGCTTTGCAGATTTCAGATTTCATCCTCTAGCCATGGCAAGTCTGTTTGAATTAATTTGTTGACATAATTCTACAAGAACACTTACAAATACATTCCTCAGAGAGATGTGAAGGGAGCTGTAGACTTTCATTTTTCAAAATGTATCTATCTATTCAAGCCGGCTGTTTGTTAGATCTCACAATGTGCTCAGCAGCAGAAGGTCCAGGATGTAGTGCCCCACAGGCTCTCAGCACCCCCTGGCTTGAGGTCTCCAGCAGCATGGTGAGGAGAAGGAAGGAGAAGGGTCCAACTGCCGCACTGTATGCTTCACCCAGGAGAACATGTGCTAGGAACACATTGAAGGAGATGCCCAAGGGTCACAAATGCTCTTGGATGTCAAATAAATGTAAATGCAACAAACTGAAAACAAGATGAAAAGCTGGCAGAAGGACTTAAACTCCAAAGTGAGAGCCCCAGGATGTTTCCTTACAGACTGTTTGAAATCTTTGATAATTTAAATGAAGTTTGTGGAGAAGAACAAGGTGAAAGGGCCTTGGCTGGATTATAACATATGTTCCATATTGCAAGGCCACCTACAAGAAGAAATGGATGCAGTGTATGCTGCTTAGTAAGTTACCACTCTACATTAGAAGTAATAAGATTTATTTAGCTTTGGAAAAGCAGACAAAATAGGTAAGAAAACACATGATGAAACTTCTGGATTGAGTATTTTAATAGGAAAGGGCCAAAATACACACTATTAAAGTTAGAATAAATGCTACACATGGGTTCTTCAAGAAAAAAAAAATTATTTGCAGTCTTTTTATAGGTTGTTCTGCAGAAGAGCCCCTATGCTCTTTCCTCCTCCACAGCTGGGAAGACAGGCTTATTGACCAATTCAGTAAAGAAATACATTTGTTTTCCAGCACTTTTCCCAAACGAGTCTCTAAAGGCTTAGCTTCTCACTGTGGGAAGTGTGCTGGGTGGTGTTAGTGATCTCCCTGTTGTAGTCTACCACAAAGATGGTGAAGATTTTATAGGACTCAAAAAAGATGTTGGCCAGCAGCTATTGAAAGTACCGCATTTCTCTCTTGTGTGAGGTAGAGGATGGGACATGTGCCACCACTGAGGGCATTAGAGGGGTTTTGGTGACCACCCTGTTTATGTTAATGGTACCAGGCATGGCAGAACAGGCAATACTCTGCTCTTGGAAAGGGAGAAGTAGGACTGGAAGAAGAATAAAGGGGGATGCTTATCTTTGCTTGACATGAAGAAAATGTGTGTTGCTAATACTGCTCTCAGGTTGTTTTATGGCCAAATGTACCAAAATCTGCATGAATTTAAAAAACAATCTCTATTTAATTGCACTGGGACCCTTTCCTGGAGCCAAGTAACTTTATGGCTGATAAGTAAAAAAAAAAAACAAAACCATATCACACAAACATGGAATAGAGCACTAATTTTATGTGTGCCTGTGATGAAATGCAGATGGGTCCTGGCCTCCAACCCCTCTGTCCCTTGGGACGAGGAGTCATGAGGAGAAACTGGGAACTCCCTGGGTGCCCTCTTCTCCCATGGGCTGAAAGTCTGGTGGGTGCCAGCCCAAGAGGCTGGCTGCCTCTTCCAATGAAATGACCCTTCAGCCTTTCTTTAGGTCAGATCTTGGTTTTCCCACAGCTTAGACTTTTTCAAATCCCTTAATCTACGCTCAATTCTCCTGTGTATTTCCAAAAAAAAAAAAACCAAACCAAAAACAAACCTCCAAGAAAGAGGTCCACCAATTACTGCAATCTTTATACTGCTGCTTCTTAAGAAAGAGCAAGGGACACCAGGAATAAGGCCAAAGATGCGAATCACTTAAGCAGCAACTGCATCTGAGCTTTCATATGGAAAATAATAACCAAAATGCCTTGCAGCAGGGTAATATTAATGCCTGGAAAAAGGTAGGAAATTAGAATCAATTTAACTGATACATTGGCAAGTGTTAACTGCATTTTATGTGGAGCCTTTATTCTTTGATGAAACCCAGTTTTCCTGCAGAAACAATTTGCTTTTAGATTCAACTTCATACACAGAGTGGAAGTAATTGCAATTAAGTTTGTTCTCCAATTTTCTGAAGCTGTTTCCAAAATCAAGCGAATAAAATTGTGTGCTTGACAGACTATCTTTCTGTGTATCTTTTTTAGAAATGTTCCCATTAATGGTTAAAAAAAAAAAAAGAGAGGAATGCTTGGTTTTGTATATATTTTAAAATGACAGCTGATATTTCAGTTCCAACAAAAAGGGGCAAACATATTCTGTGCCACCATTTAATCATTAATTTGAAAGTCAGACAACAAGTCTGTCATTTAAGATAAATATTAAGGATGACAAAAACCTCAAGGTAACCATTATTAAAATAAATGTTTTGTTGATTTATTTTCCTGGCTGCTTAGACTGAACTCTGGGTTCTAATGCTCGCATAAAAAGGGGTTATTAGTGCTCTTTCTTCCAGTAATGTAGACATTAAAGAGGTAAGGGGTGCGAGATGCCAGTTTCCATTCTAGGTCTGTTAAAGCACTTTGCTGTCAGGGAAAGTCAAACTGTTTTGCTTCCCTTCTGTAGAAAATTGTCAGTTGATAGGTGGAACTTCAGGAATAATTAGTGAAAGTAGATGTGTAAATTCCACTGGGGGAATCAATCTTTCACAAATATATTTAAATGAATTCAGTGTCCTTTTCTTTGAAGAGTGGCAGGGTGCAAAAAAATTATTTTGGATTTCTTTAACAGCATCTAGAAACCTACACTGCCTCTTTAAAAATAAATTACAGCACACCCCACTCAAGAAATCACAAAGGGAGAGAATATTTAAAATTAATTCAAAAAAATTCTCCAACATGCTTCCAGCTGTCAAAAATGCATTGAAGATATGCCAAACATAATTCAAAACACTTTCTGATTTGAAGGTATCTCAAGTATATTTTCCTCCCAAAGTAAATCTTTAATGGACTTGTATGTCTGTCTCCCTATAAGTGTGGGATGTCTTTTTTTTCTTTTAGGTCCCTCCCTTTTCTCTTTCCCCAAAAAAACCAACCACTCACAGATATTTAATGAAATCTGCAGAGGTGGTTGGGTTTGATTTTTTTCTTTTTCTTTTTCTTGTTTGTTTGTTGGTTTTTTTTAGAGAGAGTAGAAAACTAGTTCTCTAGTGACAGCACTCAGGTTGGGCTTTGGAGAGCTGGATGCAATCCATGGCTCTGCCATAGATTTTCCATGTAGCCCTTGGGTAAGTTGTAATTTCTCTGCTATGGGTCTACTGCAAAATAATGCCTCAAACGGAGTATGGAAGATAGAGACAAAAAATGCTTAATATTTGCCTAGCTATTGGAATGCTGAGGATCAGTCAGATGCCTGGATAGATTTTAGGGTGTGATGCCATGTACAGAGCTGTTAATATTCCCATGGGAATACCGAGTTCAAGTTCTGTGCTGTTAAATAAAAAGTGGTAACACTAGTTGGGGTCACCTGTATGGCCCATTTTGCATAAACAACCATTTTGACAGGTTCCTCTTTGTATTGGAAAGCACAAAACTCCTTAAACTGTATTAGATGTTTGCATTCTACTTTATCTTCAAAATACTTTATAAACACTTAAGAATCAATCATCTTAATACATTTATGAAGACAGGTAGCATTTATTAATACCTGTCAATTGATGGGGGAATTTTTAGCTTGCGATTTTGAGTCCATACTAGTGCAGAGCTTAGGAAACTCAGATCATGTCCTTCTCTGTGGTTGAACAAAACATTAGTGCACTGCCGACTTACGAACTTTTCAGGGGTTTGAGTGTCAAATTCATACACAGTGATAAAACTTTTGATCTATTTCTTAAGACCATTATGCTAATCACACTTACTGAGAGTTGGAGAGAGTTCTGGAGATATATTTCCTATAGTTTACTGATGTATGCAAAGCGATTACTCTTTGTTGAAACTTTGGAAAAATGGATGTCAATATTCTTTGCAAGACTGTAACTTATAATGCTATTATCAGCAAGGTGTTACTATGGGAAGCCACAACCAACTGAAAGCCATAACTCCTCCTTATTAAGAATCTGCTCCAACCCCTATTAAAATCAATGGAAAGACCTTTCTGACTCTAGTAGGTAAAGAATTGCTCAATAAAATGTAGAAAATACACACAGGTTATTATTGGTCAGTCCATAAAAACAGTCAGCCAAAAACTTACTATTTTTTCAAAATCTAATGTGTGTACGTGTGCTTCAGTTCTTTTAAAAGCACTAGGGGATCCTGGTTCCTCAATAGACTGTTCACTGGAGTCAAACATTGGCAAACAACCCTCTGGGCTCAGGGGCTTTTACTAACAGCCTTTTGTTCACACCCACTAAACCATTTAAATTTCACATGAAGAGCACATCTAAGATCTCTCTGTCAAGCTGCAAGGAAATGTCAAAGAACCCAAAACATAGTTCCTGAAAACATAAAGGAAAGTTCACAGTACAATCACAGGGCATTAAAATATTCCAAGCTTTTAAAGCCAGGAGCCATCACAATTGATTGGGGTGACCGCCTGCTTTGTGAAGGTGTTAGGTTTTTCAACCCAATCATTTTTGTACCAAGTCCAAACACCTGGGGCAGAGCAAGATAATATCCTGAGAAGGACAGATTTTATCTTTAGCTATGGGCTTCAGCTGATGGTGAAATAGTATAAATTTCTGTGGGTAATCATCCTTGCTTTATGGCATGGCTCCTTGTTTTAAATTTCAGCAGGATCTTGCTATGCCTTTCTCTGAGGGATGAAAAAGTCCTCTACCAAAACTGACTCATCCTAGGGGGAGTATGAGCAGAGGCTGCCTGTGGATGTAGGAATGTTAGAAAAACCCACATCTTTTGGGGTCACTGAAATACGCTGTGCAATGAGCACTTTCTATTTTAAGGTGAAATTAGAAACAATTGTTGCAGGTGCTGGAAGGTAAGTTATGTAAATGTTAGGCTAACAAAGCTAGTTTACTTTGGAAGGAATGGTTTCAGTGTTTGAGGTGATTGTTTTGGCTTTACTGGGCAATCGATCCCATCCACCTATACATACAGAAGCAGCAGAAAAAGCTTGTATGCAAAGATCCATCCATCATGTTGTAACTCATGTTACAACAACCCATGGTGTTGTTTCAATTAGGTCTTTAGCCAGTTCAGTCCCTCTCTCTCTGGGACAAATCCAGGGGTACCATTGTAGGGGTTGGATTTTTTGCTTATGATGGGGACAGCTTGTTCAAGCTGCTGAGACCAGTAGTTTACATCACAGGGGCCATTAAAAAGGCATAGTTGTCAGCTGAGTGTCAAGTGCCTTTTGGGTGGGTTGTACAAAACTGGAGTGATCCTAGGAGAACAGGTGCTGACTGGGAGAGGAAGATCCTGGCTCCTGAAGTCTCTGCAGCTTCTCTTTATGCTGGGTTCACCTCTGGAGCAGTTTCAGTATAACACTGTTCACCTCATTTGATTGAGCCAGTAGACTCCTATAAATGAAGGGTGGCACTACAGCTGATCACCTATAGGAATAGATGACCTGCCTCGCTTTCTTTATCAGAACTCTTCTTGATGGTGTCCTATAGTCCTATATTTATTCAAGGCCTTAACATCCCAGGTGTCTATGTGTTCCCTTGGGAGATTATTTTACAGCCCAATGCACCTGTGTCAGGGAGGATTCCCTACAGTTTAGTCTGACTTTATTTTTAATGACAGGTGGATTTTCCACCTTACGCTGAAAAAAATACATAAGCATATTGAGTTTCCTGCAGTACTTTGAGTTTGATTCAAAAGATAGCATAACCATTCAGTAGAAACCTCACTCTACACCTGCCTCCCTCCTAGGGCTTGGCTGTTGCTCATTTCCCTAAAGCATCCTCCTCTTTGGAATTATAGTTCTGCCAGCTCAAGTATCAAATACATTTCCCTTGTGTTTATAAGCTCAATAAATGGAGCATATCTTCCTGTAGATGTAATGCTTGGTTTCATATTTACAGGATTGTTTTAAAGATTCCCTTCAAGCAGCTCCACTAATGGCTGCATTTATCTGGAGAATGGTCTGAGCTTAAAAAATACCAAAAATGTTCACAGGCTCGGAACTGATTCTATTTGGAAACTTGAAACACTGAACGGGCTTCCTGAAAACCAGTAAGTAAAACAAATGAGTGTTCATCAGCACGGTAGAAAAATATTCTTGGAAATAGTTTTCAAAATTCTGTGTTTTGCCCATTTCTCCATTCTTCTGAATTAGCTAACCACCACTCTCCAGGCACATTCCCCTACAGCTGTCTCCAGGCCACTCTCCTAGCAGAATGAGCAGGGGCTTTTCCCCAGAGGGAGAGGTGGGTCCCTGTTCGTATGTAGATGCTTTCCAGAGCAGCTGGAGCTGCTGACACTGTGGCTGCATGAGGACTCATGGCTGCTTTGGATCTCGCAGGCTTCCCTGCCTGACTTGACCCTCACCCTATTGCTGACAGTAGGAGCTGGAGTGGCCAAACTGAATGCTGCCTGCAGACTGCTGTAGGACATGGGTAACATGGAGGTCCCAACAAGCTCTTTGTGAAGAACTCGAAACTTAGAAATGGAGGTGTGGTAAGGAGAGGTTTGTGACCTCTCCACTTTCAGTATGGGAAGAATGGGCTCAGGCTTTGCCTCCTCTCAGTACAGTTTACATGCATTTTTCAGTGGCTTGTCTTGATCTTCAATATTGAAACTTGGACAAAGCAAAAGGAATATTTCCAAATCATGATCCTCCTGGGGATTTAATCTCCAACAGGATAACCCCCCAAAATGATCCCTTATTGCCAGCAGTCCATGACAATGATGTGATAACCTTCCACTCTGGGACCAAGGATGATTTGGTGATGGCAAATTCTTTTTCTCTGCACTTGGCATTGCACAGCAAACTGGAAAAAGCTCCTGCAGAGCATTTGGGAGAACACATCAGTGGTTCTCATTTACGAGCCTAGGTGCTAGCAGAGATGAGGACTTCTCTGATAACATGTGGGCAGTGGATAGCTTTCCTGATTCATACTGCAATTTCAGGAGAGTGAATATATAGTTTCTTCATTGCACCTAAGATGGTCTGTTTTGTTAGGTTGTGTGATAAAAATCTGGTCTCTGCAGACACAGAGAGCACAGAGAAACAACAGTGGGTGGTGGAACCCCAGAGATGCCCTGCCCAGGGTATTTCCAGGCACATTACAGAAGAGCCATCAGCCCAATAACAGCTCACCTCCCCACTGAGGAAGCACAGAGGCACTGCACCAGCAGGGCACACCAGTAACCCAGCAGAGAAATGGGGTCCTGCCCAGACCCCAACCCCCAGCATTGCAGAAGGGTGACCACCCTTTGAGCTGGGCGTAACACCCACCACAGGAGTTGAGCGGAGAAGGTCTCTGGAGCATCTTACAGACTGGGGGGGGGGGGAGCTATGCTTAGCAGTATGGGACTCACTGTGCGATGCAGGGCAATAGAAGAGTACAAGACTTACTGTGGGATGTTTAGGGGATGGAACCAAAGGTGGGGAAAGGAAGGAATCAAGGTGCTTTGGGGAGGAACAAGGGTGGGAAAACAGGGGTCTGAGGGGGTAAAAGAGGCTGGTCACACATAAGCAGTCTGTTGGTCAATACATTTGTCTGGCAATGATGCCCTGCACTGCATTAACACAGCCTGTCCTGGCTTCTCATATGGCTCCATTTCTAATTATTTTCCTGTGTAGTGGGGGCGGGGGGGGAAGTCTAAATGCCAGCAGCTGGAGTGGGACCATGGGTCACAGGGCTGTGTGGGTGCCAGCAGGGCAAGTGGCTTGGAAGCCAGACAGCGGGGTGGGGGAAGTCTGTGTATGTTCGGGTGCTTATGTGTATTTGGCAGGGGATCTGTACCAGCCACTGGCATGGGGCTCTGTATATCGAGGGCTGCTCGCATGCCCAGGTGCCAGCAAGATCAGAGGCCAGTTACTGGCTGGACTATGCCTCAGCCCAGCTACTAGAGGGTTCCACTGCATATATATATATATTTCTCACTACCAGACCTTCACCTGGATCAGCCAGAGTGGGACAGGATGAGGCCATTGGTGCCTGTGTGAGTGCTGTGGTTTCTGTGTGGCTGGCAGAGTACTTATATGGATAGGTGCTGTATACTTGTGTGGAGCCCATGTGGCTGGTTGGCCCTGGGAGTGTGGAGCTGCAGCCACCTCCTCCATGCTGTTGGGCTCCTGGCTTCAGCAACATAAAACAGATTTTGTTCTTATTTTTCTTGTATGAAAACTATGCCCGTTTGTACATTTGCTTTGTTGGATTCAAGTGATTTTGAAGCCAGTTACTAATTTTTATGTGCATTTGCAGTCCCTGTTAAATGGTTTTTGTGGTGGTGTTCCTGGCAATCTTATCGAAGTGAAGAGCCAAATACAAGTGAATTCAGGAACAACAGAAATGGTCTTAGGGGCTCTTTATTCATAGACCAAAACAGTGTAGACAGGTAAAGCCCTGCTGCTGGCACTGACACGTTACCTGACAACCTTGGGAGCTGGTACATCAAGAAAATTTGCTTTGATTTGCTGGAGTTGCACACCACACATAATTTTTAAACATATAAAGATGTCCTGCTGAAATAGCTGAAACTACTCACACATTTCAGTGCCCTGTACCCTGTAAGAACCAGCTTTTTACAATATGGGTCTTTTGATTTCCATTGAACGTGTGTGATTTCCTCAGCTGTCTCCCAGATCAATTATATTTGCTTAATTTCACTTGTGTGTTGTTGGGAGGGGAGAATGAGGGATCCTTTGTGTTAAAATAGTTGATGAGTGGTTGGCTATGCATGCACGCTCTCTAGTTTGGCTTTTGCTAATACCTGTCACCCCTAGACCCAAAGTCCTGATATTCATCTTGCCCACAGCACCTGCAGTGTTAGCAACTGGCAATAGCAAGCTCCACACCTGCAGGCTGCTTGCTTATAAAACCTATTTCACACTCTCTGGAGCAATATTTGTTAAGACCAAGTTAACAAACTCTTCAAACCCCACAGCTGGCCTGACACTTCCAAGGCTTGGGCACCCACTATAAGCATTTTGGTTTTTAATATGTGAGGAAACTTATATTCTCCTGCAAATTATCACATACAGATGAAATGCAGCTACCAAGCTTTTTGAAAATAAAGTTGGTTATCTCGCTCTCCATTTTGCCACAACGTCATGCTTCCTACTTTCCCTGACACCTCCATGAAACAGGAAAGTGTTGTAAGGGAACATGAAATCACAGTCACTTCAGTTTTCCTGGTGATCTGAGTCTGCTGCTTATTTGCTCTGAGGGCTCACTTCAGAGGAGTGCTGCTGCAGTAACAGTGCTTGATCAGGCTCGGAACAGCAGAGTTGGGACCAGTGCTGCTCATTTGCCCTCAATGCAGTCTGGTTTTCACATGGTAGAGGGCAGTAGCCTCTTAAAATTTATTCCCAGATGCAGCATCTCAAATTCAAAGCCCCACAAATCACTGGTGACATTAAAAAAATCTTGGCCATTTTGTATAACAACATTCGTGATTTAATGTCCATTTACATGATGAAGCCATTTGTACGTCTTAAATCCAGATGTAATACTCAAGGTAGCAAAAAGCATCAGAACAAATTGGTTTCTTTTCTTTTCTTCAAAGGCTGTTTCTGGTTTTGAGGAGAACAAACACCAAATTATTTTGCCATGCTCCAAGAAAAACAAACAAACAAACCCCTCAAAAAACCACCCAGACATGGTGGGGTTTTCCCCGCTTTAGGCAGGGCTGCTATTCAGCATCTTCTTTTCACAGGGTCAGTAACCATCACCGACAAGATGGGAGTTTTGTGGCAGATCTCCCTGCCCCCTCCAACGCCCAGAACCCGCCGCACGCTCCACACCTCTCCCAGCCCGCTGCAGACCCTCGGTGGGTGCAGGTAACCCAGCCCGGCGGCGGGGCCACCGGCTCGCCATCCCCCTGCCTGGCTCCGCTCCAGCCGCAGCCCCGGGAGGAAGCGGTGAGGGAGGGGAGGAAGCAGAAGTGCCTCCCCGGGCCGCTCCTCCCTCGGCCACGGAGCCCACGGCTCGCCCGGGTGCGGCATGCAGCAGGCTGCGAGTGTTGCTGCCTCGAAAGCTCTTCGCTGGTCTTTGCGCGCCCAACCCACATGCTGGCTTGCTGCGGACCATGGCATCTACCCTCGAGAAGTTCGTTCATTCTCTGGACCCCAGAGCCCTTCCTAGGGTCCTCCAAATCCAGTCAGGCGTCTATTTCCAAGGTGAGCGTCGCGGGCTTTCTGCCAGGGCTTGGCAAGTCCGTCTTTGACATTAGGTCCCCCTTGGGACCGAGGTGTGGGGGATGCAGAGGGAGGGTGCCGACAGAGTTGTCTCCCAGCAGTTTCCCACCAGCTGCAATTTT
The DNA here is from genome assembly GCA_026212715.1 of Elanus axillaris. Taxonomy (NCBI): domain Eukaryota; kingdom Metazoa; phylum Chordata; class Aves; order Accipitriformes; family Accipitridae; genus Elanus; species Elanus axillaris. The sequence continues at coordinate 20,913,859 of JANZLQ010000086.1, read as the reverse complement.
CCCTTTGAAGAACCAGCGTAATGATCAATGGCTTTGGAAATGTTTTTGGTACAATGTGCATCTGGTCTTCTCGCAGGCAGTGAGGAAGGAGCTGTCGTATCCTGGACAGACTACTGGAGTAAGTCAGGCATTTGCTTTGTGTTCACACAGAGCCATCAATCCAGCAATCGCAAATCACCTCCCAGAGGTTAATTGATTAAATCTAGCTCTGCTCTTCCGGGATTAGCATGGAGCCAGTGCTCTTCTGTCTGAGAAGTAAAGAATCAGTGTATCTGGAAAGTGACTGTGAGGGACCGTAAGGTTTTCCTGAAGTTCTGCCCCACATTGGGGGGTTACTTCAGGTGTCCAACAATACAAAGGGATGGGTGTGAGCCAGACAGGAGCATCACCAGGGTGATATTTTGCTGAGTTTTCCTGCAGCAGATCTTTTTATGGTGGTTTTATTGCTGGGCTCTTCTTGTGCACAAAACACAGCAGAAGGATAGTAAAGATGCTTGTACTGGAGGGAAAAGTTCTGTGCTTGGTGAGGGCATGGAGTTCAGTGACAGTGAAAACACCATGTTAGGCCCATGTGTTAGTTTAGGAAAAGAAAGTTACCTCCCTGCCACTGCAAGGAAAAACTGGGGGTCACACTAGATAAGACAGAAGGGAGCTTTATGAAATGAGCTGAAGCCTTCAGCCAAACACCTGCTTCAGGATCCACAATATCTATCTTTATGCTGATCTAAAAATCCCCATGCTGCTCCATAGTAGGAGGAGAGAGGAGGTGGTCACCATTAGCTTAGACCATGGAAAGTCTGAGCCGCAGTCTCAGCTCTGTGGCAAGAGTCGCAATTCTCCCTTCCACAAGAACAGCCTCTTGGGGAGGGTAGAAAACAGGAATGAGCACACTTAAGCTGTGATGGTGGAATACTGTCCACGTTCTTCTGATTACCCATCCTGGCTGCTCTAGAAGCTGCCAAGGATACATGAATAGTAATGATACACAAAAAGGCATTCTGGGAAACAAACTTGGCCAAAATCACAAGAAGCTTTTGAAAATAGGCTTTTTCTGACCTTTGACATGTGGCCTGTTCAAGTTTTACATTTTAAAATGGCCCAAGAACTTTAAGTGAATTAAGTTCTTGATAAAAAGGCTGCTACCTAAGTGATGAAGAGTGGAATTTAAACTAAAGACAGGAAGATCACCTCCTTAGGTTGAAGTAGCCACCATATTTGTCTATTTCCACACACCTAGGAAACAGAGGTAATATAAATACAAGTTGTATATAGATGTACATGTACATGCATATATATATATGTATGTATGTATATGTGTACACAAAATACTGTGAGATGTATATATAGATGTATATACAAAATGCTATGATAAAATTACGGTAGCTCAGCTGTCAGCAGGTTTCTGAGTCCCTGCAGTCTGTATCCTGCTGCTAGTGGATGATAAAGCTCATACCAATACATCTTTGGAGCCAAGCTATTTCAGCATGTGCTTCCATTAACTGTGTAAACTCTTCCACGTGAGGAGAAAAAAACAGTGGAGACTTAGCCCACAGACCATTCTGCAGCAATGTCCTTGCATGTAAGAGAAAAAAGACTATTAGCTGATGGCTGTTGATAATAAAAGAGCCTACACAGCCTTGGGAAGGGGTGGTATGTGCTATAGGGACCCAGGAATGTTTGCACTAAAAGCGAGGGGCCTTGAGCTGCTCAGATGCTTCTTCAGTCTTCAGCAGTACCACCTCTTCCTGTCCTCTGCTCCCCGTGGCTTCCTCTCAGCTGTACTCATACGTGTTTCCACCAGCAGGCTAGATGCAGCACTAACATACATGCAGGTGTTTCTTTCTTATACAATGAGCAAGGCTGATACAGATGTGCTACTTGGCTCCTTACCCTCACTGTCAGCACTGTTGCAAGTACCTAGAAACCCTGACGTCCACTATCAGGCTTGTGGTGGTTCCTCTCTCTTCTTCTTCCTTGCTTCAGAGGAAGCTTGAGACACTCTGTGCCTGAGGCGTTTGCAGGATCTAGGGCTACAAAAGGTCTCTTTGTCTGTGTTGGATGTCTCCTGAACATTTTGCTTCCCTCCATACCTGGCAGCAGGGGTGAGCACGCTGTTCTGTGATTGCATTATGATTTATGTTGCATTTTCTGAAGCGAGAGTAGTGCTTCAGAGAGAGTCTGAAGTAATCCCTGTTATATTGCTAAACAGGAGTGGACCACTTTGTGCACTTCGAATTTCCATTAGGACAACCATTTTCTAGTCGTTCCTCAAGCAGATTCCCCCTGCCCCTGCAACAACCCTTTTGATTTCTCTTACCACATGCAGTACACCAGCAATCACATTGTGGGTAATGGCAGGTCTATTGACAAGGAACATGGGTTTATTACTGTGGCTGCCGGGACCAAATCAGAGTGTTCATGCACTGATTGTAGTAGCGCCCTACCAGCTACAAAGTCAGCCTGGTCAGCTGAGTCCTACCTGGATTAGCAGTTTTATGGAGTTGGATTTCATAGGAATCTTTAACCATTCTCAGCACAACATGCAGATAGTAAGAGAGAAGATTTATTTTTAAATTTAAATTTTTAGAACTGATCAATCACAAGGCATGATTAATTTTCTGGTGTAAGAATTTTAAATAGCAAGAATTGGTACTTACATACATTCTATGTATATTCCCCTCTCCACAACCCTTGAAAAAATTACAGCTTAATGTCAGCTTAACCAGATATGCAGAATGGCTACTGGAGTAAATAACAATCTACTAAATCCATTAGAGCTGTCGCATCAAAGCTGCAGCAGCCAACCAATGAAGGCTATAGCTATCTAGTTGGTAAGGAGACGATGGAGCTTAATGCATTCACTGGTCTTCTGTGGTGCACTGTGTGCTGTGGGGTTGAAACTTCATTTACTCTGGAAGCAACATTTTGCACACACTGCACTTACATCTAGATGATTTTATAAGTAAATATGTGACTTGCAAATTAGCCTCACTGCTCTTGACAGAGTTTCAGTGCTTCTGGAATCATAAGGAAAGCATAATGCTGTCAGCCTTTGTAAGGATGGATGCATTTTTTTCCATGTGGTAAGGTATTTTTATTAGAAGCTGCAGTCAAGCTCCATGGAAAGAGTAGGAATTTGCTTGCCCTTGGACAAGGCAAAAGCTCTAAAAAATCCCATTCTGCCTTCATACCTGTGTAGCACCAAATGCAATCTAGGTCTCTCTTTTTAGACACAAGCCAGCCTGCTGCAGCTCCCCAGTGAAGCATAAGTTGAAAACATGTGCTGTGTGCATCCACTCCACCATTAGTCTCTCTACTGGCCTATAAAAAATTGTGCTCCTGCTGCTATTAACGGAATTGTGATTTATTTAACTGTAGCTCCCACAATTGCAAATGGACAGGACTACATAGACCCTGTTTCCTTTCGTAATACTTTAAGCTGGAGAAGCTACAGGTGATTGAACTTTTGCTGTTGGCAGTGAATACTACATCCCTGACACCTTTCTGAGGAAGCTCTGTTCCTGTTCACCTCTCTGTTCCCAGCTTGAAGCAGAGGGACAGGTTTCCCTGGGGTGCTATCACTGTGTCTCATGCCACACCTGGAGTTTTGGGTTAATTGAAGCCTTACCCAGTTTGCCTCAGGCAGAATAGCCAAGGTCTGAGGAGCTTGTTCATACTGCTGTGTTCCCAGTCCCTTTCCCTCCAGCGCTGGGTGGCTGCACAGTCAGAGCCCCAACCTGCAGTCACCACCTGCAACTGCCCAACACCATGCAGAGTCAGGAACAGGGGGTTTAGTAATAGACCCGAGGTCTTCCAAAGTGCTTTTCGTTCATCATCTTCCAAAGTGCTTTTCATTCATCACACACAAAGGACCATACAGAAGTAGAGAAATTATTGTTATCCCTGGTCTGAAACAGAAACACAGGTGAAAGGAGAGGGTGGCTCTGCAAACCCCAGGGGTGCCTCTCAGGGCAGTTGTTTTGGACTCTGCGGTTGTATCATTGCTACCGAAACTGGACTGCTGAATTTCTGAAGGGAATAGGAAGTCTGATTATAAAATGTAGGCAAGTTTGCCAGATACAAATGTCTTGGTAATCAGCACTGATTAGAAAGGAACTACAGTGCAGACTGAAGTACGTGACAATTTAAAAGCTCATTAAAATACGTTATTAAAAAATTAAACCACTGAAACTCCATTGGAAACTGGTTTGATTGATTGAATATTTTTATTTGAACATTTTAGTAAATATTGATGCTTAGTGAGCTAAGTACTGTATGACTGCTGATTTTTACAGATAGCATGCAAGTACAGGCTTTCATCTTATGTTGCAAAAATTATGTCTGTTTTAATACTGATATAATTATTTTATGGGTAATTGAATTTAATATTCTCCAGGCTTAATTTAACCAGTGGCAGGACAGTAAAAAGTGTCAAACTTTAATTGTGAAAAATGTAGAACTGCTCAAGGTACCTATTCTGTTGCTGTTTCTTGCCACTAGCCGTGTTCCTCTACCCGCAGCCTTCCGATTTTTGCTCTGCCTATATAGAAATCCTACCTTGCCTTTTTTTATTCCCCTAAAGCTAAATGCACACATCAGCAATGGGATTAGGACCCCAGAAACTGGGACTCTCCACAGTACAGGGAGCATTAGTAGCTCCTCTCTGCAGTTCTGCTGTTCAAAAGCAGCACTTGTGTAAATCATAGTGCCAGGACATCTCCTCTTTATAATGGACCCATGAGACTCATCAGGAAAGTTTATGCTGTGTGCTCTTTCTCTGGAGAGAAGGGATCTGTAAGCCAGCAGCCTCCACCTCTGCAGACTGGGAGTGCAGTGAAGCAGCACGCTGTAAATGTGGTGCTCTGCTCTCTGCTCCATCTCCCGGGGCTCTGGAAAGTGCCAGGTCTCTCTGCACAGGGACAAAATGGTGGGAAGAAACAACAGGGGGTCACATATACATCCCTGGTTAATGCCCTTCCAGACCTAAGGGAGTTCAAGATGCTTTGTGTTTCCAGGTGGTGATCCCCTCTCCAGGCAGCTGTTTGGCACTCCCTGACAGCTGCATGAGGGTTGATGACAAAAAAAACCCCTTTGGGATTTGCTGCTTCTTTGGGGACTGTGAATAGCTCCATTTCAAAACTGTCTTTGGTGAACCATAAAGAACATGAACATGCTTACGCTCACAGTTCCTCTTGGCTCTCCTTTGCTGGCTGTCTATCCACACCTGCTCACCCTCTCTGCCAGTTCAATTTCACCCTTTCTGCTTCTACTGGGAAACAGTATCTTTCCAGCATGGGCTTCTGTGAACCTTTCAGGGGAGTGATGGGTTTGGCTGGCCAGCAGCAGAGCACTGGAACCACTTAGAAAAGTCCTGTTAACCCTGTAACTGCAACTAGGTAAATTGACTAGAAGAGGAATTGTTGTATACCAAGTCTCAGCTACCCCAAGTCTTAATTTAGACAAGAAATAGCTCTCAAAGCTAATAGTTAGAAAATGATTGTGTGAGATGGAATGATTTTTTACTGGTTTTAACCCAACCTAGGGGGAATGAATCCTGCTCTCTTACCAGTGTGAAAAGCCAGTGAGTCAATGAAAGCTAGGATATGCAGTCTGTAATATGTATGAATAAAACAAGCGAGCTGCCAGGATTAATAAAGGCGCTTTTTCTTATGAAAAGCAACAAGGCAATTTAAACAGAGGCTAAAGCATGGACAGCTTTGAACAGCTCTGATGAAGATAATGAAGGTTATATTTCTTAGAGGTGGAAGGTCAATAGAAATGACCTGTGCATTTACTGGGTGGAGTCTCAGTTGAGTGCATGTGAAAGGGAGAATTGCACATTAAATGGTACAGTATTTGCACATAGTAATTTGTCTCATTTTTTTACAGTGATAAAAGCTGAATCTGCCTGTAAACATGGAAGGGTTTTTTTCCCCCCTTGAACATAGTTGTTTCCCTTACTCTTGATTCAGCAGGTAGGAGCAAAAGCCCTAGGTACAGCAGGAGTAACAGTTTGGATTCTCTTTTGTGGACAGTAGTCAGAGCATGTTGGTAAATTTTATTTATTAATATGTGCCACTGAAACTCTCCTGCACTTGTTCAGGCTGCTTCAAAACCATGTTTTATTCTGAACAAGAAGGAAAGTGCCCTTCAGTGAATGCAACATGAGAACAAAACCTGACTTTTATGGGTCAAATATTGCTCATTTTATTCATGCTGCTGCCCTCAGTGGGATGACTCATCCAGACACACTGAGAAAAATCTGAGCCTGGGTAGCTGGCTCTGAGGGCAAAGCTGTTTCAAGGATCTCCTTGCAGGGATTTTCTTTCCGTGACATTCAGTTTCAGGCCTCCATGTGGATGGCATAGGAGGTGGGCAGAATACCCAGATTGCCCTGCTTGTCTCAATGCAGGAGTTAACCTCCTGTCTTGGCTTGCTAAAGCTGCCATCAATGTGCTGGTTTCCTACAGTGGTGAGGGGTCCCCAGCTGTTGTTGCACTTGGGCCTCCAGGGATGCAAGGAGGAGGTCGGCAGCAGGAGGAGCCCTGTTTCCCTACATATGAACCTGCCATCCTAAAAAATACCAAGAAAATTTTCACAAACTCTGGCTCTGGGAAGATAATGGGACATCTATAGCAAATGACAGAGGAGGGAAGATCCTGAAATAAACGGACACACAAGCCCATGACCATGCACTGCTTCTGAGTTACAGGGCTTTTGTGGGGGATTTTTTTTCTTCCAGTACCTGGTGATCTATGCATGAGGGAACATGGCATTAGTCTAGGTTCACTGTTTCTGATTAGCTCCATTGGACACACAGTGATGGCACAAGGGGCAGCATGCTGTGATATCAGTAGGGGAAGATGCTTAAACATGTTTCCAGTTCTGGGCTTCACCTGTGAAATGCTCAACACTCTGGCCTGATCCTGCAACTTAATTTAAGCAGCCCACTTAAAGCTAGTTCAACAAAGCACAGATTTCCTGTTAAACATACACTTTAATAAACATACCCTAAGTCAAAGTAATTAACGCTGCAAAGAAAATTAATAAAATTAAATAAATCATGAACAGCTAAACCAGTGACTCATGCTGTTCAAAAGCAGCTTTTGGCATTCTCTTCACTGCTGCAGTAATTCCAACTCATGCGGGTAAACCCAATCAAAAGGTTGAAGATGTTGCATTTGGACCTGTGGTTTCACTTGCTCTTTCCATTACAGCGGGTGCTGCACACACAAAGCTCTGCTGCCACATGCAGAGTACGAGCCCTCTGGATAGATGAGAATTAGAAGATAGTATTAAAAAAAGGCCATAAACCTATCAGGAAAGGAATAAATCAGAAATTGCAGAAGTAATTTTTTTAAAAATTCCATTATGATTGGAATGGCTTAAAGCACTTGACATTTAAAGTTTGACTTTATATGGCAAAAGATAAATCTTACAGCTTTTGTTTTTTGATGGGTTTGTGCTGGGAAAAATCAGATCCTCTGCAGACTAATTAGGTATGATCAAGATAAGATGCCTTCTTTGCACAGAACCTTTTGAAGGGAGTTTACCTTTGTGGGAATTCAGCAGCTGAACTCCTTGAAGTATTTGTGTCTCAGACTGACCAAACCCGCAGTTTTGTTGCTTAGGTCATGTTAAAGACAGAAGAGCTGCTACAAAATCCAGAAAGTTGCTCTGTCACTTGATAGAGGATCTTCTACACAAATTCACGCCACCTTTGTGACCACTGCTACCCCACGGCCTCTGGAGCACTGTGTGGGCACGGGTGAGCTGGGCTCACACACTCTCAATGGGTGCACCTTCTGGGGGTGGGAAGGAAGGGGTGGATGAAAGCCATACAGGAGCTTTATACTATTTGCAGCCACTCTCACAGCCTGGGGTTGGAGAGAAGCTGGGGCATGCTTCCTTCTTTGCTTGCCATTGTGCATATGATTTGCAGCCTCTTTGTATCTTGCCCACAAGATGTTGGTCTGTTTTGAGTTTAGTGAGGAAAATCCAGTATGCTGATAAGCATCTTCAGTCCTCAGGAGGTAACTGAGTGAAAAAAAAGACACCTAACTTCTCACCGTCAGAAATCGGTTGCTTTTCCCTACTGCTTAATCAGAGTATAATATGATTAAAGTTATTAAGCAAAACTCTCCTCCCTGCAACTTTAAAATAGATCTCTCTTTTTGCCAAAGAGCAGAAAGGCTGAACAATTGGCTAACCCCTAAATAATGCCAATAAAGAATGATATCTTTTTTATTGACAGTAATTATAGATACATTATGCCCTTCATATATTACTTTGGGAGCCTGCAGCAGCCTTAATAAAACAGTGATTTCAGCTGAGCTGTGTCGTAGGGGAAAGCAGGCTATTGTAATTCTGGCTGAACGGCTGCACCAGGGGATCGTGCCTTTATGTGAAAGCAGCATTTCATCAGCACCTGAAACAGAGTCACCTCTGATTCAGGAAGGCAGCACCCATATGGGCAACTGATGACAACATAATAGTGGAGAAAGAAGCACTGGGAAAAGGACATCGGGACAAAGTTTTGCTCTTTCAGGACATGTTGGAGATCTTTCATTTCCCTGCAAAGCAGCCAGGTTCCTGGTTCTTTGGATCTTCTTTCAAAGACCGCTCAGCCTGCCAGCTGCAATGAATTCAGTGGGTGCTACTGGGAGATGAAAGGGAGACTTTTTTCCTTCAAGGATTCAGAGTCGTGGGGCTAGGCAGTCAATGCCTAGTGTTTGGCCTGCAAAGTGATTTGGTTTTGTTAGAAGAGCTTGGTCTTTGTTAAAAAAAAAAGAAAGAAAAAAAAAAAAGAATGGGGGATATTTGGAAGACCTTAGCAGCGCCCTGTAGCAAACAGACAGACAGACTGGGAGTCAGCCAGCCTGGGCTCGAGCTCCAGCCCTGCTGAATGATCCTCTGTGTAACCTTAGTGAAGCCTTTTGTCTTGTTTGCATTCTCTCCCCAGCCCTCCTTGCCAAACTGCCCAGGGGCATGCCGCAAAAGGGCATTACATACGACTGATGTATTATTGCTGTTTAGTCATGGACCTGGTTTAGAGTCATACTTCCTATCATCAGCATCAGTGAAGTGTTCCTTCCAAGAGCAGTCATTGAATGGGGCTCTAAGCTGCCGGGAAGAAAAAAGGGAAATATTACTGAGATGTCTGCTGTTCTACCTTGTATTATAAAATATTTCTCTCATTGGTACTGTCATATGCCCTGACATGAAGAATGACATCCTCCGTCTCATGCATTCACTGTATTTATGTTTTATATTGTTGTTTTTAATACAAAAGACTCTTCTTGTACCTATAATGAGAAATAAATCAAATAAAGGGTTCATGTTAGAGAGGATGGTGGTGTGGCTGCTTAGCATTTTAGGAAAGATGGAGGAAAAAGATATTGAACCAATTATTAGGATTACTTTGATGTGATCACAGCAGTTGTTAATATAGATTGTCAAACTAGAGATGAGTTTATGAAAGGATATAAATGTGTTTTTTATTGAACAAAGTAACAATCTAGAAAAGGTGGTTTCAAAGGCAACAAGCTCTTTAATTACAGCCTTCAGGGGCATTGTTTGATCACTGTAAATAAGCTGCTTTATTCTGGGTTCTGCTAAAATGTTTTTTGCGTTATACTGCATACATCTTTCTCAAATCAAAAAAGATTCAGTCCTTAAGGTTACTTGATTTACATTTTCAACATCTTATACTTTGTGGCTTGAGTGGGAAAACCACAGTTAGTGTTGTGCAAGGACAAATAAATGTACTAAAAGGTCCATTTTAATTTTATTTTTCAATATATTGTGTATGTGCATCCACATCACACAGCTGAAGTAAAATCTTTCAGGGTCACGTTGTCACACAGCAGGTATTTTCACAATGTTTTAAGACTAATTATTGTGGCTTTAAAGAAAAAAGAATTTTTATCGTCCCTTTTGAAAACCATGCGGTTTCCCTCCCTCCCTTTTATCAGCACAAATATTTGCTGCAAATGCCTAGATGACAAATCATACAGGTAACATTTTTCTTGTCTGAATTTAATCTTCATTGTACTATTCCAGGCAAATCACCAAGCAAGAGCTAAAATCAGAGCTAAGGCAATCTAGTTGCAGACAAATATGTAATTACAATCAATACTGTATGTGCAATCATCGTCCCTCCCCCCAAATGAAACTGTTCATGTATGGCTGGCAGAGTTTCATTTCTTAATGATTTTTTTTTATCCTGGTGTCATTAAAAATGAGGCTTCTGCAATCACGGTCTCAGTTTGTTAGCCATCCTCCTCCCAAACTCTCACCTTCATAGTCTTTCAACCTCTTGTTCTATTTCAAATTATCTGATAAAGGAGGAGGTAATTAAAATCCTGCAAGTTGCCTATGGAAATGGTCATCTAGGTAGACATCTAACTACATACATATATACACATCTATCGCTCTGTCGATCCACACGTATATATAAGTTTTACTACTGATAAGCTGTTGAAGGTTGGTCTCTGACTTCCTTAATTGGATGAAAAAATGTGGTGGCATACCTCTGTTACTCAGTTGTTATACGAGCAATTTAATGAACTTCTCTTCTGAGAGGAAAGGTACCATCCTATGGCTGTGAGTCCTGGGATTCTTGGGCACTCTCCACTTCTACTCTGCTAAAAGTTTTCCTCTCTTCTAGAAGACTTAAAACATCTTAGCTGCCTAATACCCTTTCCCTTGTTGATGATGCCAAAAAATATATCTTTTCTTTCTTCCTCTTTTTTTATATCAAGAAGGGGTTCACTTTACTTGGTATTATTACAAAGCATTATCTTTGCCAGTGGATTATGTACCCATGTAATAGTTTATTTCTTTGATGGTAAGATGGTAGTTACCTCCCTTGATTTTTTAAAATTTTTTTAAATTTTAATTAAAATTATGACTTGTTTTTTTAAGTTTTAATTTTCATCTCACTTTTTCCTAAAACTAATGCTTTTAGATGAATGGTCCATTTGTTTTCCACAACAATGTTATGTTTTGTTCTGACAGAAGTCCTTGAGAGTTGAGGTGCTGTGACAGCCCTGTGTGCCTATTCTGTGCACACTCTTGTGGCTTTCAGTCTGGCATTTATAATCCATCTTTTTTCTGAATGCATTATCTTGGTCCTTGATGTTTCAAATAGAGCCTGCAGCTCCATGTAATGCTTTTTGTAGACTCCAGCTTGAACTCCATATGCTTGTCTGCCTCAGGTACTTTCTCTCTTTTCTGAGTGTGGATTTTCTTTTCTTGTGTATTTTACCCTTTGCTTGCAGTGTTTTAGATTCTCTGCCATCTCTACAGTGCCAGGCCACTGTTTACCTGTGTAGGTTGTTATCTGCATTTCTCATGTTTTGCAAATTTTTATTGCTTTGTCAAAGGCTAATTTTTGTCTCATCCAATTGTCTATTTTTGAGTGTTTGGCAGAGCTAGTCTCTTCTCATGGATATTACCAGATTGGATCTTCAGCCTTGGACCTGTCACTAACTGATCAGTGTTGTCACTTTTTTGCAAGAGCCATTTGTACTTTTTATTTTGTGATGGAGGGCAGGACTTGTCAAACTCTATGTAGTATAATTTGTAGTTAAGCTATTGGGCCTGAGGAAAAGCAAACCTGATAAAAGTAGTAAGTTGTTCAGAACCAGCCACGATCAGAAACAGGCCCCACCTCTGACTCCTCTCTTTATTTTTTGGTAGCACCACTCTGCTGCAGATATAGACTGAAGTAGTAGTTAGACCTTCTTCAGTCACATCATTTTTTTGAGAGGTTCAGCCACTTAACTACTCCATTCTTCCCCTCAGGGCAGTTGCTTGGTGTGCTCTCCTCCAGCTACCATGTTGTTTGGAGAGGAGTCACAACCCGCAAGACCACCCAGCCTGCGTGGCTAGGTGCTTGTGCTCATATGGAGCAGCACTGCCCACTCATGGGTGCATGGCGGGTCCCAGCTGCATTGAGGGGCACACTTGCAAAGGCTGTCTAGCAGAGATGAAAGCAAATGTGCCCAAAGCCCAGAATTAGTCAGTGTAGTTACTTTCATATGTTAAATAATTTCTAGGTGTCTATTTTCAAGTGAGGTAATCTGGAGAAGCTGGATCTAAATCTGCACTGAAGGAAAAAAGCCTCTAGAAGCCATGAGCTCCTATTTTGAGTAGGTTTTCACAAATATTTGTTGAGATGTGAGAATATTGGAATTCTTTGCTCATCTTTCCATGTTTCTATAATGCAGAGATCACCACGCCAGGTCCTCTGGGATTCCCTGTATCTAATAATATCATGGTTGTTTGTGATCTGTACTGTGTCTGATGTGAGGGGTGAGGTGGTTCAGCACAAAAGGAATATTACCCTCTTTACAGCAGCTCAATCTTTCTCTCCTCACTCTAATATGAAATAAGTATCGCACTTTTCTGACTGTCATAGAATATCCTATGGAGCTCAGCTAAAGCAATGAGAGCTATGATAATTCCTCATGTGTTTAGGCAGCAGTCAGCCTACCGACAGGAGCTGTAGCAATATCCAGTGGAGACATCTGAGTTTGTCAATGTTGAATTGCTCAGGGACTAAAGGGAGAGCAAACAACTATGCACTTTTCATATCTTTACAATAAGAAAACCAGATTGTTCTTTTTTTAGTTAAAGGGCAGCAGCTCCCTTGGTCTTCTGCTTAGTACCAGATAGTTTGAAAGGATGCATAAACAGCATGTTCTTTTACCTGACTGTGGCTGATATTTGTGTGGCATATAATCCAGTTGCTAATCATCACCCTGGTATGCAACAGAAAGGCAGTAGCCTGCTGGGGGAGTTTTGAGCCGAAGTACAACGGTTCCCTTGATCCTATGTAGGATTCCCAGCAAGGGAAACCAGGCAACACTGTCACATCCAGCCCACCAAAAGCATCTGCCACATGATTTTTTAAATTTTTTTTTAACCTAGTTTCTTCTACATAGAGTTAAAAATGTACATCCATACCTGCCTTCCTCAGAGGAGCAGCTGGGGGTTTCCTGCTGTCCATCTCAATTGTGAGAGCATTGCACAAGCAACAGACAGGGTTGCCTGGACATGTCTTCACAACAGAGTAAACTTATCCAGTTGCTCAGTGTTACTCTCCTTCATCCTCCTGTCCTGACACAAACCCATTTTTCTGTGGTGCTCTACTGAGACCTTGAGTTTAGGCTAAAACCATGACTTTGCTCAGGTTGGTCTCCCAGTGACTTCCACTGAGGCCAAGGGGGTAATCAAGTGTTTGTCACCTGCAAGTGCTGCAGCAGAGTTGATAAATATATCCCAGACTCAGTAAGAGATGCTTATTAGCCCAGGCTATGGTCGTGTCTGAAATTGATCTTGAGTGTGCATTAGGAAAATCACTTGGCTGACAGTTGCATTTCTGATATGATACCTGGGGGGGAAAAAAAAAAAAAAAAGTTGTGTTTTTTTTATCCCCACCAACTACAAGGACAGCTGTGGAGTAAAGAATGTTACTTTCTGTGGGAAGTGAGTTCTGCAGGCAATGGCAATATTTCAGTACAGGCCATCTCAATTACTAATTGTTACTATATAGCCAGAGGTCAGGTTTTAAATATCTCTCATTGCCTGAGACCATTCTGGTTACCTAGGTTAAGAGGGGGGAAAAAAAGAAAAGACTTTAAACTGAACAAGATGCAAGAAAGGGCTATTAGAGGGATTGTGGGAAGGAAAAGCTGCCTTCTCAGAGGAGAGAAAAAGAACTTGTTTCGTCTAGACTTTTGTCAAAAATATGACCAGAGAAGGGCAAAATTAACCTTGCAAACCCTTTGGGGAAGGGAGAAATGGAAATGAGAAAAAAAGTATTTTAGGTAGCAGAACAATGTTAGTAACAGAGCAAATGAATACACTCACCAGTGCATTGGGAGTGGAAATGAGAACAAGGTTTCTCACCACGAGGGAAATGAAGTTCTGAGATGGGATTCCAGAAAGGGTACTTCCACATTGCTTCAGGACAGAGCTTGGTAAGTTCTTGGAAGGAACTGCACAGCAAGAGAAGAATGGAAGCTAGCATTAAAGTCAACATTTCTGATGTTCTGTGTTCAATGCAATTCTGTCTACAAATGGAACACCATGTGTTTACTGCACTGCCTCTATATATAGTTAATTGATCCCATGCCCCAAAACTTCTGCTAATCTCCTGCAGCAATCAGGAAGAATTTTCCTTCTTCTGCATAACTTGGCTTTTGTTTTGTTTTGCTTTATTCTTCTGCCCCTGTCCCCACTTGTGAAACAGCAGCTATTGGCCACAGCTGGAATGGAGAAAGGAGGGTTGGTTTTGGCAGGGCAAGCTGCAGTTCCAGGTTTTACTGTGGAAGCTCTGAAACACTTGGTTGGATTGCCTTGTCTATGCTCTCAAAATTCTGAACATAACAGACAAAAAGAATTTTTTTGCTGCCAGGTCAGAATCGGTAGGCTTATTTCAGCATGGGGTAGAGATTACTGCTGCTGATTTGCCAGTTTTCCAATTTCTTGCACTTTCTTCAGGTTTCCTGTTACCACAGAAAACTCAAATGCTGGTTGCACTTTGATGTCTTCTGGCCCCTCTTTTGTCTTCTGCTGTAGTCTGTTGTTTCCTATGGGAGATGCTATGCCCTGTGCTGTGCAGAAGCACCTTTCCTGCCCAAGTTCCACTGCCTGCTGATTTCAGGAGGCAGCTCCTGGTGACCCAGGTGATCCTATGCTCCACCTCATTTTGTTTTGGTCTAATAACTGGAAATGCAGGTTCTTCAGACCTTATGCTCCTTTACATGCATGTAAGAACAGTGTACACATACAGCTGATCTTGAGGTCACTGAAGTCACAAGATGGATTTTCTTGTGACACTAAGGAAGAAAATGAAAATTAGGTTAGTTATCACAGGAGAAGTATTATTTTATGTAACTTATTTTAAGTATTTTTGCTTTCATTCAAAGAGGTAAAAACACTTTACAAAGTCAGAAAAAGCTGAAAAATTATTTTATTTCCTTTTGTATTTCTTTTCAGGCTCCATCTATGAAATGTTTGGAAATGAATGCTGCCTGTCAACAGGAGAAGTCATTAAAGTTATTGGCTTAAAAATTAATAAGCTCATAGGAAGTATCTGTGAGAATAATGAAGTCAGCCGGTTTTCAGCCAAAGTGGAATTACCACTAAATTTTCCTGGTATAGTATTTCATGAATACATGTTTTTGAGGAATTTTAACCCTGAGTAATCACCTTTGTTCACTTTATTGATTTGCTGTCTTGATTGATATTTCTTTGAGGTTACAACTCAGCTGTCAAGGATAAAATCTTATCAGATGGTACAAGACACAATCAATTCGTTTTTAAATTTCAACTCTTACAGTGCTTTTTCAAGCCTGGATAAACATTATTAATGTTATAGTGTTTGGTAGTAATGCTTTCTATATTTGAGGTCACTCAGTGTAAGAATTTTTACAAAAATCTTCTTTGCAGTTACTTATGACTTTGCCAAACTTTGTCGGAGCTGAAATCTTCCTTGCTGTGTGCTCAGACTATAATTTATTTGCTATTACTATATTTTTATTTTATGATTTTGGATGTAAAATATTTTTAATACTTTGTTTTGGTTTGGTTTTATTTTAAGGATTTATTTTAATTCCAGTGGCCAAAGTGGCTGCTCCATGCCTGGAAACAGGATTAGAGGAAAATGTATGTGGTTTTCTGCTTAAAAAACACTTCAACTGTTCTATAGAGAAGTCCCAAAATATTCATGTTTTGGAAGATGGACTTGAATTTTGGCATGTGGTACCGACTTGTTATTTGAAACATATCTTCCTCTGTTCATGTGGCCTTGTTAGGGAGAGCTGGCCAAGACTTCATCACATGTCATATGTATCCATTTTTAAACTCTGCTCTCATCTCAGTTCGTCTACTATTAGGGCCCAGCTGTGTTAAATAGGGAAGTGACTGGAGTGCAGAGGGAGAACTGCTGGACTGCGAGTATCCATGTGGGGGAAGTAGAGGAGGCAAGCTAGGTTAGGAAGCTGATTGATAGAAAAAGATTGGACCTCAGAGCACGGTAGAAGGATGAAGGCTTGATGTGCAAAGATCAGGGACTGGAGATGGCAGTGGAGGTGGTTACCAGCATCAGAGGAGGTCTGCACTCACACAGACATATATATGTAGGGCATTTCCTACGCTAGGAGTTGTGCAGGCAGCAGAGGTAATGGGAGCCCCTCAGGGAGACAAGATAGATGAGCAGGCTGGAAAACAGCACAAGGAGACCAGTGGAATGTGGGAGGGAGCCTGTGTATGTCTGGGAGAGAAAGTTACTGGACACCTGCAGGTAGGAAACACAGGGACAAAGCACACACAGGACACAGCAGCCCTCGAGAGCCTGAGATCATGTCCAGGACTCACTTTGGCCAGCAGTCTAGCTAATGCACTGAATGAGACTGCAGTTCTGTAGAAAAAAAAAAAGAGTGTAAACATTTAATTAACACTGTATTGTACTGCAAGCACATGGGAGGTTAAACTGATGCTGCACGGGGAAACATACGTGTTTTCTGATGTTTGAGTCCTTGATTTAGTAAGCTCATTGATGTTCTTCTAATGTATTGCTGAGTATGTGAGAACATGTGCACATGCATATAAATCGTTTAGGTTATGCCACTGCCCAAACTGGTATGTGCTTTTTCTGCAGAGGGAGACAAAACACACTTCTTGAAGTGAATAAATTTTAAAAGTACATGGGAATGTAATATTTCATCTGAATTCCACAGGAAGTGTCTTCTGCCATGCCTTCATTTTCCATTTCCAAAATATAGATTTCTCTCTGAAATAGTCCTATATATAATTTTCTTTTCCCCAGTAGATCTTCAATTTATTTTCATTTTTTCTTACTCAGTGAATCAGAACAATTTGTATGACTACTTATTAAAAGACTTTTTGGAATGCCATTTTCAAGCACTAGCAGGGCTCAAATGCAGTGATCAAAGACATTTTAATTATCTGTGGCTATCTAGAGATATTGAATTACTGCTGTACTGTGAACTCTCAAGATACTTGGTATTTTTCTTGAAATCCAAGCTTCTTTGCTATTATTAAAATTTCTTCTATCTCTAAAATATATATAAATATAGGAAGTCATATTCTAAATCTTGATTGGCAGATAGGTTTGAACATTTGAATCCTAAAATATCCAACTCAACTGAGTGATAAAAGTGATCCTATATTTATTAATGTTCATTCTCCTGATATTTAGAACAGAGTGACTTGTGATTTCAAATGCTTGAACCTGGTGATTCTGGGTTTGTTTGCATTCAAGTGATCAATTTTACAACTTGGCATTTGGATGCTGTTGCCCTGTTGAGCACATTTTCAGATTTGGTCTAATCACTACAATTTGTGTGCATACATATGAACTCTCCCAACCAGTGTTCTAGAAAACTGGGTTATTTCACTGGAAAAAATAAATTCAGAGTTCATTTTGCTGAAATTTATCATTATTATCCTCCACATGATGGGTATTACTGAACAGCAGCACTGAAGAGGGGCATAATGACACTTCTTATTAGCCTGACAGGGAGCACCGCTCTCGTTTCTCTCTGTATATGTACTCTTATGCATTCAAGAGGTTTTTTTGGTAAGATGTAAATTTGTCATCTCTCTAATTCAGTTCTTAGCTGAAAAATAATTCTGCTTTACAAAGTAAAGATGTCCCAGTCTCTGCTTTTTCTTGACCTTTTTCCTTTTCACTTTATTATATACACATGCTAAGCTCTGAATGAAACATTGTATTAGAGCATTGCTGGCTTGCCTCCATCTCCAGAACAAAGCACAGAACCTAATTGTAGGTGATTTTTTTCACACTGCCATTGACTTACTTCAATAAAAATATCTGCAGGTGTCTAGGAGTCTGGCACTGTATTTACATTGTATGTACAATGCCTTCTTGCCAGTGTTGATGCAAAGAAATCTTTTGCTTTGATCTTATTTTCCATTCCCTCTGTTGTGAGTTATCGTTTGCATGTGACAGGCTCACGTATCCTTTCACCATGTGCATGCTGGCATAAATAAGCAATGCTTCTAACTCTGGGAATAGCGTCTCTCTGAGCGAAGAACTGGGCTCAGTGGCTTTAAACGAACCTTACTCTTTGTCTTTCTGAATGTATTTGCTGTCTACAGAATTCCTTTTTTCTGCTCTGGCAAATCAGATCCTTGATAAAGGCCTAAACTACCCTTTACATTAGAGAAACCGCTGCAACCGCAAGTTCACTATCTGTGTTATTTCATTTTATCCTCATTGTAATTTGTTCTTTTTCATGCCTCAGAGGGCCAGGCTATTCTTTCTATGCTCATACACTGGGTGAAAAATGAAGTCTGCTCTTACTCTAGACACTTCAATGGCTACATCTAGCAGCATTTTGAACTACAATGTTCACTACTAACAAATTAGCAGAAATTTGCACAACACCTGAACTGCATGCCAGCACAAATGATTTCCTTTTTTTCTGTTACATTTCTTTTTCTGCAGAAATATTGCTGGGCTTTCCTGTTCTCCAGAGGTCTCTGGCAGTTGCTGCTGCTCATTCCTACATGGACTGACTAACACATAGCTGTGCACAACTGTCCCTTTGACTCTCAGCCTCTGCAAGCCACAAGACAGGAGTCTTGTCTGTTGCCACGCAGCACATGTGTGGAAGGACAGGGGTTAGGCACTGGAAGGCTCATCTCGATAGGAGATGATGCAGAGATAGGAGAGATGATCTCTGGGGCAGTATGAGGAAGAGGATGCTGGAGCAGAGGATGTGGCACGGTGAGTGGTGGAGGTGACGGAAAGAGGAATAGCAATCAAGTCAGCTCAGGAGAAGTTGGAAACTGAGCTCTTGCCAGTCTTCTGCAATACCTTGGGGAACAGAAACTGCTAGTCTAGGACAGAAGGTCTTTCCGCTATTTTTTTTCCTTGAAGGCTATTTCCTGCTCTACTAGGTGAGACTAACTACTGGTTTTCTCAGAAAAAAAAACTTTCACAGAAGCAAGGAAAAGAAGAAAAAGAGAGAATAAAAAGGATACTCCGTTCCTTCAGGACTCTAATTAAGACTGAAAATGGGGAGTCTATAAAGCTACAGGGAGGTATACTTTATCACTCTCTAGCCAGTAAGAGAGCAGCATATACTGTTCTGTAAAAAGGTGGTAAAAAATTCCCTCTCTCAAAACATGCTTTCCCACAGGACTAAATGGGTGATCCTTGGGCTATGTTTTCTCTCCCATACCAGTGAAAATCATTTTTTCACATTCCCAAACCCTCTGTCTCTACCAATGTGTACATCAATGCCTAAAACTTTTCTTGAAAATGAAGGGCTGAATAGATTTGGGGCTTACTAATTTTCATATTATGGCTAGGCAGGCACTAGCTGCAGAGTGTTCATGGAGTGTGATGATGGTTATAGATTGCTGTAGTTATTATGTATGTGTAGTTATTCTTGTCTCTAGTTGTCATTTTTCCCCAAATTATTTGGGTCTCTGCCTGTAGTTTTCCCCAAAACTACTGGCCATCAGTGCACTTTGGTTGTAGACCAGATTACATTTAGGAAGTAGTCTATAGGAGCAATAATGCCAGCTCTCAGTAAGCCAGCTGGGCTTTTTTCCAGGTTTGCTATTTCCATCTGTCTTTCCCCCCAGTAGTCTACCAAGCTCTCTTAGGCAAGTCTAAGTGAATTTGAGTCAGTCATTTTATGATTTATGAAAAAGTCCAAAAATATTTTTGTTTGACCTCAAAATGTCCAAACTTCAGCATCTCAACTTACCATATGTCTCCTACTCTGGAGATTTCCTTGCTGTCTTAGGTCTGGAAAACATTTGAGTTTGTAATTTGATTCATAAAAATTTTAATAAGATTTTGAGTTGTTCCAGATAATAGTGCTTGGGTTTTGTGTTGGTTGTTTTTTTTTTAAATATATATTGTAGCAAGGAGAGCATATATAAAAAGATACCATGGCAGATTATGGCTCTTAGGAACCACAGTGGCTTTCACCTATCATACCAAAATAACTTTTTATATATTCACCTCTTTTCTATATGGAGAGAAACATATGGATCTTTACATACTCATAAGCATAAACAGGTCACTATTAGATGCCTCTATTTCATGGGTCTCATCAATACAGAAGCTAAATATGCAAGACCACATGGCTCTTTAGTTGTCTGTGTAAGCATTCTGTTACCAAAATTAAGAAAACTAGCAGAATGGAAGATGAAGATTTTTCTGCTCCCAACCCTGACAAAGTCAGTCTGCTTAAGCTCGATGGGATAATCAGTTGTCTAGTTTTGTATGAAATCTGGTAATTATGCTTCCATATATGCTTCCACCTGCTTTCCAACCCAGGATGCTCATCAGTTTGTTGCTGAAATAGCTGGCTTCCAAACAGCTATGCAGTCCCAGCAAAATTAGTAGAGCCTGAGTCTACTGTCAAACTCATAGAGGAGAACAATGTTTCTCATACCTGTACATAGCCAAATATTTTCAATTGGGAATGTTTTTTTAACATAGTTTATGGAGGATTTGTAGTGCAATTCTGGAGGTTTTCTAGGGGCAATGCACGTGCTCCTGTATCACAGATGGGTAAACATAGTTATTGCCTTTGGGATAGATCATATGTACTTTGAATACATTTTTTAATGAAGAATATTCCTATTTGCTTTCTCCCAGCACTGCCAGGAGACGATGCCCATCTTGTGCTTGCAAAGCATGACACTGGAACACTGTTTGGGGGATGCTATCTTTTCCATGATTTCAGTTTGTCATTGGTGCCTTGTCACTGCGATATTTTCTAAATGCTGGTGAATCAGTTTGCCTTGATTTACACTGACAGCTCCAATAGTGATTAGGAATGGGGTAGCTAACTTGCTTATTAATAATTGTGTTAGAAATGGCTGAGAGAAACAGTAAAAATACCGGCAAGAAAGAAAAGTGTGTTGAAGTTGTACTTTGTACTGGTGCAGTTAACATTCATGGATGCGTCTTCCTTGCAGCCCAGAAAAAGGACTGAAGTCTTTCCCGCAGTCCTGCAGTGAGGACATACATGTAGAGGATGTATTTGCACAAGGGTACTAATTTCACACAGGAAAAGCTAACTAACTGTCATACAGACAACTATGAAGGCACAGAATTGCAGAAAGCAGTTACATAGGCACAACTAGTGACTATCTCTGCAGTAGATCAAAAAAGCTATTACTGTTTAGGCTGCTGACAAGCCCTCAGAGCTCTTAGTTGCCACAGATCCTAGTGGTCACATGGGATACCTAGAACCAAACATGCCCAATCTGGCAATAAATTCAGTTAAAAGCTACTTGAAAGAGAGAATCTTAATAACATCTCCTTTAACAAGAAGGATACTAAAGCTATGAAGTGAATATAGCGGGTTTTGTTACAGTGAAACAAGAATCACACCAATTCTGTGGCCAAAAAAATGGTTGTTGTGGTGGAGGGAATGGTTTGATATATACTTTTAAAAAAATATAATCTTAAGGAGCCTCTGCCTCCATGCAGGCCACTCAATTGTGTTGATTGTGGTCCGTAGGTGAAACTCAGTAAGGGAAAAGGTGTGGGAGAAAATAAGCAATTTGGAGGTTATTTTTAACAAAGCAGTCCTCTGATCTAATTTGTTAAACAATCCCATTATGAGAGGAGGTCTAGAGAAGGGCATGAGCATCTTCCCAACATCCAACAGGAACTGCGTTCTGGCAGCATCCCACCTTGCTGAGACCCAGGTATCTGCTGAGGCATCCTACCCTTTTCTCACACCCTGGTTCCCACAAGAAGGGAGTCATAGCCAGTGTGGACCCAGTTCCCATACTAGGCAACTAGGGGCAGGTGGATGGAACACTTAAACCTTGTAGACATGGCAGAAACCACTCATGACCTGTAGAACTGCCATGAAAGAGCCTTTAGTGGTGCCAAGCAGCAATCCTTGAGTCCCCATTCCATGCTCCGTAACTGCCAAGGTGGGAGTATTCCTTTACCACAAAGACGTGATGCCCTTTTTGTGGGCCAGAGGAGGCAAAAGTGCAGAGCAGTGGAGGCCATATGGTTCCTAGTTGGCTTCAGGGGAAGGAAGGAGCAAAGCACTGCATCTCCCAGGGAGCTTGTCTTCTTTGTTGATGCAGCTGTAGCTACCAGTTAATTTGTATGGGTCTCCTGGCTTGCAAACTTGGCCTAACAATAACCTCTAAATTCAGTTATATTCACTTGGAGGAGAGCTTTAGTCAATGCCAGACCCTGGAAGCTGCAATGTAATTCCATGAGGCAGCATTCACACTGCAGTGTCTGGGGAAGGAGACAGCTGAATCATACAGTTCAGCTAAAGCCTACCGTTTAGTCCTCTAAACCATCCACTTCATCTTCCTCTATAAAAACAGTCATGCAAATATAGAAATGCACATATTTTTCTTGCAATGTGGACTCTTAATCAGACAGCTCCAAGGGGCATGATTAACATGAAATAATAATGTCCCTAGGGGATAGGGAAGCTCAGATGCAGCTTCTGCCTTGCAGTACTTCAGCACTTTAATTGCCTTGTGATGGCCACAGTGCTGCAACACCCAAACTTTCAATTACTCCATCTGGTGGTCTGGGCTATCAGATATGCTAAAATCAACTTCCTTTGCTCATTCTTATCTGTGGGCACTACTTTGTCATTTGTGATGTGTCTTTAAACATACTTGGTCTAGAAATCCCCAGTCTGTGTGCGGAAGAATACATAGTACAATGTTTAGCCAGAAATTTCATGCTGCATTTCACTGATCACATTAGTGTTGCTCTTCCTCATACCATGTCTGCATTTTTTTCTTAAAGGTGGGTTCCCTGAGAAGACAGATAAGAATATAAGATAATTTTTCTTTTTTCTGTAGCAAAGAAAATAACTTTTTTTCTCTTTTTACCATGGATGTAAAAATGTTGGATGTCAGAAATTACCTGCAGAGTAAAAAGGGCTAATTCCAGCCGCCTATGATTTGTATCATGGAGTCGATATTATCTTTATAGAGTCACATTGCTAGCAACCAAACTGTCAGCTATGAATTGTTTGATGTGCTTTGCTCACCATTTTTATTGCATTCACAGTCTAAAATTTGGCATGTCTTTCTTTATATATTTCCCTTTTTATAATAGAAGTTTTCTGTTCTTAGGTCTTTATAAGGTTGTGGCAGATAAAACTCCGTATGTCAGCGTTGAAGAAATTACAAGAAAAGTCTCTATTGGGCCAACAAGATTTGGCCATCCATGTTTCTACAGCCCTGAGGATATAAAATTGGCAAACATCACTATCAAACATGGTGAGCAGATCACCTTCAACTCAGTGGAAGAGGTCAATGGAATGATGGCTGTGAACTGTGGCGTGGTCAGAAATAACCAGTCTCATTCCTTTACGTTGCCCTTTTCACAAGAAGGAAAATTCTACGAGTGTGAAGATGATCAGATATACACCCTAAAAGAGATTGCAGAATGGAAAATCCCTAAGTGCAGAAACCGGATCGTCAAACTTTCCAATACTTTACATATGTGGGACTCCTCTAATCCACTCCCTGAGAATTTTGATGGCTCCTTGATTCTCACGCCTGTCTATGAAGTGCAGGCAGTAATGAAATGTAAGTAGGAATCTAAGTCAATGTTCTGTTCATCTTGGTATAGAAAAGTACCCTTAAATACACAAAATTTGCTTAAAATAGGCAGGTAGGATCCAGTTTGGTCAAGAATTCCTGACCCATATTTGCCATTGATGCTAGTTTCAAGATGAAGAAAGATAAAAATATTGCCTTTTTTATTCCTTTATCTGCTGCTAATTCAGATAGTTACCTTGCATTTCTTTCTGTTGCCTTTTTTTTTAATCACCACAATTAATTCATCGTTGCAAAGAAAATATATTGCATAATGAAAAAGTGGAGCTTAGGAATTCTGTTCAGTTCTCAGACTTTCTTTCTCTGTGTTTCAGACTTCAGCCGTGGAGAAGCCACTTGATCATTTAAGGCTATAGCTAGGAGGTAGATAAAGAGTATAGACGTACATGTTGTAACACACTCAACTACCATTAATTTTTCAGAATCAGGATGCTGCAGGAAGTAAAACCATATTATTTTACCCTATTGCAGAAACAAATATGAATAGAATGTAAACTGAAAAGACTGACGAACATTTTCTGAAACCTCTAGGTTTGAGGAAACAGGAAGATTTTAGAAAAACCAATATCCTTAAAAGCTATAATTTGTGTTACAAGTTTTTATTAAAAAAAAAATTATTTTGTCCATAGCACATTATCACTGTTCTAATTGTTCCACCAAAATATTGAAAGTGCTGGGTTCTGTTCTTACCTATGTCTATATCTGTGCCTTACTTCAAACGTGTTAGTGAAATTAGTCACAGGAATACAATTACAAGGTGTGCAAGGGTATAAGCACACAGTGAAGTACTCTTGAGTTATGGTGACTTGAATAGCCGAGCTGCAGTAATGTCCTATGTGTGTGTGCATAGCATACCCTCTCTGAACTGAGATACCTACCTAAGCAAAGAAACAGCTTAAGCTAAAATGTTTGACCTTGCTTGAGGATAGCCCAGGCAATAGATGGAAATTTGCTGCAATTCTAGTTGTTGATGCACCTACCCTGTTAAAGTTTGCAGGATAGGAGCTTAGCTTTTGGGAAGGTTTTGCTGCCTGTGGCATTTACTAGAAGCAAATCAGTCAGCTCCATAGAAATGAAATCCTAGCAGAAATATGTCATTCATGAGGATATTAAGCAAGAAATCTTTTCATAACGGAGCTTTCTCTGATGAATGATGTAAGTAAATGAATAAAAGAGAAAGAAAGAAAAGTGGGCAGCGACTGTTAGCACAATACACTATAGTTGCTAAATGCTTATCATGAGACATTGAGATGTGCTTGCTACGTAATTTAATGTGTGAGTTTGGAAAGTGTATCTTCATGAGATAAAATACGTCATTTTCTACAACTCTAGCTAGATTCAGGAATCTAGCCCACCTCCTGAAGCTGGATTCACCTAGGTGTATTCCTATACCCACTTAGATATATGTGCAGAATCAATAAGAATTTAATGTTTCTAAAAAGCTTTCTGAAGATTCAGAAATGTTTGGTATTCACTTGTCTTCCAATCGGGTATTCCAGTAAGAGTTGTATTTGTTGATTTTATTTCATAGTCATTCATGTTTCATAGTGTGCTCAACATGTAAGAAACATTAAATATGTCCTAAATAACTATTTAATACAAACTTGAAAAGTAGGCTTCATGGTACATGATGAACTACTTTTGTGTGGACCATGAAAAATGGATTTTCACCATTTTTAGAAGAACTATAAACAGACACAAGATAAAGTATGAGAAATACTATCCACAATTCAATAAAAAAAGATTCCTGATAAGAGGGATAGCAGATTACATTTTCACAGGCTGTGGGCATGAATCCTCTGTACTTCTCATTCTTAATAATGAACAAATTATGTGTGTGGAATTCCCCTAAATGCTCATAGAAAACTTCCATTTTCACTAGTCATTCATCCTTCATTGACTTTCCCTTGTGGTGCTTAGGATGTTTGTCACCTGAAGGTGTCAATGTGATAAAAGCGGAGTTGGAATAAACAGATCCTGAATCACTGTCATAAAACTCTGTCATATAAAATACATCTGACACCAACCTTTAAGTATAAAATATTGGTATGTCCTGCTACAAGGAAGTGTGAATCCAGGATATACTATCCTTGTGTGCAGGTCTATCTGAATAAGTCTTACTGAAGAGAGTCATTAATATTATTTGCTTGTTAAATTTTACTGCCCTGGTCAGTGATCTGTGGTGTCACTGATCTGGAGCCAAATTCTTAAACAAGCCTTAATTGCATAGTCAGCTTTATGCTTGGAAGTTTTACATCCAAAATTTTGCAAGTTCAGTTGTGATAAAAGAGTTGTTGTTCCCTGTCAAACTGTTAAATGCAATGGCTCCATTCTGATAGTGAGTAAAACCAGATGCTGAAGAAAAAGATGCTATAATTCCACATTATAGCAGAAATTTCATTCATTAACAATAGGCTTAGACTTTGTTATACAAAGGTTTTACCATTTTTTAAAAAGTTATATTATCTTCTAATAATTATAGATGTTTTCATTATTCTTATATCAAAACATCTTATTTCTTCTAGGCTGTGGGAGAAACATGTGTTAATAGGTTCAAATGCTATTTATTTATTAATTAAAAATGTTCCCCCACCCATGTTTTTGGAGAAACCGTAAGTTACTATGAATTAAAACATAGAAATAAATCTTGTACTCAAGAAAAAGAGTTTGGTAAGATAAACAGCTGATTAAACTTGGAGGTGCTGTGAGAAAGATAGTGAACTAGATTCCCTTTCCTTTTCTTAAACTTTTGTTCACTTGTACACCTTACTCTCATCTCCTCTTGCTTCTTGTTTCCTTTGTGACATCTCCTGCATATCTGATAGCCATATATCTCAAATTAAAACAGTTAGACTTTGACTAGTGCTATTAATTGTGCATGTTAACATATGGAGGTGCACAACTCAGAGAAGGTACTTTTAGCATCTGGCCAGCAGGACACGTATATTTTATTCCAATGTCAGATTGAAAACAAAAATCAATATATTTCATTTTCTTTTCAGTTCGAAAGGACATAGTTCATATCCTCTCAGATCTAGATGTCGAAGTCAAGGATATAACAGACTGTTATGATATTAGCTCTTTCCTTCAGCCACTCTCTTTGGAAGATGTATTTGAGAGAACAAGCAAGGAATTTCCTATGGTTGTTGAGATAATGGAAGGGCCTTCAGGAAGCCAAAAACCTTATAACTTATTGTATACAGGAAAAGAGATCATCATCTACAAAAAGTACCAGGCCACAAGAGTTCTAGCCTCTGAGATCAGAAGCGATTCCCCTAAAAGACATTTTTTAATCCCTATGAGCTACAAAGGAAAGTTCAAGAGACGACCTCGGGAGTTTCCAACTGCCTATGACTTAGAGATAGCAAGAAGTGAAAAGGAACAACTTCATGTTGTAGCAACTAAAGCCTTTGATTCCCCTCATAAAGAGCTTTCTTCTGTTTCAGTTGGAGATCAATTTCTAGTTCAGCAATGCCAGACTAGTGAAGTTCTGTATGAGGGAAGAAAGAAACTCATAGACGTTTTAGCTTGTGAACAAATACTAAGTGATACATATAAGAAAGTGCTCCTCCCTATGTATATGGAAGGTGGCTTTGTGGAAGTGATTCATGACAAGAAACAGTACCAGCTTTCTGAGATTTGCAAAGAATTTTGTTTGCCTTTTAATGTCAAAGTGTCCGTGAGGGACCTTTCCATTGAGGAAGATGTCTTGGCTGCCGTGCCTGGTCTGCAGTTTGAAGAAGAAATCACAGATTCCTATTTGCTGATCAGTAGTGCCGGCAGTCCAGTGGAGAGCTGGGAGATTCCTGTATATCGCTTAAACATGTTGGTCCATTTGCTCAGCAAAGATGGCCAGACAGTTGTACCACCTGTGACTAGGACAACAGTGGAAGAGATCAGCGAAGAGCAATACTATATGGTGCGAAGATACGAAAACCAAACCCTTCATCCACCACCAAGGCCTCCCAAAAAGCCAACACTTGCACCAAAACCTGGTTTTGCAGTACCTAAGCAAGATGTGTGTGATGTACTACAGGCTCCAAAGGTAAGGTATCACACCTTGTCTTTGAATCTCTTACAATCATAGGTCATGTTCTGTTGGTTTACAGTCTCCATTTCACTGGTGTACCCTTATGTCATGTACACAGATGGCTCTCAGTTCCCTGTAATAGGCAAATTAGCCATTACAGACAGCAGTGGCTAAAATCTCCAGTGTGTGTTAATTGGTCCATGAAAAACAACAGAACCATGCTGACTCAGAGTAGAAAGCTTGGCTGTATAATTTTGCATGGATAATCCTTTACTACACCACCAATGCAAAAGATTTGAAGTGGCTGTATTTAAATATTTATTAAGGGGAAGCATATGTTTTCATGACATAAAGATAATTTTGCTCAGCTGGAAATGGCAGAATTAAATTCACAGAAAGTCAGGTTGTATAGATATTTTTGACTGCATGTTTTGGCACTTACCCAAGTGGCAGATAGATTTGGAATAAAAAGGGCAGCTGGTTTAGAATAGCACTTGATGTTAAGAAGGAAGTGCCCCTTCTAGGACAATTTTCTTCATGGTTAACCTGAGGCAATGCATTTGTTCATTAATTTTTGTGTTGGGTCTGGCTGAGATGGAGATAATTTTCTTCACAGCAGCCTGTAAGACATTGTGGTTTGGATCTGTGGCTAAAAGAGAGTTGATAACACAACAGTGTTTTGGCTATTGCACAGCAGTGCACCCACATTGTCAAGGCCGCCCCTTTCAGCCAGGCTGCCCCCCGCTGTCCCAGCAAGTAGGCTGGGGGTGGGCAAGAGGTTGGAGGGGAAACAGCTGGGACAGCTGACCCCGACTGACCAAAGGGATATTCCGTGATGTATAATGCCACGCTCAGCAATAAAAACTGAGGAGGTGGTTTGTCTGGGAAGGTAGCCATAGCTCAGAGACTGGCTAGCTGTTAGTCTGCTTGTGGGAGGCGGTGAGTGACTGTCTTTGCATCAGAGGGGGCTTTCCCCTCTTTATTTATTAAACTGTCTTTATCTCAACTCATGAGTTTTCTTACTTTTGCTCTTACTATTTTCTCTCCTGATGAGAACATCATCCTGATGTCGGGGGGGAGTGAGCGAGCACCTGGGTGGGTGCTTAGCTGCCAGCTGGAGTCAACCCACCACCATTTCTTGCATATATTGAAAGAATCAAAGGAGGGCACCTTAATGGACTTCAATGAGAGAGACTGTCCAGGAGGTATTTAACTTAGGTTGCAACATGCATTTGCCTTCATGTGCAAATACAAATTCCATACAGGGGAAGAACGAAAAACACTGGAAATACTTTCAGGTGTCTGCATTGTGATTGTGCTGCACTTTAGATGCAATGTAACTCATGGAATTGTATTTTAGTCTGTTCAGGGAAAGTTATTTTTTGTGTTGCTATCAAATTAAGGTCCAATTGTAGCCACCCTGGAAGGGGAGCCTTTGTGGGTACCTGTCCTTACCTGCTGGAAGTGTTCCTCCCCTCAGTGCCAATTCCAAGACCTCGTGCATATCCACAGCTCCACATAGGTCCTGGGAGATGGGTACAAAAGACAGGAGAAGTCCATGGGTAAGGTAGGTTCCTCAGATAAGGGTAATAAAGCAAAAAGTTGCACCATTTTCTTCTGTCTTTACTTGTACTATGGAAACTTCTTTTCAGTGAATTTGTACAACAAACCTTGTAGCAGCTCAAATAAGCCATCCTGTTAGGCTAGGGAGGATAAAAAAGAAACTGTTCCCTGGAGCTAACAGGCAAGCCATCAGGCTGGTACTGGCCTGGGGTAGAGCACTGGGGAAGAATTCCCTAAGTTGTGTTTCTGGTAGACCTGTACCCTTGTCAAGAGAACTCTGAGTGTGGAGAGCAACAAGTAGATGCTGCGTCTAAACTAAACTTGTGCAGAAGATAATATTTTCCTGAAGTGAGGAGAGAGCGATAGGGGCAGGAGAGGTATTAGCTGAGATTCGTTTGCACATGCATGAGTGAGAGCGACCTTAGATTGCAGCTGTCCAGGCAGAGAAGCATGTTTAAGCAGACTGTGCCAGAAGACGTATTTTTTTGTTACATGCTTGTTATAAACAAATGTTATGGGTTTGTGTGGTGTGGGCATTTTTGGTAGCGAGGGAGGGGGTTGCAGGGACAGCTCCTGTGAGAAGCTGCTAGAAGGTTCCCTGGCTCCAAGCGGGACCCACTTCTGGCCCAGGCTGACCCACTCGTGACAGTGGTAGCGCCTCTGGGAGAACAGATTTAAGAAGGGGACCTGGTAGTGAGCAGGGGGATTGGGATGTGAGGGGAACCCCTCTGCAG
>JANZLQ010000086.1:20862612-20873038 GCA_026212715.1 Elanus axillaris | reverse complement strand
CCGCTTGGAGCCAGGGAACCTTCTAGCAGCTTCTCACAGGAGCTGTCCCTGCAACCCCCTCCCTCGCTACCAAAAATCCCCACACCACATAAACCCATAACATATCACTACAACCTAGTTGCAAAGAATTAACTGAAATAGATGGCTTGACTACATAAAGAAGTGTGCTAGGTTGTGAATTTACAATTAATTTGGTTTTCTGCATAGCCTCTTTTCTCATCACTCAGTATGCAGAAAGTATTAAATATTTCACGTGGCATTGAGAGAGGATTAAGTTGCTTCAAACTAAGGCAATTCAGTATGCTGTAGGAGTGTTTACAAAGACAGTAGCAAGGACCCGTAAATTCATACCATAACTTACTGCATACTATCTTTATAAACAAGGCCAGAGACAAGGCAAACACGAGTAAAGTTTATAAAGGCAGATGAATATTCAGGCTGAGACTGAAAACACTTGGAAAAGCATCTCAAATAATTGCCATTTATAAGAGACTCTGTGCGCAAAATCTGTAAATTGCATATTGGAGGCCCTGATTCCATGGGTGTAGCAGAGGGAGGTGGTGTATTTCCATGCAGGCTGCAGTTCATTAAGGATACAGAAGCCACAGGATAAAGTATAATTTGGACTCAATTTAAAAAATAGAGTTTGTACAGAAACCACTTTTCTAGGGCAGCTGAAATGATAATTCCCAGAAAGTGTTCTTGTTCTCTGATAAACCAATGTGGCTACAGTTACAATAAATGGGAACTTAAAGTAGCTTTCTAATGACCAGTATAATTCCAGCAAATATGGACAGCCCAAATTGTTTTCACTGCCTTGTGGGACAAGTAGCAAATAATCTGGTAACAGGCCAATGTACAGATCAGAATATGATTATAAACTAGGAAAAAACCCTGTCATTTATGAATAATATATGAATAATAAACACTCCCTACAAGAAATCATAAGGGGGACCTGAAGATGAAATTTTCAATGCAACTTGTTTTGAGGAAAGTGGAAGTTGGAAAAAATCACCAGTCTGCTCTGGCAGAAAATAGAGGCAAAGTAGCCAATAGGAAGCTGTTGCAGCTGCTGTAAAGGGTATGGCAAGTCCTTTTGCAGCTCTCATTTTGGACATGCATGTGTCTGATTAACTGATGGGCAAGCAAATTTATGTCAACTTCAAGCAGTCTCCATCCTCCTTCAAAACACACGGTTTAGGGTCACCAATGTGCTGGGATATCAGAGCCATTTGAGTATTCATAGTACTGGCAGTGAGCGTTTTCTTGTTATGTCCCAAGAGCTTTTTATTCATGAGATGACCTACAAGTCCAGTGGGGCTAGAAGGCAAGTAGTCACATTCAATAATGCTGTTAACATCAAGTAGGCTTTGGGTGTGAAAAAGAAATAATAAAATTATTCTAATTATTCAATTCTCAGTTTTCACCCAAAACCTAGCCAAAATTTAGGAGTTTCTAATATTTGGTGAATTGATATGCCATCCTTGGAGCTTCATGTGCAGCAATAGAGGAGATATCTATTTTTCAGACTACACATGAACTGTAACTTGTAAGGCTTGTGTAAGTTTAATTTAATGGAATTCATTGCATGAGTGTAAAGGCTTACTGTTTGAGTGCTTGATCCTGTGGTAGATATACACACTGGGAAGAAGAGAGTAAGCAATCTTTTCTCCCTCAGTGCCTCAACCAGATGAGGCACAAAAGGGAGAATAGGCTGCAACCCATACCAGAATTTAGTAGCCGTACTGAGACAATATGCTTGCTTCTATTATTTCTCTTCAATCATTGCAGCTCAGCACTATCTTTTACTTTGCTTTGTGCCAAGCAGAGACAACTTAGTCTTCACTGAGATTGCAGTGCCTGAGAGAAATAAGGAAAAGGCTAAGAGTGAAAGTGCTGCAAATGTGAACAGGAATAAAATTCCAAGAGAAAGTGGAAAGGGCTTGTTTTGGTTTTGTTCCTGTTCATTCATTTTCAAAGTTTTCTGCATGAGTAGCTGACTGATGTCTCTGAATGAATAAATAAAAGTCAAGATTGTTTTGGGTGAAGAGTTAATATCAAAGAGGATTTCTTTTACTGATAAAGTGCAGAGAGCATCCAGTCATAGACCAGAAGTCATCATATGCCTCTACAGCCGCTTGCATAGTGTAAATCTGTGGAGGTTATTCAATGGTTTGTAAAATGCCTATTAGCATAAAAACTCCATAAAATTTGCCATGGAACTATGTAATTTGTATGGTGGAATAACATTTCACACAATACATTTCACAATATATAACTTGATCAGCAGCTGTTGAATGCATAAAATTAGTATTTATTTTCATGGGATATCTGTGAAAAAGTCAAGTAGGAGACATTTTAACCCATGTTTTCAATTTCTGGCTATATGTTTAGGGTAATAAAACATAGCAGCTTTCAAAAATAACAACAGCAACAATAACATATGACTCTAAAATCTCTGTGGACTGTAGATTAAACTAATTTAGTTTTCCTGAGCACCAAAACACATTTTCTTTATTTGATGGTTGTGACTCTTATGTAATTACAAAAAGAGATTTGATACCTAATGGCATAAAATATTATGCTAACAATTTCAAAAGACACATTGCCAAGCACTGCCATCATATTTTCCATAACTTTTTCAAATGTACAAGTGTAATTTTATATTTAAAATTTTTAAATGTCAATGCAACATTTCACCCTAATTGCAGGTATGGCACAGGTGTGATATCATGACAGCCTGCAACACTAATTTGTTGATTTAAAAAATCCTTTACAAATTTGTTACGTGCTTCTATATTGTATGCACTCCTAACCAAAATGTTGTGCTTGGGTTTCCCTCAACATGTAGTGTCATTCAGATGTAAACACAAAGAAACCTCTGCTCTGATATGAAAATGCCTGTCAGAGCATTTGTTTTTTTCTAGCTGACACTGTTCATTAGGCAGTGCCAAATGGTTTCCTTTCTGAAACCCTTACTATGAGCTCTCTTTCAACTGGTCTACTGTTTGCCTAGCTGCTCAGCTGTGACTACCTTTTGATGGCTCTGTTCTGTCTCAGGCTGCCTGTGCTCCTGGGACACACACAGTACTTGGTGTAAGGAAATACAGCTCCATTTGCTTTAATGCAATTGAAACTTCCTCCAAGAAGTGAAAATTTGGAAGATTTGTTTGCTGAGAACAAGACTGCATGTGTGTTTCTTCAGAGCTGGGCCAGCATGCTGCAGTGACTGATGGGCTGGGACAGCCCAGCTCCAGAGAAAGGCATCTTTGCTTAGGTGGCCATGTGCATGCTACGTCTCTAAGCTCCCATTATGGCCTGTACTGCCAGCGGTGCCTAGAGAGCTAAGTAGACACTTTGCGGTTAGCTGAATCACTTTTTAACTGTATTGATGAGGTTTCCTGACTGTAGTCAGAGCAAGGACATGTGGAGCATGTAGATGGGTACATGTAGTTGTGTACATTTTTGTGCCTTGATCTGGAGCTGAACTCCACCCATGGTGTAGTAATTAACCCAAACTGAATCATAGGTGTCTCTTTTTCATGATAGAGCTGTGTTCAGTGCATTTGCATCGGGAAAGCGTCACCACATTGTGCCTGCTGGTACGCACGAGGCCTATCAGCAGTTCAAGTGAAGAAGCCCTGATGCCATGGTTGTGCTGACTTGGACACTGCAGGGTTGTACGGGTACAAGGTCTGAATGATGAGGTGAAACCCTGGTTCAGAAGGAAGGGCTTTGGCAGGGAAGGCTGAGGCTTAGGTGTCCTTGTGTCATCCAGGAACCTACAACACATCCATCTGTAGAGGAAAAATCACATTCTTGGAGGACACTTTTCATCCCCAGCCTACAAGCTGCTCTAGTGTCTTGCCTTTTTGGCTCTCCCAGGTATGTGGCATGTGTCTTAGTCTCTCAGCCTTGTTCAGGAGTCTCATGGGGGTCTGGAAGTTTGGTCATATGCATATCGAGGATGAAGTTCATTGCTTCACAGAAACAGGCATAAACGTAATTTAATTTATAAGTAGATCCTCAAAACAAAGGTTTGAGGATCCATGCTTTCCTGTTGTGCACATCTCATTCCTACTGAAATGAGGTGTTTGATGAAAATGCTTAAGTATGCATGTAACAGAATTACTCAGTAGGGCTGGAAAAATTTTGTGTTTGCCAGATTTGGTTTTCTAAAATTAAACAATATCATGCCAATTCTTTCTGGACAAAAAGATAAAAGTAAGAATGCAAATGTAACCTAGCCATCCTGTTTCCACAGCTCTTGCAATGCCAGTAATTGAAGGGCACACTGGATATCTAGCAGATCCTTGTTTTCATCCACCACTTTGCTTTTGTAGCATTTATAACAGGAACTAGGAGCATAGATGAGAAGATGCATGCATGTTTCAAAGGGATCAGAAACACTGACCACTCACAAGTGAAGACTGTGGCTTTTTTTTTTCCACCAAACTCTTATTTAAAACAGGTTGTGTTTGCTGAGCAGTTGAATCTTTGGTTGAAGGCTTGAAATTCATGAAGAGTGTGCTTTGCCCTCTATAAACATGCACACACAATAAGACAGAAAAGATGAAAAGTGTTTATTTTGACAGTCTACCACTACAGCATGGTCCATGCTTTTCTTACAAGATGAATAATGGGGATTTCTGAAGCAGCCTTCTTCGCTTCTGCTGAAGATGTAAAGTACCAGCTTGAATTAAAAAAACAATTCCAATAAGCTTTTAATACCTTTCTTGTGACAAAGAAAACTTTAATTACATGAATTTACATTTGAAAAATCCATTTACATTGGAACTGTGTATCGTTTGTACTCCTGCCATAGATTTTAATTCCTATATACTGAAACATTGCACATGTCAATGTGTCTGTTCAGCTTTCATTTCAGCTATAAAAGAGAATCCATGTGTTGTGGTTTTCCATTTCTCATTGGTAAATAAACTGCAACAATTTGTTAAAATTCTGCCCCATACATACAGGGTTATATAACTGAATAGGTCCTCTCCCTCTCCCTCTTCTTCCTCAGTGGGTATTGTCAAATGTAGCACAATAGAAGTAAAAGTTTTTGAGCTTTCCTTTTCTTTTTGAATATTTTTGAGCTTTCCTTTTCTTTTTGAATATTATCAATCCATTTCATTCATGCTTATTACACAAACATCTCACTGTATTGACATTCTGTCCTAGATAATTTTCAATGGTAGATAAAAGAAATCATCCACAGAACAATTTTGTACTGAAATCCTTTTTTTCTTCAGTATTTAATAAATGTGTCCCCAGCTACTAATCGCAAAGGGTCCATATTTTCATTAATAGGTGCAATAAAGTGAATTTATTTCTCTTTCATGTTACTTTTTGATCTTTTTTCACTAACATTTCTCTTTCATCTGGAAGATGTATGTGAATAGATGTAATTTATAGAGAATTATGATTTACAAAACACCACATCATATTGGGAACCCTCCTCTAAAGCCTAGTAAGTTAGGGTTTTCTATTAATTTACCTGACCTGAAATGGTCATAGTTTACAGACTGATATAACCTTGGGTAAGACTTTTTTTCAAATCTGGGAGGATTATCTACTGATATACAACTGCTAAGAGCATTTTTGTGCACCTATCATTGCATTACATTTAAAAGCTTGTTCAATTAAGGAAAGATGCCATCTCTACTGTTTCAAACACTTCTGTGGAGAAAGAAACCAAACCCAGAAAAAGCACACTTTCTCACATTAGAATCTGATTCACTTCTGCCTAGTCTAATAATAAATGCAATATTCATCTGTAAAAAAGTTTTTTACCCACTTAGCCTGTGTTTTACACTTTACAATAAATGGGGTGATATAAAATCCTCATTTAATAAATTGATCAGCCTGGGAAAGCATTACTGTCATTCAACTTGCAGAGTGTGACTGATGAGTAGAATGTTCCTAGTAAGACATATTCGGTAGAAGTCCAGAGGACGAAGCACTTGCTAATGCCTCTGTTCAGAGTACTACCTAGTCTCCTACTGCCACAAATCTTTTTCTCTTTAAATAATTTAAATGTGTATTTTTAACATCACATATGTCTTGCTTTTTTATTTGCTTTTTGTGGGCCCATTTGGATATATCTTTTGAGAAAAGAGAATACATCAGCAGCATTTTTAAATAAAAGGAATTAGCAGTAAGAAAATAGGAGCATAGCTGTTAGCTTCCCAACATTCCTGAGGAGCATTTCACAAGTGAAACTGTCTTGAGGCATGTCAGCAGGTAAAAGTACCATTACCTAATGTCTCCTGAGAAGAAAAAGAAAAAAAAAAAAAGCATTATTGTATCACCTTTGAAGGACCATCAATGTATCATTGAAAGATGAATAGCCCAGTTGTAGTCCTTCTGTATGAAGGGATCATAACCGGTTACAATAAAGTACAAACGCTTTGGCTCCAAGGCAGTGTTCAATGCAGCCATGTCATTGAGTCCAATGATCTTGATGGATAGTGTCTCAGATGCTCTTCTCTAAGTGTTTAGAAACATGATTCCTTCTGGCTGTAATTTGTACCACTTTTATTTTTTTTTTTTTGGACAAGGCTTTAAATTCCATTACAGCAAAAATTAATATTTTACCACTCTTTTGTGACTGATATGCATTCAGGCAGGAGATTACATTCCATGTGTTGATACTAACAGCACACCCCGGTGGCGTGAGGAGTGTGCTAATGCCTACTCTACGTCTGTTGCTTCTCTTTGGAAAGATGTACAATCTCCACCAAGGGACCTGTAAGTTCAGAGAATACACTGCCTCTGAGAATAATTAATAGTTAAGGATTTTTTTTCTTTAAGTGTGAGCATATCTAATTTTTATGACCATTTTCCCTGCTGGTATTTATGGTCTTTAAAGCCAGAATTTCAGGAGTTTTACCTAAGCAGTCTAGAAGCCTTGGTTATAGAATTCCCTTGTTTTGCATGGCTCATCCCTCTGTTCCCTCTGCTTGAGAGCTGAAAGGTCTGATCCTATCACTTTATGAATCTATATATGGATTCTCCAGATCTACAAATGTTGTAAAATCATTGAGTCACTGGAGAGGCCCAGAGGATTAATAATTTAAATAAAAACAATTGGAACAGGATTGCTGTTTTACAGTCAAGAAATGTCTTTTTCCCATATCATTTACAGTCAAAAAATGTCTTTTCCCCGTACTGTTTCCCCTTCTGGTGCATAAATAATTCCTCCAGCATCAGTAGAGCTATGCTAATTTATACCCACAGAGGACTTGGTCTCAAAAGTCTAATTTAGATGACAACACTGAAGTGCAAGGACTTGCCATTTTTATTTGTATGTAAAGTACCAGGCACTCAAGTAGTAGTGTGTCATTAAATAATTTCTAGAAAATAAATTGCCATTTGGAAGGCTTGCTCTTGGGTGAAATTGTATCTTTTTGTATGACTTAAGACAGATGCAATGAGTTAATTTGAACAACTCTTACTCACTTCCCTAATTTTGTTCTCTCTCCTATCTCATGTCTCTCCTCTGCTGTGCATGCCTTCTTCACTAGATCTGAAAAAGAAATACATCCTTGGATGGTAGCTCATGTACTTCATTGCAATGTTCCCTCTGTTCTGAAGGGCCTTGGTAAAAAACGAGGTAGTAGGGCATAAAAGTAGTCAGTGTCAGCTATAGCTCCTGGGGCAGCTAAAAGTTGGATGATAAGAAGACTGTTTTAAGTCGTCAAAGCTCCCTCTTTCTCAGCCATAAGTTTTTTGTTGCACAGCGCAGAATTTCACCCTAGGGTTTTTGACTGAATAGTGAATAGTCTCACCTGCACAGTGGACATGTAACTGTTAATGGGGCATTTCATTTCAGAGGAACCATGTAATTAAGATAGCTGATGTGCTTCTACTTTTCAAGTCTCATGTTAGTAATTTTGTAAAGGCTGTATTCTGTTTTCGGTGGTCAGTTTTCTCCTCAGCATTAATTGCTGGAGTAGTTGCCTTGGTGCCTGAGGCATGCTTCTGCATAGCCCTGGTCCAGCTCTGATGCTGCCATTCTTGCACACTAGCCTTTCCTTCTGACAAAATTAGTTTGGAGTCAGCAGGATAGCCATGTGCATATGTAAATGCTGCTAAACATGAGAAAGGGCTGCCTTCTTTGCAACCAGCAAAAAA
Organism: Elanus axillaris; assembly: GCA_026212715.1. Classification (NCBI taxonomy): domain Eukaryota; kingdom Metazoa; phylum Chordata; class Aves; order Accipitriformes; family Accipitridae; genus Elanus; species Elanus axillaris. The sequence goes on along the minus strand of JANZLQ010000086.1, from coordinate 20,864,899 downwards.
GAAATGATCCTTGCTAAAAGAGCTTGCCATCTGAAAAGCAAAATCTGCAGAAAAAAAAAACGGTATCAAGGTTAAGGCTGGTGTTATAGTTGATGTAACTGAAATGGAAAGCTTTTGTGGCCTGTAAAGACATTATGGGCGGTGGGGGAAGCTACGAACTGACCCTATTGCTTACTAGTATTTGATTCTGTGCCTGTCATTTAATCTTGATATTAATCAATGCTTACCTGCATTGCAGCCCAGTGGAATACAGTGTACTGCATTCTGCTTTCTATTTCGTGTAAGTCAGGTCCCTGCAGTGTCTCAGATAACACCGTAAGCCAGTTGGTAATTATTGTCATGGTGACCAGAATATATGGTGAACCCTCACAAAAGGCAACTCTTTGTCTGGAAGAATCAGTTTCATGTTTTCTCAGAGGTTTTACTGTATTGGGGTTCAGATAAACACACTTCTGCAAGGACACTGTTTTTTGATGATAGACAAGTCAGTTGCTGGAGACAGGATTCTTTCAGTAGTATGTAAAGAAAAGAAAACAGTTTTCTTTATTGGCAGACTATATTTAAATCAACTCATCTTTGCACCCTTAACCATAGCTTAGTGGAATCTTTCTGATGTCAGACCTCTGCTTCATTTAGAAGGCTTCCAGTATTCCTTATTCAAAATATGTGTATTTTATAAAGATATAAATATTTGTGTGTGCATGTGTCTATTTTGTCAAGACAAATTAACTAAAGCAAGCTTGATTTTTTTTTCCACATTTTTCATGTTAGTATTGGCTATACAAGAGGACTGTGTAAGGGTAATATGAGAAGAGATGAGAACAAAAAGCTACTGCTGGTTATAAGGATCCTGGGGAGGTATTTAATACTGTTGTAGATGTCTGTAGCTTCAGTTTCTAGGCAGCTGGAGGGCTTCTCACACCTGAAGACTTGCCTGGGCCAATCACTGGAAAATAAGAGTGGGATATTTGGATGAAATTAAATTCTGCTAGGAAATGGTGTGATGGTAAAGATCCCTTGCACGGATATTTCCAGTCATTGTATCACCCACAGTCCCATGTGGAGGAAGAGTCTTGGGGTCTTTGAGCCCTGCAGAAACAGGCAGTGAGTGGCAGTCCCAGCAGAGATCCTTGTGCTTTAAATAGATGGAGAACACATGGCAAAGGGAACAGACAGCAGATGACTTGCCTGCAGTCACTCAGCAGGTCAGTGGCTATGTTTCTTGGCTAGCAGACCTGTTTTGTCCTGAACTAAATTTCTGGACAGGAATTTTTCTCTGTGGTTTTGGGGGAGAAAAATAGACTGAGATCCCAGATACAAATTTTGTCAAACCACCAGCCTACAAGCTGCATTCACAACAACTCTAGAAGCTTTTAAGTCAACAGTTTGTTGTTCAGACTGAATTAATGCTGTCCTTGGAAGGATGCACTTGTCACAAGGATGTAATGTGTCCCTATACATCTACATCAAAGCCTAGCAAGAAGTTCTGTGTTAGAATAGCCTTGTGAAATACTATTAGGTATTATTTTTTGCAAAATTATTCCACAGTAGTTGGAGATCATCACCAGACAACTCCTTCTTGAATGATGCCCACTTTTGTACTGATAGCAGGAATAAATTTGCCACCTTACTCTCCTGGAAGCCCTTCCTCTTCTTCTCTTTTTAGTGGAAAGATGAAATATAGGCAGGTAAGAAGTCCTGGAGCAAGTGACTACTGTACTCAGTTCTCCTCTGGAGTAAAATCCTCAAGAGTCCCTTTTGTGACAATGTGTGTTACAACTATTTCCCTGTCCCAGAACATGAAATTCCACCATGGCCGTGAGAGTGCTGAAGGCAGATGACTACCTGAAATGAAGGATTTTTGGTAAGAATGAAATAAATTATTTTGAAAGCGTAATTTTAGAAGGAAATATTTGAGACAGGCAAAAAAAGTTTATTTTAATAAAGGGTAAAGTCTACTCTTCTGTACTACTACTTTAAATCTTTAAATGACTTTGCAGCCATTGATAATGAGCAGCAGTGAAAAAATGCGTGGCTCCATTCCATTCATTACCTGTTAAAATCTGATCAGCTGTGGAGGAACAGTATTTGGGCTTGACCAGCCTCTTTATTTTATGCCTCTCTAATGCTACCAGGTTGTCGTGGTTTCAGCCCAGCCGGTAACAAAGGACCACGCAGCCGCTCACTCACTCCCCCCGCCCCCCTCTCCAGTGGGATGGGGAGGAGAACCAGAAAGGGAAAAAAAAAAGAAAGAAACCCGAAACCCCGAGGGTTGAGATAAGGACAA
>JANZLQ010000086.1:20847844-20862512 GCA_026212715.1 Elanus axillaris | reverse complement strand
TCAGGTCAGCTGTCCTGGCTATGCCCCCTCCCAGGTTCCTGTGAAAATTAACTCTATCCCAGCTGAACCCAGGACACATGTTCAGTAAAGTAACACCTGCCTACACTGGAAATCCACTACAGACCTTCAGTTTTGTCTTCCACTTAGGGCTATGACCTAATAATTACCAAGTGAAAGCAGAAAGATACTGATTGATTTTATTAAAGGTCCATGTAATACATTTCTAATAAATAAGAAATAAATAAATAAACCTTTTCACCTATAAAAAGAAAAGCATCACTGAACCTGGGGTATTTACTTGAACCTGGACTGATTTCCCTACTTTTGTCGCTAGCAAGACAAAAGTAGCCATCAGGAGCAAGAGATGTGCAAGACTGGAAGGAAACAGCGTATATTAATGACGTGTACTCAGCAGAGAGCCTATTATGGTATCTGTCCTCTTTCCTATGCCACTGCAGAGCTAAAAGTGATTGATAATAACCTTGTAGTTACTGTACAATTTGCCTACAATTTTACAGTTGCAGTCATGGCATTGATCTACAGTTAAATGAGATAATTCCTGCGTGCTATATTGCCAGTCTGCCAGGAGCAATGTACCAATTGTACCTGTAGAGTCACAAAAAAATGAATACCTGCTTGAATCTAGGGCTTAATATAGAAGTTTTAGATAGCTACACTATGCAATTGCTACAAAGAATATTCTTAAGTTTGTAAGAGAAATGTGGTGAGGACTATTTAAACCTAGAAATTTCTATCAGTAATACTGCTTTTATCAGCAGAGTATTTTATAGCCTTTGCTTTCTTTCTCCCACTATATGAATGTTGCAAATCATTTTTTCTGGGGAAAAAAAATAAAGGAAAAATTCAAGCTCTTAGAAATTTTACTGGAACATTCCAGTGAAATCCTACTTTGGCTTAGGAACCAGGCAGTTCAGTGAAGAATTCCTGAAGCTTTCAAAGATATGCATAACTCTTTCACCCAATTTCTTCCCAAATGTCTTCTTTCACTGACACCCCCCCCAACTTAAAATGAAACTTTTGTGTCACAAAACCACACAGACCACCTCCTGCAAATGTTTGCTAAAACCAGAGCATGGCAAAACTCACTGGCTTCAAAGAGCTCTACACTGTAAGTGTGGCTTCTTACTGCTCCCTGGGTCTAGCTCTCACTTGCATTGAAGCCTCTTTTTGCTATGCCAATGTAAAATCGGTCCTCAAAAGGGACCCAGTTACTGTCACAGAGGGGTATGTTTCCCTGTTGCTAATATGCTGGTTGTAAAGGTAGGCAAATTGGCTCGGAGGAATCAGAAGTTGCTGACCCAATAAATTCTGGCTTGGAAGGAGACACCAGGGGTATCCTCAGGTCACCTATGCTGCAGCTTTTTAATTGACAGCATTTTGTTTCCATGATTTCAGTCAAGAATGCAGAATTTGAGACTGTATGTCTTAGGAAATGAGTAGTGCTGAAGGGAAGGCTTCTGCTGGCAAGCGGGGTTGTGTCATCCACAAACTGTTGGTACCTCACAGATGCTCTCTGAGGATCCACATGAAATTAATGAGATATTTTAGTCCAGCTCCAGGTAGACAGAGAATTTTCTCCTGAGAGCCATTGTCACATGCAGTGTTGCCTGCTGTTGATCTCATTAGTTATCCAAGAAGCTGAAGTAAGTATCGGAGGGGGAGGATAACCTAAGATCTGCATTATTTATATAAGCTTTCAAGTGTCACCAGGCACCCAGAAAACATAGATGGGTTTGTTAGCTTTGAAGTTTTCTACACCTAAGTAAATAAAAGACTATTAAACCACAGAATTAATGATAACAAGCTGTACTTCTTCTTTTATTCTTATTAGGCTTCTTATGAAGCCATAAAGCAGCAAATAAATAAATGTTGCCACGTTATTTTCTCTATTTATTATTTGAATTTTGGTAGCACCCACAATATGTTAAACACAGACCTCATCTGTGGAAAAATACAGTTCCTTCCCTGAGTACTTTTTGGTTTAAAACATACAGGATTTGTGTATCTGATAGGTTATTTGGCTACATTCTATAATCTCCTTAGTGCCAAAAATATGCTTTGTTGTAAAAAACATTGAGTCCAAGGTCCTGATCTTGCCAACTGTTAGGCTTGAACAATACCACGGTGAGATTTTCCATTTGCCAAATGGGATTGTTCACCATAGTAAACTTAAGTATGTATGAACATGTTGGCAGGGTCAAAGTCTGTAAGGCTCTGCTCCTGTGAACATTTATGCATGTGCATAGCTGTACTTACACGAGGATGCACACTGATCTTAAGATTTACTCCAGCTGATTAGATATTTTTCTTGCATTAATCTGTTTCTCACTAAGTGTGACAGAGGCACGCACAATCAGATCCAACAGGTGTTAAAGCTCAGATTTATTCTTCAGTAAAAAGTTAGTTAGAACTCTGGTAACATTTGTAAACCACAGGCTCAATGATATAAGGGCAATTAGTACTACACAGCCAACTTAAGAATTCTTAAGTTTTAAAATGATGACTCAAAATGTGCATATCACTCACCTAAAAGATGAGAGCTCTCAACCTGCACGAGTTACCTTGGGTGGCATCCCAAGCCAGGAGGGAGTCCCCGACTGCAGACCCGCTTCTCCAAGGAGGACTGATTTTCCCAAAATGTCCTCCGGTGGGACCTCATTTATACCCTTGTCGAATCTGATCTGTGGTCATTTTAATCCTTATTGGCCAAAAGGTCAGTTTAGTGTACCTGGCACATCTCGATCTGTCAGTTCAATTTTCAACCTGTGGCCTCTAGGGTTTGGGTTTTTTTCCTCTCATCCCTGCCTGGAGTTTTGTTTCCTGTCAGGGGGGTGTACTGCCACACTGGGTCAAGAAGACAACATTAGCCAAATCCAGACAAATGTTTTTGAGAATTTGTGTTGCTTTCATTAAACTCTCAGCAAGCTGATTTTCAACCAACTTGAAACAAGCACCAGCCACCTTATCTCTCTGTGACTTGGCTGGTGTCATTTCAGGTTTGCTATTTTGCTTCAGCTCAGACAACTTCACTTCTGCCACATGGCTCTTTGCATGATCTACACCACTGCTGATCTGCTTATGGTAGCTGGCCAAAGGCACGGCTGAGAGACAGCCCAGTCTCTCCAGGCCTGGAACATTTTTGCATCTGCTTTGGTGCTTTGCCCCTCTACACACTGTACTTCCACAGTCTGTGGTTTTGGTAAAAGACACAGAAGAGGACAGCTCTGGAGAGAGAAATGTCTTCTCACAGCTGGCTGTCTTGAGCCTTTCTTCTCCAAGCCCTGTGTTTCTGGCTGGCTCCACCGGGCAGTTTCCCAAGGCTGCAATGACTAACTCCTGCCACTTCAGCCAAGACCCCAGCCTCCTCCTCTCCTACCTGCCGCCATTTTGCAAACCAGATGAAGGAAATGAGGGGAGGGTAGAGATCAACAGTCATTTCAGCTGAGAAGAAGTAAGTCCTGGTGCTGCCAGTGCTGCCAGTTTGATTAGATATGCTCTCTTTTTTGCTCCTGGAGCCGAAGCATGAGAGCCGAGTTGGAAGATCTGGGAGACGAGCCTGCGATGCTGCTTACAAGCTCCTCTGCAATATGCGGCATGAAAGCTCTACTAATAACCTGAGGTGTGACACATACCGTTGAGGGGAGGTCTAGTCTCCATGTTTGAACTACTTGCTGTTGGTAAGAGTGAGAAAGTTGTCTTTCTTGTGCAGATAATAGGACTACAAATATTACCTCTCAAGACTGGCACAAGCTTGATGTCATAATAACCTCTTTTAAAACCTTCTGTGAGCTTGCTTGGGGTCATCTTAACTTCCATCTCCTGAGAAGAAAGTATTCACACCAGAAAAAAAAACAAACTGACCATCTGAATGTTAAGCATGAAGCCTGAGGAGAAGACAGCATTATATTTTTAAAAGTTGTCTGCTGAACTGAAAAGCTTGGTTCAAAGACTGAATGAGATAAAATTTTAGACTGCAGAAATAAAACCTTTTCTAAATTCCCAAACTAATTCAGTGGACTGAGGAAACCAAAGCAGTCCTATATGATCAAACTCATTAGAGTTACACAGCTCTTTGTCCTCAGAGCTAGCTGAAAAGCACTTTGTTGTCAATGGTTTGAAGCCTTGTCAACCAAGCAGTTATTTATTATCTCAGAGAATCTTCTATCTGGTGTATATCTGTGGTCATTGTGGCAAAATTCTCTGAAGATGCATGTGGTTGTACTGACAGCTCAGAATTTAACAGCTGTGTCTGTGCCTAGACACGGAACACAGCAGGACTATCCATGACAACAGCTGTGTAACGCATTGGTCAGCTGCATTGGTGCTTAAAAACCCAGCAGTGTGGGTGTCTTCTTAGGCTTTGTAAATGTAGTATAGAAATTATTTATTTCATTATTTTGGTCAGGAAATGCAAATACTTACAATTTACAATGTCTTCTGCACAAAGGGTCTTCCAGGAAAATATTAAATAAGTGGTTTAAAAGTCCTGGTTTAGTACATTGAGACCATATGCAAAGTTCAGACAATATTTCATGAAGTTGGACATAGTCTGAACACAAATGAATGTGAACTGGGGAGAAGCAACATCCACTTTCAGGGCTGCTTAATCACCAGTGTCATCTGCAGAATGGCGGAACTAACAACCGAGGTTTTATCAGGGTATCATTAGTTTTTAAGAGAAACGCATACTTAACATGGCTGAAATTTTGTGCTCTCCTTTTGAGCTGCTACAGTCAATGAACAGATGTGAGAAAACACTTTCAGTGAGATTAATGAAATCCCGATTCTCCTATTTTTAAGCCAAGCAAGCCAACCATTATTATAGCTGAAGTATCATGCTATAATGAAGAAATTGTCCCATATCAGAAAGAGACAAGCAGTGAAAAGAGACCTATTTGTCAAGCATGCTGACTGAGCATAAGATCTGCCTTAAAGGTCTAAAAATTACCTTAATATTTAAATACCTTAAAAGATTTTATCACAGACCTTTCTGTGTCTGACAAAAAACCCATAGGTGTTGGCTCCTGTAGAAGCACAGTTCTCTTAGTTATACTTGCAAAGCATCCATATTTACTTAATGGACTGTTCACATCCGATCTACCATAACTGTTGTAAGAATGTTGTCACTGGTAGGTGGACTACAAAGAAACTATCTACTCAAGACAGGAGACTGGGAACATGACTGCACATGTAAAACAGGCAGTGGCAACCAGTTTGCTAAAATTTGTTTCATTTGAACACAGTCTTGTCAGCTTCATCATCAGTGCCAGGGGAGCTCATCAGGAGTCAAGGTGGATTCTGATAATGTCATGCACTAAGAACATAAGCAAGAGATTGCCCCAGGGACTGAGGATGATACTTCCCAAGGACTGTGTGAGAACATTTAACAAGGTCATCAAATACAAACCTTATATTCACCATGTGATTCACCCAAGCCTTTTCTATCAACTGGAAATACTTGCCTGCCCTGTATGATACATCCAAAAGATCAGAGCAATGAAGACAAATGGCTTATACCTTCAAGCTTGTCTTAATTTCCTTGGTGGTCTGTAGGAGCTGACCTGTTTCAATGGACCAGTCAGGGGTACATACCCTCACATGTCTCACCATTGGGCATGCTATGTTGAGCCAGGCAGTCTTGGAAAATCAAGTGAACCAGGCTGAAGACTGGCTACAGCTCAAAAATCCTCATAGGCTTTGTTACCTGCTTGCAAAGGATTCTGCTGTTACTGATTCCCTCCAAATCCTGCAGAGGGAGTTTGAACTGAAGTTCAGCAGTAGCCATGAAGGCCCAAGTTGGCATTGCCCAACATTAATGACTGGATGCTTCCACACCCCAGCTCTGATAGCTCCCCTAAGAGCTTAAACCATAAGACCCTGCTCCTCTTCAAGAACAATAATACAATGGCTTGGAGTAACAGGCTAAAAAATGACAACTCACCACGCTGCTTTAGCCAGTCCACCTGAGCTCCTCTGGGTCCTCACACACCTGCTGAAGAGACCTTGTTCACTCTGAGATCCCCTGTTGGCAGTCCCTTGCAGCAAACACAGCCTTCACTTTTCACCATGAGCTGGGGGAGGGAGTGTGCCATATCTGACAAGACTCCATGTTGTTTCCTTGTTAGGTGTGCTGTTTACCATGATAAAATACAAATATGTGGCATTTGCAAGGGATGGAGGGAGGAGAAGGAGGAGGAGGTGGGGAACAGTTTGGAGGTCTGTTTTCTGCTTTCTTTCTGAAATGTTCAATTCCAAACATGAAATAGTATGTGTGTTTGGTTTACACAAGAGCGTTCACATTCACAAAAATAATGTGGTTTATTTCCCAGTTGAAATAACTTTGAAGAATTATGTAAAAGAAAAAACTTCTGTTTCTTAACTGCCTTCCTCTTTCTTCTCTCCTATATACAGTTTTTCCATTGTTTTATGTATTTTGTAGTTGTGAAACAATTTTAGATTTAGGTGTCGTTTAATCCTTTCTCATCTGATTTAGCTCCAGTTTCAGTGTGAAAGCCAGTATAATTTGAAGAGACAATACTGGGAGAATTTTAGTTTACCTGTATTTTACTTTAGCTATAACTTAAGCCATAGTTCTGCAATACAGATGGTGGGTATATTTTTATGCTAATCTTTTTAATAGTATCCTAAATGAACAGAATACATTGAAAATTAGTAACTACTGTCTCCAGAATAGTTCCTTTAGGAGCAACAGAAATGAGTGTCAAGGACACCTTCACAGTCACTGCAAGGGAAGAAAACACATAATTGCCATGTAACCATGGAGAAGAAGATATAGGAGGCAAAGCACAGTGGTGCTGTGTTGGAAGAAGCCTGTGGTATGGCAGATCCATCTGTGTCCTATGAACTAACCCATTATGCATTAATATTCACATGGGTGTTACAGGTCTTGACTATCACAATAGAATGTAAAATGACTGAATATAAACCTTCTCCTGCTATTCAAAATTTCTTAGTGTATGAGCAAAGTATGAGCATCACTCTTTTCCTTGCTGCTTACTAGGATGACATTCCAGTTGCTTTTCTGCAAGCCAGTTTTTAACACTGATCCAAGAAATAACAGGCTGGGATTTCTACAGATCCTCTCTTCTCACCTTTCTCTTTTTGAATGGGCTTAAAATGCTTTATAAATGCTACAGAGACATAGCTCTGAGAACCGCTGGAATGCCCAGTCTGTCCTACAAACCAACTCTCTGGAGAGAACCTAGAAATGGAGTGGATGTAACAAAAGTGTTGGGAAACAGTTATGAGCAGGGGAGGACATTTAATTCTCATCCTCATAGCCTGGTATTGAGGTAGCTCACAGTTTGAACCTGCAGCCTGGCTCTAAAGTGGGCTGGTGACCAGGGCCTGCCATTTGCCATGGAGATAACCCAGGGAGAGCTCTCAGACCTCCCATAGCTCCAGCCAGCTCCAGTGCCCAGGAGGGAGGGTGGTTCAGGGAGAGGGTGGAAGCAGAAGAATCATGTATTACACGGTTTCATTTTGATACCGGGGAGCAAATGCCCTTGAAAACCTTCCCTCCTCTTACTTTTTGGTTCCCACATTGAACTGAGGAAATTCAAAATCTGAAATGTCAACAGGCAGAAACAGTCCCCTTTTAATAGTTTTGATAAGTACTTGTAATTAGGAGTGAATCTTTTCGGGGGGGGTAGGCACTTCCCAATTTGCCAGAAGTTCCAGGATGCAAACATCCTTTCTGATGAGGAGGCAAAACCCACTGTGACTTGGCCAGGTTTGCTAACCACCAGTGTGCAGTTTAACGCAGCTGCGAGTATACTCAGTGTCAAAGCTTCAAAATTATCTCAGGGAATAAAGAACAAAGAGGGAAGTGAAAAATGGGGCAGAATAATTTATTTCTGCCAAAACAGACTAGCTCCTAGTGGGCAAGCTGAAATATTTATGCAGCCATACCTCTGTGTACATTTATATGGGTATACATGTTTGAGAAGGCAAAATTCTTGAAAGGAACTAAACACTACAGGAAGACCTATTAGAATAAGAATGCATTTTACTAATAAAATAACTCACTTCTCCTTTTGCTCTTGCTGCTACATTCCCCACTGTGGCCTGGAAACCAGATGATTTTGAAAAACAAGAAACTTGATGCTGAATTCAGCCATGACCGAGTAAATCCAGAATAATGCTTCTGAACTGCAGGGAGTGACTCCAGATTTACACCCAGTTTCTGAGATCCAAATCCAGTCTGAAGTATTTAATTCCTAGCAACATGGCATCCTGCTGCTTTCCTGAGGTTGCTCTCTGCCACGCACAGTGTTTTCTGTCACACAGTAAGAGGAAGCACAGTGTGAGCTCTGCAGCTGGACTTGCAGACTCATGCTAGGAAGGTCAGCACAGCAGTAAGAACTTGAAAAAAATTTACTTTAAAAATCTTGTCATCCCACCCCCCACCCCCCGCAGGGGCACAATTAGAGGAAATGGGGCATTCAGACCAAGGGGAGCCAGAACAAGGCTGGAAGTGGATCAGGAGTTCAAGGGGAGACTGGACAGATACTTGGAACAGAGACTCTTTGAGGGTTACTAACACACAAACCACGTCATGCTCAGGAAATTCCCTGAGCTGAAAATAGTAAGAGGCTGAGAGTATATTTGGAGGTAGCAGATAGCCTTGCTCTTCCTTGGTGTTTTGACCTGAGCCAGTGTAGCTGTTATTTCATTTTTTAGGGGCAGCAAAGATCTGAGGACTGAGGGAGAGATGGGTGGGGGAACAGTGCAGTGAGGGGTACCTCGTTTGAGGTTCTGTGTCAGGAGTTAGAGGAAATTTAGTTCGTCTATTAACTGGGTTTCAATTCTAATTTTCCCCACACTAAACTGCACTTATGTTCACATCGGCTTCAGCATTCAGATTTCATTCTGTTGAGTAGATTCCATCTGCAGTTTGGCAAACCTGCAGATAGTTAGCTCTCCCTTGTAATTAAATTTCCAGTTAATGTCCCGTTAAGATAAATGAGAAGAATTCGCATCTTCTATTTAAGTGGTGATTTCACAAAATGCAACATTTCATAGTCTTTGAACAAACAAGCACTTCTATTTGCTGAGGTGAGATGTATTTGTAATACAGAAACAGATCTTAATAATGTACATATTCAGATTTTTTACTTTTTTTACTCCCAAGAACTTCAGTGCTTAGTAGGTGAGTAGCCCAGGAGAAGAGCGAAGGTGAGAGTAGCCCAGGAGAGAGCCTGCCTTGGGGTTAAGGCATCAGACTCTCCATCAAACAATGGGGTCCTCTTCTCGCTTCCTTCCACGGTTGCCTTCTCAGCCATGAGTGCCATGGAAACCAGTATTTTCACAGGTGGCTACTAACCACGTTTCATTGTTCAGTCTGAGACAGCCCAGGCCTAATTTCTGTAGCTGAGTGCTCAGGAGTGCGGCTGCAGTCGCTGGGCAGGGTGAGCAGGCAGGGCAGCTGGCAGCAAAGGCAGGGTGGTGAAGAGGCAGGGTGTATGGAAAGGTGACAGCTGGGCCTCGCTGGTTCCTACCCACTTTTTGAAGCTATGTGGAAAAGAGCACATTTCAATTTGCCGGCATGTAAAATGCAGAAAAGAATACTTACCTTTCACTGCACAGTGCATTGAATAAAGAAAGTGCTGTTTAAGACTAAGCACTCAGGAAAAAAAGGCCTTAAAATAAAGACGTATCTGCAAAAATAAATGCAATGCTAACATCATATACATTACAGTAAAGATGAAAAAACTGTTCTCTGCTCTGAGGCTCCGGGGATCAAGTGCCCCACACCCCCTTTATGTATTTAGCAGGGAGAGGGAAGAGATGGAGCTGGGAGGACATTACGCAGTTCTGTATTTTGCATTTGAACTATTGCTAAAAAAGATTTATAATACCCTTTTTGATTTGTAACACTAATACCTGAAGATGTAAGCCTGGTGATTTTTGCTAATGCAGCATTGTTTCGTCCCAGGCCACTCCAGGGGTGCACAACAGCATTTTCTGTTCTTTTCTGCTTGTACACACACAGAGCAGGAGAAAAATGTCTGGGAAAAGAGGTTGACAGCTCTAGTTACCTATTGACATAAAAGACCCTTTGGTAGTGAAACTTCATTTTGAAGTCTCTTGAGATGTACTCTGTACTATTCTGGGACAGATTTTGGAAAGAATATGATCTCATTCAACAATAAGCAATTAAATGAGTACTGTGCACAGTAAATGAGTACATGAAAGTCATTGGATTAAGAACAAAAAGCTTGCAGCTCTGCATTTCTGGAGCAAGTAAAGAATTTAGAATGTAATAGCAGTACACTGTTGCATGTTTTTTATTCATAATAATGCAATTTATTTTATCTCAATCAGCTGTAGAAAATTTATCTGAAGTGTGGGAACTGTCAGTGAAGAGTGGCACTATTTAATTACCTCTTAAAACCATCATGAAATTTCCTTGAAAAGCATGTACCATGCACATACAACAGACCTCTTTAAAGGTCATGCTGTTGGCTGGATCCCATTTGCTACTCCCCCCAAATTATTACACCTCAGCCTGTTTAATTATCAGATTTTAACATTGCACTTCATACCGTTGCCCCAAGAAACCATCAAATCTGATCAAGAATATTTTCTTTCACAACTGCGAAATTTGTTGTGTTTGTAGTTTCAAAAGGGGGGCGGGAGATCCAGAAGGGGAAATCGTTGCCAGATGAGAGTCTGCTCCCTTAAGTTTTTACCCACTGTTCCGCCCTTGAATTTTAAGCCCTTGCAACCAGGTTTCGGATGGGAAGGCCGGGGGGAGCTGGGGGGATGCGGCGGGGGATGCAGCCATCTAGCGGTGCCGGGCGGCCCGGCTGCCCACCGGCAGCGCCCACCCCACCGACCGAACGCCCCACACCCCCGCCGAGACCCTCCCGAAACACAACCGCTTGCTCTGGGCTTGCGGAACTGTCGTTTCCTTCGCCCTTCGTTCTTTTTTAGGCAGTCTGGCAGCGGCGTGTTTGTTAAATTCACAGATAATCTGCGTGTCGGGCAAGCCTCGGGATGATCCGTCTAGGTGCCGTTGACTTCCCGGAGGCAGATGGGTTTCAGACGTTACTTGCTTTTATTTTTGCAGAAATGGGTATAGCTAGATCATGACTTTCTGCTCTGTTTTGGTTTTTTAAAAATCAAAATATTCTTATTCAAGCTCTGAACAAGGATTAACTAATTCTGTCCCTACTGTTAGGAAAAGAGCACTTTTAAAATACTTTGTTTGAACTCTAAGAATGAGTTTACAGTGGCATCTGCCTGCAATCTGTCATGACTTTATTATGTAGCCTCCCCCTTTTTTAATCCTTGGGAAAACCCAGACTACTGACAGTGAAAGTCAAATTAATTGTGATGTTGTTGGCATGTACAGAAAGTACCTTGTGAGGGAGAAGAAACCTGTTAAGAGCTTTAACCCTGATAAAAAAATGTAATTTGATCAGATGTTTCATGTCCCTTTTAGGCAGAGAACTCACAAACTAATGTAATTTTGTTCCTGTCTTTGAAATGATATAACCTTGACCCCTTCTTTGGCAAAAATAGTTCATCTGTAGTTTATAGTACCTTATGAGTTCTGCAGGCAAATAATAATTCTCCAAAGTGCTACCATCCTGTATGTTAATGAGGCTAAATGAGGATTCTCTTTATTGCCCATGGCCTTTCAGAAGCATCTTCTAACTACCTCTTCTCCTTTTCCACACTCCAATGGACTGTGGAAAATGAAGGCTTGATATCATGTACTGGAATCAGTGCAATGGGGAAGCCTCTTAAAATTCTTTACTACGGAATCATAGACCCTCATCAGTATCTTTAACTGTGGGTACACCGTGCCCTTGCAAAAATTACCTCAATGTGGCTTGCAAATAGATCATGCAAGAACGTTACCTTGGGATACAAATGAGTAATAATCTAAAGGTAATTGTTTCCTTTCAAGTGGAATAAATCAGTCCTAACTGTCTGCCATAACAATGCAAATTTCCTGAGAAGTGTCAGCAGTTTCCATGTGTATATTCCTGTTAGTTGAATTTGTGTTTCCCATCTGTTAGGTGGAAGTACCCATTTATACTTCTAGGCATACAGTGGGTGAAAATTTATTCTGAGTAACATTGGTGTAAATCTGACTGATGTAGTTATTCCAGAATGTAGTTACTCCAGCTTACGCTCTTTCAAACAAGAAAATAATTTAGATGTGTGTTTCATGATGGTCTAAGGCTCTGATTGTAATAGCACTTACCTTGGTTCTATATTGATACAATATGGGAATCAAAACCTGTGATTCTTCTTTGATTCACTGCAGTTCCAAACTGTCCCTGCAGAAAGTTATGCAGATATGATGAATGTTGGAGCAAAATGGTAGGTTGTAATTCTGTAGGTGGCTCTGAAACTCGTTAAGTCTTCTCTATAAAACAGCAACTATGAATAACCTGCCTCACTTAGACTGATAGGTCTCTCTCTACCCGTCTCTCATAATGTCCTTAAAATACTCTTCAAAATATTAAAAGCTAAAGCTTTGATCAGCCTGCTTTGGCCTTCCCCATGAATACAGTGCTGTTGACTCTCTTACAGAATCTTCATTTGTAGCTTGTGGGGATAAATTGTCTTTTTTGTCTGGAAACAGTGAAATGTGTTTGGACTGCAAAATCATTCATTGCACTTTCATTCTACATATACAGCTTTTTTTTTTTTCTGGTGGAAAGATGCATGCAGCAATTAAGCATTTTACAGTATACCCATGCAGTATATGCCAAAGCAAAGATATATATCTGCAGCTTTGTCTTGAGTTTCTGAAGGCAGCAGAGTGCCACTCCAAGCTGTCTAAAGATTGCAGTAAAAGGTTTATGATCTGTATCTACTAGCATGGGTGACTCATAATAAATGTACTCCAAAGGTGTAGTGCCATGTCCAGCACTGATTGCTCTGACAAATGAGTACTCCTCTTCACTAGAGTCATTTGTAATCATGTAACAGCTCTCTGGAAAAGCATGGTTTTGTCAGATTGGTTTATGCCACTACACCTCTCATAGCATTTTCAGAGACTATGACAACTGTTGGTTTCATATTTACTCCCACATTTTTCTGTACTTTAAACAAATGTTGTTTCTCCTTCTTTACTCTGACTATTCTAGATGCTGTTTAGGCTTTCTTTCCTTTAAAAAAACAGAAAGAAGAAACACAATATTGAAAACAATAAAGTGTATTATGAACACATGTATTATTTTCTTTTTTTGTAAACAGATTTAACACCCTTTTTTTTCTTACTTGCTTTAAGAGATTCTCTTTCTACTATTCTATCTCAGAGGTTGCACTGGTTTTACTGGGCACCTGCAAAGCTGTGTGGGTTTTTTTAGTTTTAAGAACACCTGTGCTATTTTCTTGGGTTACTGAGTAGTTGTGACCAAATACTGCTGTCTGAAGTATGTGTGGTATGTGGACTGCCTTCAGTAGTTTTGGGTTCTGTCTTGCAAAGAAGCAGGAATTTTAGGAGCTTGGTGCATCACAGATTACAATTTGGCTCCTGGAGGACGAAAGATTAAATAGACCAGAAACTCCTCAGCCTGAAGAAGAGATGACTCAGGAAAAAGAGTGAAAAACTGAATGCAGGGAGAAAATGAATAGAGAGGGATTACAGCAGCAGCATGAAATTATGAGGTAGGGCAGTAAAAAAAAAAAAAAACCAACTCCAAGGAAATTTTACACAATGCAGAAGTAAACTCTGGAACTCATTGCCACATGACGTTGATAACAGAAACATAAATGAGTTTAAAAAGCAATTAGCCACAGTAATGAAAGAAATATTCACAGGGACACAAATGTTAATAGTCAGAAATTTTTAAATCGGAGGTGAACAAACCTTGGAGCTGTGAGAAGGGGATGCTAGCATACACTTAAATTGCAGGGGAAATTAGCATTTTGGGAATACATTTTGTATAACTGGGGCTGTAGATAGGCAAAGCATTACTATTTGTGCAGTGCAATTAGAAAGAATAAGAATGGCTGTCAAATTTCACTGCTTCTACAGCAGACGAGCAGAGGCAAACTTTGTAGAAGAGAGCTCAGACATACATGCATACAAATGCAGTGCATTAAGATCTTCAGGTAATTGAAGGAAATTAATTGAAACCATTCACTCTGAAACTCAGTTTGCTACTGCAGTGTTTTCAGTTTCTGCATCTTTGATAAATTCTGCACTCATAACTCCTGCAGAATGCTGAAACTTTTGTTCTAACTGAAGTGATGCATCTCTTGCCCTTTAGTTCTTGCCTTAGCTCTCTCACACTTTTTTGTATCCTGTTTGATACAACACCTCCTATTTTGTGCAAGGAACTGTGCAAACTTAGGCTACCTTAGTGTGGTGGGTTGACCCTGGCTGGACGCCAGGTGCCCACCAAAGCCGTTCTATCGCTTCCCTGCGTCAGTTGGACAGGGGTGAGAAAATATAACAAAGGGCTCGTGTGTTGAGATAAGAACGGGGAGAGATCACTCAACCAATTACCGTCAAAGGCAAAATGGACTCAACTTGGGGAAATTAGTTTAATTTACTACCAATCAACAGTAGGGTCATGAGAAATAAAACCAAATCTTAAAAACACCTTTCCCCCACCCCTCCCTCCTTCCCGCCTCCAGTCCCAGTTCTCTCCAC
>JANZLQ010000086.1:20831793-20847479 GCA_026212715.1 Elanus axillaris | reverse complement strand
CCCGCTTGGAGCCAGGGAACCTTCTAGCAGCTTCTCACAGGAGCTGTCCCTGCAACCCCCTCCCTCGCTACCAAAAAAACCCCACACCACACAAACCCATAACACTCCACCCCTCTCGTCTGCAGATCACGTATTTAAGAACTTTCACTAAAATCACAAACTTCACTCATCACAAAAAAAATCTTCCCCATAACAAAATTAACAAAATCACCATCACAATACTAAACAGAAGTGGACAGTATAGACACAATCGTTCGTCCACCACAATTACAAAAACTGAAATTCCCAGGGGTATTTCACTAACATTGTTCAGCCCGTGTTTTGACCATTACCTCTCCTAATTACTATCCTTAGATCTCAAACTATTCCTCTGTCTCCTGCCTGGCTTGCCAGAAAATGACTGTAGTTATCTCATAACTCCCCCCACTACCAAAACCTTCCCACACAAACCCAACACACTTACCTTTATGGCTTTGTGCTTTGTCTTCTGAGTTGTTTTGGCAATGAGTGAACCTAGAGATGTATCGGGCAGTGCTTATCCATTGGGGTAAAATTTTTAGCTCATGTACCTGTAGCTGTTGGTTGGATTTTTCCAAATGCTGAGTTTGGGGGTTTCCTCATGAGTAGTTCGTTATGACAAATGACTGTAGTTCAGATCACGAGTTTTTAACTGAATTAGTGTTTCTTCTGGCAGTAACAGTACTGGAAACCATGGCTGATATCCTGTCTTCTTTAAATTAGTGGAACAATGACTCCACACAGATGGAAACCCTGTGCTAGTAAGGCTGCCTGGTATTTAAAAGCCTTCATTCTTGTATAGTTTGAAAAGCATCTTATCTCTGTTGGTATAATTGTTATCTATAGTGCTAATAAGAATGTTAAAACGATATCGGATTTCAGCATATAGTGAAGTAACAGTTCAATTTCTGTAATCCTGTTTGTTTTTAAATGTTTGAGTTCTGCATATTTTAATTTGTTTGCAAGGTGCCCCAGGTAACCATTGTATCACAGTGTGTGGTTTCGTTGATGACTGATAAGATTAGCACAAATTCCAGCTACATTATTCTTAATGAGGAGATGGTTTTGTTTTGATACCAAGGCTTGTTTTTAGTTAGTTAAGGCAGTACAAAGTAAACAATCTCAATTTACTCATTCATTATATTAATTGCTAAGATAAATCTGTAAAATAAGGAGCTGACTAGAAAATAAGAGAATTAATGATTTAAAAAATAATGGGTTTTTTATGTCTACTATTTAAATTAAGGTCCCCATGTTACCTGAAATCTAACTTTTAAGTGAAAGCTTTCTGTGTGTTAAGTATGCTCAATAACTTGAATACAGGAAGAATCTGCCTATAAATAATAATGGTTTCCTGCCCTTCTGAAGACCTTTCATTTGTGATAAACAGGTATGACTGATACTGAGGATAGCTTTAGTGATGACTTTGAAAAATGGTTATTTAAGCATGTATCTTCCCTGAGCAGAAGGTGGACATTTCTCACTAATTACCTGTAAAGTGTGTTCACATTACCAGGCCAGACTGGCAACAAACAGGTAGTGCATTCAGGCATGTTTAGGTGCAGATGATCAAGAAAAGAACTGGAGATGAAAGAAAGGCCGTGCTGGAAAAAGAAAGGCAAAAGTCCTGTAACCTCACTGAAGCTATTCCACAACACACTAGCCAAGCATCATCCTAGTTTGAACAGTGCCTTTTCCATTGGGTTAATTTTCTGTTGTGAAGAACTTCTTCTGACATTTCTGTCCTCTTTGCAAAATATTTCTCAATCTCAAATGATAACAAATCGCTGAGGTTTTTGTGAATTAAATCACTGCTTAAATCTTTGCTTGACCTCGGAGGCTCTTTTGCAACCAAGGAGAGCACTACTCAGCATTGTACAGCCTGTACTGCACAAACATGCACTGAATACTGTAACTCAGTCACCCCTGCAGATTGAGCTTGCAGTGTTTAGTTTAGAAAATGGAGAAAAACACCGTAGATTCCTTTAAAGGAAAAATGAGGGTCTTCCACTTATGTCGCTTCATAACCCGCCCACTGAGGAAAGTTGTCCATACATTTTACAGATTTCATCTTCATCTGTTCTTCTTAATATTTTCTCTCAAATTTTCTGTTTCGATTACCAGTGACTTTCTTGTTGCTAGCTGATACCTTTTTTAAAAAGGGGCAGATTGTCATAAAACGTGGGCTCGTGTTATGCTTTCACAAATTGTGGGTTGATTCTGAAAAGATCAGACATTATTACTGTTACTGTGTAGCTACCGTTAGTTTTACCAACACAACCTCTCTCTGAATAGGATGGGCTTTGTCATTGCTGAGGAAAAAAGTCTACAGTTAATGTTGAATGGAAAATCTATACTGATTATTTTTTTAAATATATACTTTGTAGCATAATGGTTGCAAATGTACTGCAACTCCACTGCAGCTACTGTGTATCTTCACTGAAGATACACTTTTTGACACTTTTAATTTACTCTTATTTACACAGATGAAAAATATGTATTCAACTGAATGTATTTATGACATAAACACCTCAAAATTAAAAAAAAAAAAACCACACAAAACCAAACAACAAAAACCCAGGCAGAATTATGGAAATGTATGCATCAAACCTGAAATTCAAGCAATGCAAGTATTGCAGCCATATAACTTACTTTCTGTGATGTAATAACACTATAATTAATTACTCCATCATTTTTCATATCTTCTAACTATACTCTCTATGCTATAAATGCTATTGGATAAATGTAAGTGAAATGTCAGACTTTATATGAATTTGTGAGGTAATATTACGTTAATGTAACTCATTAAATGAAAGATCGATACAATAAAAAACTTAATCAGAAAGAAATCTTTATCAACCAAAAGGAATATATAAATCTTCCTCCTTCTGTTTGCATGACTCCATATACCCCCCAAAAAAGAAGACAAAGACCAGAGATATGTTTTAAAGGTAATTTCTTCACATAGAGTGCATTCTGGTCATGTTAGTTTGTGATGTATGTGACTCAAAGACAAACATTATGGTAAATGTGATTGATGACTTCGACAAACAGAAGGTTCATGGTTAGAATTCAGCGAAGTAACACAAAGAATGTTGCTTTTAAGTGTCATATCTCTAAAAGCATCCAGTTTGAAGTAACAATTTACCTGTAAGGTCAATGTGCTCTTCTATGTAATTTCAGAATTTCTGTGTAGACACCACCAAGAAACTGTTCTCAAATCAAGCTGCCAGTGTTTCGGGATTACAACTTAGTTGTCAAAATGATTTGGTGCATCGTGAGAACAAGAAGGACATGACTGGGAAAGCTACATTAGTGGAAACCAGTGTGATAAAAGGTCAGTTAAGCTTTATGATTTTGAATTATTACTATAACAAAGCTTAACCCCAGCCCTGATAAATA
The DNA here is from genome assembly GCA_026212715.1 of Elanus axillaris. Taxonomy (NCBI): domain Eukaryota; kingdom Metazoa; phylum Chordata; class Aves; order Accipitriformes; family Accipitridae; genus Elanus; species Elanus axillaris. The sequence goes on along the minus strand of JANZLQ010000086.1, from coordinate 20,844,059 downwards.
ATTTTCATACAGGATTATTTTGTGTGATTCCACTTGGAATCTGTGGCTTAGTTAAAAAACATGGAAAGTGAACATTTCTGTTCTTCCTCCATAAATGCTGTAAGGCAGATTCATCCAAGCTCTCAACAGCAGCATGGTATTAAACTCTGTTTGACACTGTAGCATGAATATTCACTAGCTTTTAGGAACAGACGTGTGGAAAAGATGCGCTTTCCTTTTGCTTTAGGATGATGCTTACTCATCTGTTATAAAGAAACATGGATTCCAACAGGTTTGAAAGACTAGCAAGCAATTTGCATTACAGATATGAAGATGTCTTCACTCACATTTTTGTATTTTGAAGAAAAAAATAATATTGATCAAATTACTTGACTGATAATTGTTTTTAAAGTCATCATTTGCTTGGATTTCCCAAGCATTTTTGATAGCTGGTTAGTTTTTCTGCTTACCTTTCAAGTTTTTCCTTTTTCAGAAAGGAAGAATATTAAAGTTGAGAAGCTAGATAATAAGAGGACAAATCCAAAAGACTTTGCAGTTAATATAAAAAAAATCAATTGATTTGATTATCTCTCAGGCACAAGTTATATATGAAATATTAAGACATCACATTAATTGCAACACTGGAACATTTGGAAGACTGAAGCACAAATACTTATCCTCACAGAATTTGTTAACTGATAATTGATACTAGTATAAGAACTTCCCATAAAGTTTCTCTTTATTGTCTTGTCATTCAGTGTGTGAGACTCCTAAAAAGGACCACCTATTTGACACTATGCATATTGAAACTTCCAAATGCAACTTAAACAACTTTTATAGTGAAGAATTATGTGGACTGTTGACTATTCACTAATTCTTATTGCTGTGGAAGTTGATTATTTTGGGGACTGGTTTTTGAAAGGTATTTTCATATCTGGCTGCTTTGAAAGACAATCCCAAATTTGTTACTTTGTAGCTTTGAAAAATCTCCCCACAGGCTCCATTTGTCACTGCTTAATGATTTGATTAGATTTTACAGTGGTAAATGCTGAAGCTTCCATATTGGCAGCTACAAGGACAGTATCCTCTGTTTAAACCTCAGAAAAAAAATGAATAACAAGACTGGTTAGTGTTGTACTCTTTTGTGTCAAGGGAACTACCTGCAAATTACTGGGGCTTGACTTTGAAAACCCTGTGCTACAGGGATCAGTTGGATCATTTGCATGGATTAGTCTCTGTGGGGGTGAGGCAGGCATGTGAAGGAAGCAGGAGGGGGCATACTTGAAGAAAACATGACCAAAGCATCCTTACTGAAGGATGACAGGCTTAAAGTTTATGCTGAGGAGAGGCTTATTTGAAAGTACAGGAGTCACTGCTCGTGTAGGTGCTTTATTTGATGGGTTTGGACTCATCACAGACAAGGAAAGCCACACAGGTTAAAATCACGTTGCGGTTTTACAGTGAAAATTTTTCAAAGATTTTTCTGAATGCAGCTGCTCAGTTCGTGTAGCAAGAAGTGGAGTTGTAGAGTCACTTCCTGTGCCTCTTACAGGAACTGTGCAGTAGTTTCTGAACTGAGATCCCTTAGCTGAGAAAAGAAGTTTGGAGCTATCATTACTAAGGCTTCAGCTCAATAACAGGACTGGGAAGGTCACTATCAATAAAATTGGTGAGGAGCCTGGAGCATAAGTCTTATAAGGAGTGGCTGAGGGAACTGGGGCTGTTTGGCCTGGAAAAAAGGAGGCTGAGGGGAGACCTTATTGCTCTCTACAACTACCTGAAAGGAAGTGGGGGCTGGTCTCTTCTGTCTGGTGGCTGGTGATAGGGCGAGAGGTAACGGACTCAAGTTGCGGCAAGGGAGGTTTAGGTTGGATATTAGGAAAAATTTCTTTACTGAGAGGGTTGTGAGACATTGGAATGTGCTTCCCAGGGAAGTGGTTGAGTCACCATCCCTGGAAGTAGTCAAAAAGCACGAGGACAAGGCGCTCCAAGACATGGTCTAGTGAGCATGGACAATGGTTGGACTCGGTGATCTCGAAGGTCTTTTCCAACCTAAATGATTCTATGATTTTACTCCTTCCATTCATTGTATTGGAATAATTTTCCTACTGTGAAAGTATTTGTCACCACTTGTGTTTCTTTTGTCATGGCACCACTGAGAAGAGTCTGGCTCCATCTTCTTCACATCTTCCCATCAGGTATTTATACCCAGTGATAAGATCTTCACTGAGCCTTCTCTTCATGAGGATGAACAGTCCCAGCCCTGTCAGCTTCCCCTTCTATTTCAGGTAGTCCACTCCTTTGATCACCTTCATGTCCCTTTGCTGGACTCAGTCCAGAATGTCCATGTCCGTCTTGTACTGGGAAGCCCAGATCTGGACCTAGCAGTCCAGGTGTGCTCTCACCAGTGCTCAGGATAGGGGGGAGGATCTCCACTGGCACCTGCTTGCCTAATGCAGCCCAGGAGGTTGTTGGACTTCTTTGCCACAAGGACACATTGCTGCCTCATGATCGGCTTGTCTACCAAGACCCCCATGTTTTTCTCTGCAAAGCTGCTTTCCAGGCAGTCAGCCCCAGCTTGTACTGATGCACAGGCTTATACTTCCTGAGGTGCAGGACCTTGCATTTTCCTTCACTGAACTTCATGAGATTCCTCTCTGCCCAGTCCTCCAGCTTGTCCATGTCCCTCTGAATGGCAGCACAACCATCTCAGCTACTCTTGCTAGATTTGTATCACCTGCAAACTTACTGAGGATACACTCTGTCCCATCATCCATGCCATTACTGAATCACTGAGTCTGTACCAGACACCCACAACAACATTGCCCATGTTTGTCTGTGCACTAAGTCCTGACCCAGAACCTCTCAGCAGGCTTTTCACCTATCCATAGACAGAGGGCTGCTTCTGTTATCCATGCTACCAGCAGAGTTTCTGCCTTCTCCTTCCTCCTGCTTGTTAGCTTATGTAATTTGTGGTTCTGGACGCTAGAAAAAAGACATGGACTTTTTTTCAACTGTTCTTGATTTGGACCTGCTACTGAACATGTTTCAGCACTGCAGAGAAACAAGGCAATGTTGCTGACTGTTGCATCCTGGTTGGAGCCTTCTCTTTATTCATTCTGAGCCAGTAGCATTTCTCTTTTGTCCACCCCATTAAGCCTTATTTATATGTCCTTGATAAACCTTTTTTCAGAGTCTCCAAGAGCACTTGATTTTTATTTGCTATTTTTCACTTTCTAGCTCAAGTCTATTTTTCTTAGGCAATTCTTCATTTGTTTTTAATTCTGAAACAATCCAATTGAGAAGAAAGCTTTTTCTAGGGACTTTTTCAAGTTTTAAATTATTTTCTGTTAGCTGATCTTGCTCTATTTCCTTTGGCCTTCATTCCATTAAGATCCCAACCTTTATTGGGCTATCTCTTCTGTGAAAGCAGAGTTTTATTTTCTGCTGGTTGAGACCCACACATGAATCATAATGGTAGATTACTGACTTAATTCTTCCTTCTTCCACTAGACACATTTCTGTTAAACTTTGGGTATCAATCAGGCTCATTTCTTCCCTGAGTTTATGGCTAGAGACCTGTGCTTTGCAGGTAGCCCTCTGTGTACTGGCCAACAGTATTAGAGAAAATTTGTGTTAGGGCTGCTGAAGGCTTGCTTGCCTCTAGTCCTGCAAAGATTCGCAGCACTAACTCTTCCCAGCTAGCCCAGTTCTTAGGCATGTTTCTGATTTAAAAGCTCATTGATGATATATCTCCTGACTCATTCCTCATGAAAGTTGCAATTAGTTAATTTTAAGTTCATCCTATATACTGTATCAGCTTAGACTACTTACAGAAGATCAGACAAAAAATAGCCTTGGTTACGGAGGGTTTCAAACTCTTAGTACCTCTGTTCAGTAAACACATACAAAATGAAGAGATAGTACCATAATGTTTCTTCTTTTGCAAGGCTAGGAAATTGCCTCTTGTTCATTTGCCTTGTATTATATCCTCATACAAACTTCCTCTAAATTTGACTATCGTGTGAGTTTGAGCTAGGCGGATTTAACGTAGACCAAAGAGCCATGATGGATTGTATGCCAATATACCCAAATCAAAGCTGAAGGTTTTTCTGAAAGATGTGTGTTAGTATAGTTCAAAATTATTCAGCTTAATTCAAATATAGCTGCAGAATTTTACAGGAGATTGGATTAGAAAATACAGCAGGTCTTCTTCACCAGCTAAGGGATCCCCACGAGTCCACTGTTGCGTGCAGCAAGCTTGCCTGTTCCAGAGAGTATACTCTGCTCTGCTAATTCAGCAGATAATGAATTAGAAAATATGTGAAGACTAACAACACAGACACTTTCCTGTGGTTTTTGAGTGGGAGGAAATGCAGCATTCACTGACTAATCTTTAAACTTCTACTGGTGAATGTTGAGCGACTCTCCAAAGCACCAACCTGTTTCAAATTTCTAATAATGATATTGAACCTGCGCTCTCAAAAAAACCTGTTACAGAGACAATTACTATTTCTTACCAAGGGCCAGATAGTTCCAAAAAGAAAAGCAACGTATTTTTCTTTCAGTTTTAAAGCTTCTGTTGTCTTTCCTTACAGAGTTCATGTTAATAAAGATAAGATTTATTATCTTTGTTTCTAAGAAATAAAACCTTTTTCCTCTGCTACAGTTAAACCTGAATTAACCACTAAAGATACTATCTTACTTTCTTATATTTGACTGAGTTTGAATTCATTAGAAATATTAGCAATATCTTCAGGATAATAGCAAAGTAATAGCAGAATCAGAAATCTGCCGTATCAATTTTTTCTTTAACCTTGAAATTTATTGTAAGTGGAGTTTCTAAAACATTACCTAATCTTCTTGCTCATGGCTTAGGTTTCTGGAGTTGTTACATTCTGCAATAAAAAGTGTTTATGTTGATTTTGTTTATTGATGTCAGGACATTTTGAGGAAGATCTTTATATATTCTGACTTTAGGCATTTGATTTAGGAGGCCAGTGGGCTGGAGAAAGAAAAAAATAATGGGCCTTCTGGTTGCAATTTAGGATGCACATATAGCATCTACTAAACATGGTTTAAGAAATTCTTGCCCCTGTGCTGTAGCTTGCTGTCCATCAGTTAGGGCAATACATTTGGTTATGGGGCTGTGCTCTAAACCAACTATTAAAGTGAATTAAACCTAATATCCCCAAAAACTTAATGCAAAAGATGGAATTCTGGATTATTTTGAGAAAAGGTGTTCTGTGATGTCACAGGGATTTCATATAAGCATTTTTAACTAGGTACACAAGTAAAAGCAATATGAATTAGGCATCCTTTACTGTATGCATGACAACTCTCTCCAGCTTCCACACTTTAGCTCAGTGCTTGATTTGGGCAAAACTGTTATTAGAACCTTTGGCTCCTATGGTCCTGTAACTATCTTTTTAAAAGGTAATTGGATTCTTTTTCCTGTGTTTTGGGCTGTAAACACAAAACTTATTCTTGGCTGACACATCTGCTGAGATAATTTTTTTAAAAAGCAAGAAAATAAATTAATGAGATCACATCATTTCACAGCATGGCGAGTACACTTTAGTAAATCATATTTAAACATTTTCAATCAGCTTTCTTCTTAACCAAACTCTAACTTGTTGAAAGTTAGGAAAGAAGGCATAGGCTACAAATCCTTACATATTTTCCTCATTTATTAGATAGGACTGATTTTAATTGCAGTAATACACATTGGTTCCAGGCAGGACCTTGTAGAAGTGGTTGCAAGGAGGAGGCGTTGCAGTGTTCTGTGCAGCATATCTAAAGGGGACTTTGCATGAGACACCTCTGCCACTCTCTGGCAGTGCTGTCCAGCTTTGTGGCCCTTCCCCAGCTCCTCCAGCCCTGCACAAGAGCAGCTGGGAGCCTGGGGGGGCGTGCGGGGAGCAGGAAGGTATGATGGGGCCTGAAATATGCAACTGTTTAAAACTTATGGCAAGCATTTCTCATCTGCAAGAGCTGTTGATACACTGAGGATTTATTTTACAAAAAGAGGCAGCAGTGCAACAGTGGAAATTAATATCTTTAGGAATTCAGTAAAACCAGCAACATAGAACAGAAAAGAAGTGACAAAGAAGAAAATTAAGAAATAAAAGGACAGTGAAAGAAGTCAACAGATTTCTCTTTCAGGAAACCCAAGATTTTTTAAGAAATTAAATTTAAGATTAAATTTTTCTAAACAATGGGTTAGTAGATTCCAGAGGGCGATAAACATTACCTGTGCATGAATTGTAACCCTACAGTGCATATGAAGTATTTTGATTGTGGTACCTAACAGTGTTTAAAGATATGCTATATCATGACGTGAAGGAATGGTTGATGGATACCAGCTCAAGGAACAGTCCATTAGTTTTATGGGGTCTGATTCTGCTATCACTGAATAGCTTTCAGTAGCACTCCCTAAGAAATTAGTTCTCATTAGCACTGAGGAGCATCAGAATCAGGCCCACAGCAAATAAAGTGCTACTGTTCATAAAAACCACTTTGGCCTATGCATATGCCTTCAGTCTGTGCATTTTCACTGAACTGATGTGCAGAAATAAGGATTTGGTTCTACCGTGTCTAGTTCACAATATTATTGCACATAATAATTCACAAGTATCTTCTCCAAGTTAGACATAAATAAACAAACACTAAATGTTATTACGTGGTTGAATGTTAGTTTATGCAGCATAAATCCTGAACTATTTACCACAGCTATAAAACTGTGTTATGGTCACAGCCAGAGGCGTTTAGGTGCGCAGCCTTGTGTGTACATAAGTTGGGTTTTCTAGCACTGATTTCATTCAAGCAAGGGTCCTGATGGGTTACTTCTGTTGCCTACATTTTGGAGGGAGGCAGAATGGAGAGATATAACAGATGTTTGTGGCCTTGAAATTCGTGAAAAAAAAGCAAGTGTGTGTCAAGGAAAAAAAATTTCAAATCGTACTCACTCAAGGATACAAGTGAGATAAATGGAAATTCTTAGTCTGCACAGCACTACCCTTCAACTATAAAGGCAAATGTAGTTATACAAATTGTTCCAGGAAAAGCGGAATTAATGAAATTTGGTTTAATAAGTACTCAGGTCTGTTGTCGCTACTGCTCCTCTCCCTCTTCCTAGACAATAACCAAAACTCTCCTTATGGCACTGCTATAAAACGAAAAAGAGCAGGTCTGGAGCTGTGTGTTGAGCGGCCAACCAATATGTACATGCTGATTTATCCTGCTGTCTGCTGCCAAATGGAGTGTATAACAGCTCTGTTGTGTATGCTTTTCTTTCAATAGAGAAACTAATTCAACTCTTGGTTTTGTAATCGCATTGAGACTTCTGTCCCCTTTTAAAATCTGACTGAAATTGGCAAAAATCTTTTAAAAGCACTGAAGAGATTGACGGATGGATGGACAGCACAATGACATAAGCCTTGTTTTCTTAGCAGGCTGAGATGGCATCTCTGATTCGGCAATTTAGTGTTGAGGCTAATAGGGGTTTTTTTTCAGTGAAACAAATTGCCTTGATTTCACTGTTCAGAATCTGCTTGGGATCATTCAACTTGTTCCTTTCATTGCTTAATGCTTTATTGAAGTGTAAATATATACATTTCAGAAAGCATCCTACACAGGTTTGGAACTGGGGACAGCTGCAATTTAGTCTGGCCTGATGACATTAATTCCTTTCTCCTTGAGCTGTCTTGCTTAGAAGCATATCATTTTGTTTGCATGTGTTTGGGAAAGAAGAAAGTCTAGCTATGCCATCCATGAGGAATCTGTACTTTATATCCATATTAGCAAGTCTAAGTGCACAAACAATATTTCCCTTGCTGAATCACAGGGATTAGCTTATTCTTTCAGTGCCTGTTTTATTCATTAGTTTACTTTTACTGATATCAAACACAGCCAACTTACTAATGAACTACAAACCTGGAAATGCTAATTAACAAGATAGTGGCCACATGTTTGAGTGAGATCTTCATTAAATTTCTCACCATAGGTTTATGGTATGGGGTTTTTTTACTTTTGATGCCTAGATCTGGAAATACTTCAGTAATTTACTCATTCCTAAAAAGTAGCAGGGGGAGTTTAGGTAAATTGCTCTATGATAAATTTTGTCCTGGTGCAGCCGGACAGCTGCTTGATTAACTTAATGGTTATTTCTGGCCTTAAAAAAAAAGAAAATAATCTATAAAGGAGAGGATCACAAGTTCAGAAAGGAGTCCTACCCAGGTTTTCAGGGAGAGACACCTCAGCCATGGAGAATCTCAGGAGGAACACAAGTAATGTTTGGAGACCGCCGAGAGAATATACAGCTATTTTCTTGGTGAAGAGGCACACAGTGGCTGCAAGAGTAAGCTTGAGACGATTCTTGTTTGAGAAGCTCAGTCCCATAAAGAAGGGCCTGTTTGACAAGCATGGCCTTGCTGGGAGGTCAGACAGGTTGTGAGGCCTTGTGCACATTTGCAGGTTGTTTCAGGTTATGTCATAGCAAATTAACAAACATGAACAGCTATACCAAATGCAGTGTTTCACACTGTTTTGCCATTTCAGGTGAAACTTTTTGCTTTAGAAACACAGTATCCTCTCAGATTCATTAAAGGTGAGGCTTCCTGATAAACCCGAAGGGCGAGCTGCTCCTGGCAGGGCACTTCTGCTGCTGTTGCCTCAGCCCTGGCTGGCTGTTCCCCACCACAGCCTGAGGCAAGGGATGTGGTGGCTTGGGGAGGGGCGGGATGCGCGGCACTCAGTGACTGATCCTGGTTGGGTCGTGCTCCATGTGACCAGTGGTCCCATGTACTGTGGGGAGCTACCTCTAGGCCCAGGGAAGCAGCAGGACCACTCAGGCAGGGGAGGAGACCCTGGGAGCTTCTGGTGGCGGCCAGTAGCTCAGTGGTGTGAGCTGTAATTGGAAGCTGTTGCTGCGCCAAGACTTGACGCACAGCCTGCCCCAGCACTGGAGCTGCAAAGAGGCCGCCCGTTGTGGGAAAAGGCCACTGCTTTTTGGAAGGTTTGTCCTCAGTATTGCCTCAGGCTGGTCTAGGTGGTCATAAAGAGATGTACTTCAAAACGTTCATTTTAAGCTGAAGCCACTTTCCAGCCTGAATATGTTTGCTATACTGCCCTCTGAATAAGAAGAAACTGGTGGCTTTGGTTCTAGGAAATCCTGAATTTTCCTAGCTGCAGAGGCTCATCTCTTCAAGCAGTGAAACACAAGAGCATGGGAGCACATCTGCAATAGAGACAGTATGTATTGCACATGGGAAGTGGGCTGCTCTTCTCTTGATACAGTGAGACAGTTTTACCTACCTGCTTTTATGCTGTCAGTGGTCAACCTGCTTATCCATTTTAATAAACCTTAGAGTTATTTGTGGACAGCTAGCAGGGAGCAGACCACAGATTATCCTGTTTGCCCACAGAGTGTCAGGTACAAGTATTACACAAAAACTGAAGTAGGAATTCATAAGACTGAACACTCTCTTATAAAATGCTCAGCTGGGTTTCATTCTTGATCTGCCACAGATATTGTTCAGGAACTTTTTTAAGATCTATGTGAAAATGAGAAAAGTGAGGAGAACATTGCTTGTGGCTGTCTGTATGAATTGTACATTTTCTCAGGGCAAGGGCAGAATCTTCAATCTCCTTACAGTTATATTCTGCTAATTGCTCAGGTCTAACAAATAAGGCACTTGGAAAGTGTGAGGCAGAAAATGAAGAAGAAGAAGAGCACAACTATGACTACGTGGATGAAAACATAATTGAAAACATAAGAAAAATATGTCAAGACACCACCATTAGAAATAAGCTTGCGGTCTCTGAAGGAAGACGGTAAGTGTGACCTATGATCACCTACGGATGCACACAAGTGCGGGCAGAGTGATTTTTTTTCAGACTGTCCAGTAACCTTCACTTCTCAAAACAGGGGAGGGTTTCCCCTGGGAGCTGCTGTTGTTACCCCAAATGTCCTGTGAATAATGCAGGAAGGACACCTCTGAGCTGCAACCTATGACCCCCTATCACTTTTAGCAATGTCACCTTTGTCAAAGTGGTACCTATCATTGTTCTGGTGATAGAAATGCAGAGACAAGACCAGTTTTACAGATAGAGACAAAACCTTCACTAGACCAGCAGTCATCCTTATATAAACATACAGAAACCAAGAGAAAGGCTTTGTATCTGAAAGCCTGAGTAATTTTTCTGATTTGTGCCACTTTGCTGTAACAAATTATAGTACTCTAAATGCAATCCTTTTCCTCTTTTTGGAAATGGAGGCCTTGTTGTGCCTGACTAAGGTTTGTCTCTTAAAAAGCTTTCAGGAATTAACTGTGTTTTCACTAAATCCTCAAGGTTCTACTCTGGTACTCTGCAGAGACTTAAAGTGCTAGTGAAGAGGGCCTTTGCTTCTAAAAAGCCCCAAGCATCATTTCCAGCTAAACACAAATTAGACTTTTTTCTAGATCTGTGTGAAACTGTGTAGTCCCAGGTCTTCTCACTCATAGCTGAACCTTCTATGAATTTCACTTGATTCTGCTAAATTGCTTCTTTTGTTAACAGAATCCCCTGTAAACCCAGCAAAACTTGAAATGTTGTGTTTCAAAGATTTTTAAATGATTTTATTATAGAGGTATTTTATTTCAAAATGTACTTTGTATTTATTTTTAAATGGCATACAATATTTCTATTCTGTTTAGTTTGCGTTAAGCAGGGCACTGAATCTGAAATAAGCTGTTATTTTTTTCTGAAATGCTCTGAAACATGACACACAGGGCAATGTGTTGTATCCATGCGGCCACAGCTTTACATCCTCACAGCCACAGAAACTCCGAAGTTACAGGAAAGACTGAAAAATGAAATAAAAAGTAGGAGTTTCACATAATGCATTGCTTCCTAAATCCATGTGCCGCCGAGGGTGTGGACTTGCTCTATCACTTAAAGATGTCATGAAAGAGAATGAAACTCTCTTTTGACTAAAATGGTCCTTTTGACTATAGGCATTAAGGGAAAAGCACAATTTCACAAAGCAATGCCAGCCTAGAGGATCAGCCTCTAATTATATAACTTGCTTTCAGGACATCAGGTCCTTTAAGTCTTTACCAACCTGCCCTTTTAACTCCCTATCAATAGAGGCAAGGTTTTACTTTATGAGATATCTTCTTTAAGGGCTCTAGAAAAGCATGAAAGAAAGGACCTTTACCACCTTGAGGGACAGCACCATCTGTCTTGGATTATAAAGCAATGCCACAATTTATCATCCTTGGTGGATGACAGAAGTACCTACCCTCTGAAATCATTAGCTAGCCAAGGAGCACATAGCTCCACATCTTCCCCCGACCATCAGAAATCCTCCATTATGGCTTTTATCTTAGTATTTAAAATTTCTATCAAAATTCCACACTTGCACTTGTGAGCATTTTGAGAAATATGTATTTGATGTGTGCATATGAAATTAACCTTTAATGTGGTGAAAAGCCCTGTAAAATATCTCACCACGTATAATAATTAATGGAGCTTTAAAAAAATCAGCTTTTGAGAATGTATGCTATAGAGCTGGTTGAACAGGCTACTAAAAATAACCAAATAATGCACAAAAAAAATGTTGTCTCTTGCATCTGTGCCAAATGCCTAACATCTGATCATTTTACTTCTACTTCAAGAATTTGTCACTCAACCATTTTGCACCCATGATCCCTCCCATCCTCAGGATATTTATGCTATTTATGAATATCCACTTCTAATTATTTGGTATATAAGATCTATCAAAATTAAATCCATTGATCCAAATTACTTTTAAATAGAGTCATTAGGGAGAAAAATTGTTTTAATGAAATGCAGAAGTAAAGCTCAACAGTCAGGTCCAATTTAAGAAAATTGGTAATAATAGTGTTTCACCACTGCCCCAAAAAATTCTTTCCACAATCAGGCCCAAAGCAAGCCAGGATGACACTAGTAAGAGCTAGCCCTCACTCTAAGCAGGAGGGAGAAAGAAAGACCAGAGATTTACCTCAGGTCATTGCTATGTTAATTTTTATAGAATAAATGTGCCTGAGGGTCAATGACGTTAACATGACCTCATCACTCCAGAACAATAAGCAATTAAACAAGGGACTTGACTGCAGATGCCTGAGCTTGCTATAGCAACAACCACTGTGAACATATTTTAATCTTTCATTAAAGATAAATTAGGAAAAAAACCCTGAAAGCACTTAAAATCTGTGGCTTTCTTTTTAACAAGTTTCTTTCCCTTTACTGCCATTAGTTGGTTTCAGGGCGGGGGGGGGGGG
>JANZLQ010000086.1:20809243-20831788 GCA_026212715.1 Elanus axillaris | reverse complement strand
GGGTGTTAGTGAGGAAAGCCCTCAGTTTGACAGTCTTTTAGAACACATTAAAGATGTCAATAGTGTTTTTTCTTGGTTGTGAGAAAAATAGGGAGAGAGAGGGTTCATTGCAATGAACTGCAATAGCTCTGGTGCTGCTGTAATGCCTCATCCCATGTCGCTGCAAACAAAAATGAGATGGAGGCATGCAGGAGCAGCAACAACAATAAAGAACAGCAAAACCAGGGAAGGCAGATTCTGTCTCCACTGCTGATAGCTGCTTGTAACCTCATGACTGCAAAAGGACAGAAACAACATTGTCCAGCCACCTGGAGAGCTGAAAACGAGTACTGGTGTCAGGCTGTTTCAGGACATTGCTTTGTGGACTTGAACTTTACACAAGCGCTTGAAAAGGAACGGTCTCAGCTGAATAAGCCTGGGTGCTTATTGAATAGGACCCCAAAAAAGGAAAAGCAGAAAAGAGAGAGAAATGCAGTAGGGAATGAAAAAACCTACAGGGCTGTGTTTTCCTGTTGTCATGAACTCAAGAGGTCAGGTGGTTTTGTTTGGACAAAGTAGTTTTCTTTATTTTCAATTTGTACCCATTTTTTTAAAGTAATTGTATGAAACAGATTTAGGTGTAACTTTTTTTTAACCTTTGATCTGCTGAGATGTAGGTTCCTGCATAACTGAAATCTAGAGACAGTGCTACAAATGAAAGACAAGCTTTCTGACCCCAGCACATCTTCATTAATGCTTTTGTACTGTTTTTCTGAGACATTTCTCTGGAGCTTTCATACCACTGACCCTGTAAGCTAGGTGTTTATTTTGTAGCTCCCCTTGTGTCTCACTGAAAGGCTGAGGCAAACTTTGTAGCCTCAGGAATACTGGAGTGAGGAACCTAAATGCATGACTGGAGTTGTATGTTCTCAGCACTTTTGAAAGTCCTCCTGCTAAGTAGTTTCCAATGCAGATTTGGGGGCAACAACTACTTTGCTAATTTTTCTAATTGTTAGATAATTTTTCTACCGCCTCGTGTTTTCACTTTTTCCTAATGTGCAAATTGAACCTTTTTTCCACAGTGCACTCAATGGCAATTACAGAAGGAATGAAGAGCTGAGAGGGAGCAAATAAATAGTGTGTTGCTCCGAGAGCTGCAATTCAATTCTTACCTTTGATACAGGCAGGACTTCAAGCAGCCTGACTCAAAGCAATTGTAGAGAGACCTGAAGGGCAGGGAAGACTACCAGACTATCATCATCTAGTTCATCCTACATGCACACATCTTGCCATTCCCCTAGAGGGCAGACTAAAACGTGGTTTTGTAGCATGGCAGAGCTCGGGACAGGGCCCACTGGTGAAGTCTTAGCACGCTGGCTTATTGCCATTAAGAATTAAGTTAGTTAGTAACTTCCCTCCATGCCTGCCTCTCTGTTACCCCAGCCACAGGGCACACCCTTTGGAAACCTGTCTCCAAAAGGCAGGTATCTCTTCTCCCATGTCTGCCAGACCAGCAGCTGGAGAAACTCTGGGAAAGCTTTTTGCTGGAGTCACAGCTTTCACTGACAAAGTGAGCTCTTTTACCCCATATAGGTCAAACATTTCCCTAAACTGCATAAGCTATACTAGTAAAGGAAAAATTTACTGGTGTATTTCACACACCTAGGCAAAGCTGCTGGCATAGCTTTGTTGGAGTCATAAATTAGCTTTATTTTTGCTGTAGACTTGGGGTTGCTGGTGTAATTGTACTGACAAGCCATTTTATGGCAGAGATGAGCCCTAACTTGCAGACATTAATTTGACTCAAGAGCTCATTCACCTGCACTGTCTGTGTAATCTTTAAATCTGATGTAAAGGTTTCCTGTTTCACATTGTCATTTTGGTTTTTTTGTTTTCAGAGATATCTGAAGCAAAATAATTCTGAAATTAACTGCAAACAAATAGGAAGCTCTGTCCTTCACATATCTACTGCAATTGTAAGAAAAAGCTGCTCATGAAAGTCTCCTTGTCTCATGAAGAGCATATGAAGCTGTAATTTAACTATAATAATCCCCTGAGAAACTAAACTGCTTACTCGTCCTAAATAAGAAGTCAAACCAGCTAATGTCTCATGACCCTCTGAAGGGCCAAAGTTGTTCTTCACATATTTATTCATTAATTCAGATAATGATGCTGAGACCAATCCTTCATTCTTATTGCACCTGAAAGACCAGTTGATTTTCTGAACCACTATGGAGAATACACAGAAGGAATATCCATTAGGGAAATAGCTGTATGGTTGTTTCCTCTGGTTGAGGGAAGGGTAGAGACAGGAATGCAGGGTTGTCTAAGGTGAACATCCATTTCTTTAGCCAGTCACATATGCTTCAGATTAAGGCTCAAAATTGCAAATGGCCAGATTCTGCCAATCTTTCAGATAATGAGCAATGATTTACTGCATAAATAGTACTGTTGTACCACAAGTTACTCAGCCTGCAAAGCAATGCCATTCCTCATAGAGGGAAGTGCTGTTCAGAAAGACCAGGGGTGCCTAAATTAGATAGCATTGCCATCTGCATAATGCCTTGCACAGCTGAACATATATAGAATCACTGTAGAGCAGTATATTTTGCTATTATGTTCAACACTTTGCTGAAAACACAGCCAGAAAGGAAGGACAGAAGCTGGAGCTGAAAGAGTAGAGTTCACCCTCCCAACTGAGAAAAAGGCACAGGCTGCCTTCTTTAAGAGGTCTTTGAAAAGCAGAGCTGAAGAGCTTCACCTGTACCTTGTGATACCTTGTATTCCTAGACAAGTGTCTGGGCAGCTCCAGGTGCCTCTCCGCATCATACATCAATGGCCAACACTACCCCACTGGAGAGAGGGCGCAGGAAGAGCAGCACCATCACCTCTCCTTTTTTAAACAGAACAAGTGTTTGCTTTGAAGGATTTCCATTTAGTTATACTTCTGAAAATGAAAAATGATAGCCAAATGGTTACATGGTATCTGAAAGATATAAGACCTCCTGGCCCAGAAGGAGGGACCTCACTTTGTGCCTTGCCCTGTCTGTAAGCTGTGAGGGCCAAGCAGTGGCAGGGACAGCCTCTCCTTACACAGACAAGCATCTCAGTGGGCTTGGCAGTGAGCACATAATTGGTGCTGCTATTAGAGCTGCTGTATCCCTGTGCGGGATCGCTATGTGCAGTCACACGAGCTGCATACAGAGACTGTGCTTAACATTTCTGGGTGGCACTGGACCTAGTCCTTGTGTTCTGGCAGAGTGAGTCCGATGATAGCCATCATTTGTGGCATATAAGAATAGGAATGGGGTAGAGAATAGATAAGCAGTACTGTGTATCTAGAAGTGTTAGATGTAGGGCAAGTGCATATCCCTCTGCCAGTACTTTGACTCTCAGGGAAAACTATATACACAGTTGATGTGCCAAGAGTTTCCAGGCTCAACAGCAGCTTGATCAGTGGTATATCCTGAAATCTCAAACAGGAGGGTGGAGAAAGGGAACATGTTTAGAAAGTTTAGACATGTCATATTTTTAGTCCTGCTGAGGAGTTAAAAAGCAAATGCTCATAAAAATGCCTTAATATAGTTTAAGGAAAGTCTTTTCAAGCACACAGTATAGTATCTTCAGACTTGCCTATTAAAATTCTACTGAATGATTAATTTTCATTAATGCAAATTAATTTAGAATTTCTCAATATTGTCTCACATTAATTTATTCAAGATAAATATTCATCCTTATTAAAATCAGTTACAATTATGTACTAAAAATATTGCTCAGAGTGCTTTGATTCCATCCATATGTAAGATACAGCGTTTTGCATATCGCTGGTTAATAGGGAGGCTTGCAGGTGTGTACAAAACTTGTAACTGGCTGACACATCACTTGTGGGTATTTGAAACACATTTTAAGCATTTTTCACAAAAATCTATATTTCATTTTGTAGCAGATCAAAACAGCCCAGTTTGTTATGCCAGCAAATGCAATCTGGTATTTGAATAAAAGGAATTTCTAGTGTAAATGACTGACTGACTTTTTTTTTTTCTACTGAATGTGATGTTGTCCTCTGCTGGATGTCTGAAAGATATGGTATGTTACTACCACAATTTGCCTTCACTAAAGTACAGAAGCCTGACTTCTGCAGCTAGAAAGGAGGAGAGGAAAGCCAATGGCCTCCTGGGCTGCATTGGCAGAGAGGTGCCAGCAGGTCGAGGGAGGTGACTCTTCCCCTCTGCTGAGCAATGGCAAGGCCAGATCTGGGCTGCTGCGTCCAGTTCTGGGGTCCACAGCACAAGAAGGATGTGGACATACAGGAGAGAGGTCAACAAAGGGCCGCGAAGATGATTGATGACTTCAAGCATCTGATACACAAGGAGAGGCTGAGAGAGCCTAGAAAAAACATGAGGCTCATTAGTTGCTCTAGGTGTTAGGATGGGTGTGAACAGGGTGGGATGCAGTTAGTTTTCCAACAAAGTTAAGCTTCTTTCAGATATTCTATAAAAGTATTTGGGATGCAGTTTGTGATGAAAACAAAGCCTTATCAGCCCTTTTTGCAACTTCTTCCCTTTAGAATACTTCAGAAGAAGCAATTTCTCTGCTTTGCATAGATCATGTCACATAAGGAGTCTAGTTCTGCCACCCTCATCACGTGCAACGATCCTGTCATGTATATTCAACATCATTGAGTTCAATGAGTTTTATTCATCTGACTAAAAGTGGCAGATTTTATGAACCTTGTAAATACAAATATATTAGTAGCAGAGATGTCTACAGTATCTTCTTCCTCAGGAACGTGAGCTAACATCGTATCCTATCACAGAGATGAGAACTAGCCTGGCTTTTCAGTTTGCATGATGCAGAGGGACAGTGGCATTTCCATTCAGATCTTGGCATGGAAGAGAGGCCATGGTGCTGTGCTGCAAGGAAAGGACATTTAGTCTTGTTGGGGAAAGTGGAGGGGAGGGAGGAGGCATGAAGAAATATCCTAGTAAAAGGCTCATGTTCAGTGTTTAAGACTTAGTAAGTATTGTGATTCCCCTATGTCATACAGATGACCACAGTGATTTTGTACTGTTTGCTAATACATGTTTGACAAAGCTATAATGTCATCACAAACCTTGAGGGGCCTGGCTATCATTTCCAGGCATTAATGCTCAAGAAGACTGCATTGGAGAGTGAAAGCCATTTTCAGCTGAACACAGAGCACAATCGCTACACCAGAACAGAATAAAAGTGTATTTAAATAATAAGATATTTGCTTTGCAAAAGATTGGCATAAGCTTTTGCACAGGCTTATTAGCTTAGAGGCTTATCTCTTTCAATATTAAGAAATATTTCCAGTGTGTTCTCACTGCAGGCCTGTTCAAGAGCAGCTGCTTCTGCAGCACTCCATGTGTGCATAAGCCCTTAGTGAGATGGCATTTTCTGTTTGGATGATCAACATGCAGATTTTTTTGTACATCCAGCCCTTGTGCCTGTGTTCTGGGTTCAGCTGGGATAGAGTTAATTTTCACAGGAACCTGGGAAGGGGCATAGCCTGGACAGCTGACCTGAACTAGCCAAGGAGCTATTCCATACCATGTGACACCATGCCTAGTATATATATATGGGGAGCAGGCTGGGGGGGGTCTCTCGGGTTTCAGTGGGGAAGTGGCGGAGTGCCGGCTTTCGGGTGGTGAGGGGTTGCACTGGGCATCACTCATTTTGTGTATTCTCTTATTTGTATCGTTATTGTTCTAACTTCTCTTTTTGTGTTGCCCCAGTAAATTGTCCTTATCTCAACCCTCAGGTTCTGGGTTTTTTTTTTCTTTTCTCTTTCTGATTCTCCTCCCCATCCCACTGGAGAGGGGGGAGAGTGAGTGAGCGGCTGCATGGTCCTTTGTTACTGGCTGGGCTGAAACCACGACAGCCTGGAAGATAAGAAGAATCTTATCCCTGCACTCTTCTTTAAATGTCAAAAGGTCTTTTTGTTAAATACAACATGTCAAACAAACGGTTATCTACCACACTCTTCCCAATAAGAAGCCCCTGTTTATTCTTGCTATCTCTCCACTTAACGCTGGTGATACTATTCCTACCTCTCCTAAGACTGTCCAAGTGTTTTCCTAACATTCTTTTCACTTTGATGCACCTGTACCGTGTTAACTTTCAACTCCTTGACACCATATTAAAACTGATAGTCTCAAAGAGTTTTCTTGCTTCTATTTCATGTATTAGTGACAGGTTGTTGCTGGGTTTTTTTTCCTCTGTCCTTTTTTTAATGTGTCTCTTGTCCTTCAAGTGTCCTTGTGCTTTGCAATAATACATCTGTTTGATGAGCTTTGTCTGTCTGGATTTTGGGGGTTTTGCCTTTTCTAAGGTAGCCTTTTACAACTCTTTCTGTGGGAGTAAAAACTGTGTGGGTCTGATGTAACTGCAGGTTGCGAGCCACTGGCAAGATGGGTAAGAGGAGGGATTATCCTGCCTTTGCCTTGGTGCTACTGCTCTTCTTGCCCCAGTCCACTGCTGTTGGCCACCACCAGTGAGGGGATACCGGGATGGATAGCTCAGTCTGGCCATCTTTATATTCTCATGTAACTCTAAATTCCTCATGTGTGTTAAGATTTGGGAGTATGTGGAAATGGCTGCATGGTGTCTCGAGGGCTCGATCCTTCTAGGATTTAAGAAACATGTCTACATACAGGCACCTTACTGCCATGCTCTCTGTGGTGATGTCCCTGAAGCTCTGGGCGCAGCAGCGTTGGCAGCCAGTGGCTCAGGCCAGCCTCGGAAAGCGGCAGCATCTGTTTAGCTTTTCCTAGGGCAAACTCAAGAGCTACAATCTTTCTTTCTTGGAAATACATTGACTCCTCTCTAATCCCCTGGTCCTCATGGCGCAGAGGAAGGGTCTGAGCAGGGCTCAGGGGTGCCCCACCGGGTACTGCAGCTATGTTGTCAGCAGAGTATTCTCCTTTTTCCACCTTATTACAGCTGCCTGTTCTCCTTCAGTTCAGTGATAACACCTGTTAGTATTTTGGGCTCAACATCACATGAAAGGAGAGGTGGAAACAGCCTTTCTTTCTAAAATGATGCTTCTCTCCACTCCACAAGGCTGGTTTATACTGCTGTTGTCTGTCCCACCATACCTGCCACAGTCCTTTCCTGCACAAACAGTTTGTGCAACTCTTTCTCACAGGTACAAATGCTTTGCACAAAGAAGTGACACACATGAAGGATTTTATTTCATTGCATTTTCTGTCCTGGAGAGTTTGGTTAGGCATGAATCAGTTAAAAAACTTTAGAAAATTATTGCATTTTTTCTACATAAACATATTACATAAATTAAGTAATATTTTAAGAAGGTGTAAATGCTTTGTAACAAAACTTTATGTAATTCTACTTCCATTCTTCATCCTCTGAACTGTATTTTGGTCAACGGTTTGTGCTTCCCAGCTGCAGCAGCCGTTTGCAGCCTGTGCAGCCTGGCAGGTCTGCCAGCTCTGGGGTCTCACAGAGATCCTTACCAGCCCCTGCCTGGGGCAGCACTATACTTCATGCCACACAAGTTGCTCCTAAGACACCTCATTGCCCACTTTGTCTCATCTGTAGTAGAGAAGATTAGATCAAAAACATCCTACTGGGTCTTGGGAGCCCAAATCCTTTGGTGGAAAAGGGCTGTAAGCACTTCAAACTTAAATAGAACAGAACCCACCAAGTGCTCTGATGTCCAGCATCACTGCAAAATGAAGTGGCAGTGGGAGAGGTGGTATCAAGCCAGGATTTTTCTTCAAAAATTAAACTGAAGTAAATTCCAGATCTTTTTCAGGTGCCAGCTCTTTGCACTCTGTATATGAAGGTTCAACACATGTTTAGAAAAAGACAATGTGCTCCTCCTGGA
This sequence comes from Elanus axillaris, assembly GCA_026212715.1. Lineage (NCBI taxonomy): Eukaryota > Metazoa > Chordata > Aves > Accipitriformes > Accipitridae > Elanus > Elanus axillaris. The sequence continues at coordinate 20,823,936 of JANZLQ010000086.1, read as the reverse complement.
GCCACCGAGGTTAGGGTGAGGGAAATGTAAAAAGCGTGTATCATTTTGAATCTCAACATCTTCAGTAGTGGGAACTGGATGTCCATAGCTCCCAACATGCTGCTGAGGAAGAGGAGAACATGCCCTGGCCTGAAAACATAGCCGAGCAGTTTGTTTTTGGGAAATGGGGGTCTTTTTTACTGTTGTGCACCAACAAGTAAAACCTAGATGCCAGGTTAAAGGCTGCTGTGGGCAAGAACATCTCTGCTCTCCCTGCACACCTGGCAAGTGTAGAGGAGAGTGCTTTTTCCCAACAGCAAAATGTACTTTATTTTGTATTAGAGAGCATAGGCTGGAAAGGAAAAGAGCCCAAGTAATTCTGCACAGATCAGGGATCATAGGGAACAGGAAAGCCAAGAATCCAATTCCTGCTTGAAAAAAATATGTTCTTCTGCATTTTTGCTAACAATGTCTTTGTGTGTTAGGCCCTGTAATCTCTATGTCTCCATACCTAAGAAAGCTGAAGAAGTGACTGCTGATACCTGCTTAAAGCTCTCTGAAGACAGAGCTACTTTTCCTAGAGAAAGGGAGGGGTGCCATTCCCCTTATGGGACAAAAAAGGAGATTGCTGAAGAAATCCACCTTTACATATGTCTATATTATGCGGCTGTTTAGGAGAATATTTGGTAAAGCACAGGCCCATTTTGCAGTGGCTCTGCTTCTGGTTGCAAAGACATAGACAAGGACAAACAAGAACCTCGCTTCTGACCATTCCTCAGAGATTCCTCTCTTGTAGTTACGGCATTGAGAACTGCACATCTCAGAAATAAGGAGCTGACCTGCCTAAAATGAGCCGGAATGACCTTGGGTGTGAGTAGGCTTAGAAGAGGAAGGCAGTGCAGTGGTTCCTCATCAGCCTCACAGGGGTGTGGGAGGCGAGCAGAGCTCAGGACTGTTGCCCAAGCTCTAAGGAAGGTCAGGCTCTTTCCTGGTGGATTTTTATTCTCCCAAAACCTTTTCTTAGCATGAATCCATTTCTAATCTGCTCTCCTTCCCTCCCAAATATTGTTTGTCTTGGTCCCCTTAGGCTGGCTATTTGCAAGCATCTGCAGAAGTTTGACTTCCCAGCTTTCCAGAGGTGCAGCCAGTTGTGTTTATGCTTTCTTCAAACAGCATCTCTGTCACACACAGACTGGCCCTGCTTAATGGCAGGCAGTCCTCAGTAAAGAGATTACACGTGTAAAAGGCATGAGAACAGTGCTGAATACCCCACACAAACACTGAGGAACAAAACTGCTTCTGCTTTGGTAGTTGTCAGCTTTTGCTAGCTCTAACTAGCAAGCAGGCCCCTCCAGTGCTCTCCCATCCTTCTCTAGAGACATCCTACCATACCTGTACTGCCTTCTCTTGATACGTTTCTATCTGCTTAGTTTCTGATAGCTGTATGTGTTCTTACTAAGATGCATCTTCTCTGTTTCATGATATCTGGATCTCCTCTCCCTGTAAGAATCCACCATCCCATATTGATACAAGATGCTTTACATCTTGTGTTGTGAGAAAAACAGAGTGGCCTTGTTATGCTGACTAGTGGCAGATAAGAAAACCTGTATGTTGCAAAATGTGTAAGATACCAGAGGAAATGGCTTTTGGTTGACCTTGCAGTTCCCTGGGAAGATGAGAACCTTAGGCCCTTTTTAGATAATTTAGCTTAAAAGCATCAATGTGGCTTCTGTTAAAAGAATGAAAGTCAAGAAAAGATAAGTATTAGAGTTACTAATCAACATTCTTTAGGGTAAGTTGTATCAAAACTCATAAAGTGTCCTCCTGCGCAGAATCACTAGAAGAGGGTGAACTAGTGGACAAGTGAGGAAGACTATTGAAGACCACCAGAGGATCCCTGAAGACCACCAAAGATCTCGAGTGCACCTGCGCCAAGGACATTTACATATACTAATGAGTTCCTGGAATTTAGATGGATATGTTAATTATTTCGAGGGAAAAATCATGAATATGTATATCCATTCTGTATATAATCTCAACTGTTGAAAGAACTGGTGTGCACGATAGGTGGAGCAATCCCCTGTGTCCACAGCACTGCAATAAAGAATGCCTGCTTTTTAAAACTCCAAAATTGAGTCTTAGAGAGTTTCTGAAGTGCCCACTTACAGTAACTGTTTCATCTAAACTTCTACATGTGCATCAGCCACCAAAGTGCTATTGCTGGCCAGTTTCCAAAGCCTTTGCCTGAGGGGTTGGCATGCTGGATTCCAAGAAAGTGTCTGAAATACCTAAATGCCTGATGCTGTACTGAGGAAGACAGTTCTTTTTCAAAATATTGGAATGTTTCCTAATGCTACCACAAATTCAAGCAAGGAGATACTTGCTTTTCAAAAACGTGTTACAAATATCCCCTCAAGTGCAGCAGTTTGCAATTTGTAAGTTTGTCTTCCCTATTTGCTTTAATGGCTCTTTTTTTGTTTTCTCAAAGTTCACCCTAGGTTAAATCTAAGTTAACCACAGAAAAGGTCAAATTTTTTTCCCCCAATTTTCTGGAGCACAATTAATATTTTAACAGCTGGCAGCTGTGGTAATTACTTTTAGATTACACCTAAAGTCTGTTGAAATCTAATTACTCTGATCTATGAACCAGGTAATTAAGGGGAAACTCCCACATTTTCTTAGAACTCATTAATGTATTTCCTTTGAAAATTGTTGGGTAATGATGGTACATTAAGAGTTTATCCATAAAATGACAATGGATAATTAAAACCTTTGTCCCGGGACATTAAAGGACAGCAGAGTGTTTACCTGCCCAGTGTCTTGGTAATGACTTCTTAAGCTGCAGTTCAAATACCCTGCCAGTTCGGGGAGAAAGGACCCGTCAGTCTGGGAAAGCGGCACGGAAGGGTGCAAACCATTTCCTTCTCCTTCGTTTACTCGGTACCCGGCCAACACTTGGGGGGCGTTGCTGGGACTCCCGAGGAGCTGGCGTTTCTCCCACTCGCTGCCCCCACCGGGGGTGGGGGCCGTGGAAGAGCTGCTGCAGAATAAGCTCATTTGCTTCAGAACTTCTCAGGAGTGGCTCCACACTACCACGAGGCACTTTGGTGTTTGTTACAAAGCAGCATACCAAGGGAATCTATCTATACTCAAGTATTTAATTTGCTAAGCCTGAAAGCTTCGAATTTGATTGCAGGTGGTCTGTGGAATAATGACTTTGGCGGGAAGCAGTCGAGGCATTGATTTTGTATCAAAACTTCAGAGAAAACTTTCAGATGATTATCTATTAGATCATCAGGGACATGAGTAGTTACATATCTGGTGGAATCCCTGTGTACAGGGGAAAAAACAGTCTGAAACAATATAATATGCTTGTTTTTAATCTTGTCTCCAATAATGACATATTATTTATAAAGTCCAAAAAAGTAATAAAGTAAGATTTTTCTGTGAGACATTTTATTTATAAGGAAAAGAGTAAAACACATGAGGTAATTAGGAAAACTAAGTATAAAAATATTGATTTTATATGAGAGAGATGCAGACATGGCAGACTCAGGAAACCCTGCTGTAAGAAATTACCAAGGCACACACGTATCTGTTAAAAGATTAAATCAATCAATGTTGGAACTGCTTTTTCTCAAGAAAGTGAGCGCTGTCAAATCTGCTCCTTTCAAATCATTATATATTCCCACTGGGTCAAAATTCTGGCTCGAAGCCAAGTCTTCAATCAGTTTTCGGCCCATTTTTCTTCCTGCTTCAGTAGACATAGCCTTTTGCCAGAGCTTCAGCAGCAATCCTCCTTGGAAAGAAACACAACATGACATTGTCAAATTAACATGGAGCACACACAGCTCGCAGCACACAAGGGACAAAGCGCACGTCTGGCAACAAATACCCGACGCTCTCCTATGGACAGTGAAGTGTACACAAAGCTGGAGTGTGCCGATGGGGTAATAATTGCCTGCAAATGTGTAGGGAGACACAGGCCATTCATTCAGCTCAGGATCCTTTGTATTGACAGACAACTGGGCTTGTTCCCTTGTCACCAGTATTGGAAGTCAAAATGATTGAAGACGCATGTTAAGGTCTTGGTCTGCAATTGCACGTAGCTTCATGGTTTATGAAGCAGTAGCCTGGTAGTTACAATCATGCACATCTTTGTTCTTACTCTAAAGCAACTAAGAATTTGCACATTCTGCCACCTAAGGCCTCAACCTAAAGAACAAAATGATCATAATACTTTCATCCACACAATAAGCAGTGGCTCTCTAAGAAGCGTGTCTGACCAGTCCAGCATAGCACTAGTTTGCAGGAGAGTTATTACCTGCTCCTCACTCCTCTTGGTGCTAATCTTTTTAGTGGATAAAGGGTCCATAGAGGAAATCTGAGGGTAAAAAAAAGTCTACTAGAAAACCAAGAGGAGATTATTCTCCTGCAAAATATGGTTTTTTATATAAAAATGGCAACAGTGAAGAATTGACTTTGTACTGTATTGTACTGGGGAGATGAGGAGTTAAGAGGAGAAGGCAGTGAACAGTGCTTTTGCCTAGTATGACCAAAGGAAAGGTTAGGGCAGCAGGGAAGGTCTCAAGTAACAAAGGCATCTGCTGGTCTGTCTTCAGATATGGGGTGGGGGTGTTGCAGAGCAGAAAAAGAAAAGCTTCTGGCCATCGATGAAGCAAGAAGCTTTAGAGGTAGCAGAGCACTCTCTCAATACAGGTCCTTGCTGGACAGGCAGAGGCAGCTAGAGGAAAATGAAGAGTAATCAAACTGTGAATCAAGAAATCAAATCTCACTCTGGGTTGGACAGGGTCAAATCTTAAAACGTACTGAGACCCTCTATCTGCTGTTGAAGTTTGCAGCACCAGAAGAGGACTCTGCATCTCACACGATGTGTTTAAAAGTTTTAAGAATACAACTCTACAAAAATAGTATGTCACTTTTTGTCATCCATGTTTTGTGTCAATAAGATCTAGTGTTTCAGGTCCTCACTGAAGCTGTGGATCTGGATGCAAGTCAAATTTGGTTTAAAGCTGCTTTTCTGATCTGCAAATCACTCACCAGGTAGCTGGCATTTAAGTCTCAGCTGAATGCAAAGCCCATCCCTTCAGAGCAGAGTCAAGGAAATCTGCATGCAAAGCAAGGGATTTCAGCTATGGACTTCATTATGGCTGCACCTGCATGAAACTTTGTCATCCCTCTCTTTCCATCTCTCTACCATCTTCAGCATCCATGCCTCTTTTCCTCTCTCCCTCCAGTACTGTTCTCATCTGCTCTGCTGTCCTGGTGCTGTGCTCCCTCCTTGCTGCCCTGCTAGTCCTGCTTTTTCTTCCAATGCCCCCCTCCCCTCCTGGAGGTAGGTCAAGAAAGCCTGAACTGTTTCCTGAAATTCTGGCATAGACTACCAGGGACGTGATAGAGCTGTTAAGATCCTTATTCAGACGTCGAGGAATCATGCTACGTGGAACATATGAGGGAAGCACTCAGTGATGCGAGGATGCTCTTTTGTAACGCTGGGTAGCTTCCATTATGCATCTTTTTCAGCTGCAAATACAACTAGTGAGAGAATTTTCACTGAACTCTGTGGGCAGAAAAGGATCACAAAACAACTGCCATAGTTCCGTATACTAGTTTTTCAGTGTATTTTATACTGTATTTTCATTTAAAGATCGAAAATAACTTTCATTCACAAAGGACAAACAAAAATATCCAACCCAACAATACCCACGAATGAACTGGAACCCCACACGCGTGCAATTCTGTGTCTGACCGCTGGATGGTGATGCAGAACTTATTTTAGTGAACGTGAAGAAGCCAGCATTGTCTAAGGATATGGTTTTGCTGGGACAGATGATATTCATCATTTGCTCGCTTTTTGTAATGACCTCAACTGATCTAATAATTTTATATACAGCTTTAATTGTTTCAGATTTAACTGGTGAAACCCGAAGTGGTGTCTGTGTTTTTAAAGATCCTGTGAAAACCGGAGAAAAAAGTAAGATCATCTGCTCCAACAAAAGATGCCTTTGTCTCATGGGAAATCCTCACCGCTTATCTTCAGTGTCATCCTATCCTCTGCATTTGCTCTCTGGTGTGTTGTTTACTTATGGCTGTATTTTTAGCTTTACTGTTTTGCTGTTAGTCTCTAGGAAGTGTTTATACTATTTTATATAAAAAATCACTGTATTCATATGGAGAAAGGTACAGACAGAGGGAACAAGATATTGAATATCTAAGAACTACAGACATTTGTAGGTCAGGCTCATACCTGTTAATTGATTTGCTTTATGAAGAGTTCTCAATGAAAGCAGGACTCTGTTTTGCTGTGGACTGAAGTCACTAATGGATGGGAGGACATCCCCTTTAACAAGCATTCTCTGGGGCAGGAAAGCCTGGAAGTTGTTTGTGGTCAGGAAATCTGTAGAGAAGTGTGTGGCTGCAATGAAATCTACAGCATTGGCCCAGTCTTCACCAAAATTTGCTTCTGGATTTGAGAGATATTTTAAGCTGGAAGAGATCAAAATAAAAATGTAACAGATAATTGAAATCCCCTGTAGAGCACAGCAGCTGATAATTTATCACAAATGTATTTTGTTCAGTATAAAATCCTGAGTAGTGTCAGAGCCACAGTGATTTACAACCTCCTTCATCACTTTATACATAATTTATCCTGGCATCGTTGCCCCTGCTGAGATTAAACACAGCTCCTGACTCGGGCCCATGCTCCCAGAGAGGAATCAGCATCTCTTTTTAAGCCCGCAGCCTGGGCAGCCATCTCTTGCTGGTCATCCCAGGCTGCAAGACAGCGGAAGAAAGAGCAGAGCCTAAAGAGTAGAGGCCTAAAGTAAAAACGATCATGTGGACTTTTTTTGGGATACTATCTTCCAAAGAGGCATGCAGATGGGAAGATCCCCCTTGGCCATGTCTCTTGTCCCCATACCTGTCCTGGAACTTGGGCAGTGCATAAGCAATGGAGGCAACATGTGCCCTCCACATGAGACTGAGGGCATCATCCAGTTTGAAGGAGGAGAAGGTTGCAGGGCTCACGGCTTTGTGTCCTGTAGATAGCAGATACTGCAGCAACAGGGAGGAAAAAAGGCAGAGAAACGGGGAGAGGTTTAAACCCAATGAATTTTTTAGACTTAGGTACATACCTCACAGAACCATAAGTTTGCAAGCTAAGGGAAATTGCTTTTAGGTAGTTAGAATGTGCTGCTTTGTAAGTAACTATACTGTCTGCCACAGGGAGAAAAAGAGGATTAATATAGATTTATAAAGTTAATACATATCATCACTGTAGTTAATAGGAGTTGCCATTCTTTGACTTTACCAGAGAGACAGTTTTATCCCCATAAATACCTAAAAAGGTACTCTGCCACAATAATTCAGTGGACTTCTGTATCTGAGTGCCATGGAAGCTTCCATGCTGAAATATTGGATTCCTTGAAAACCTGTTTATACTCTTTTGAGCACAGCTTTCAGAAGATTTTCGGAAAATTATCCTTAATGGTTATCATTATGGCTATTTGAGAAGCAGATCTTATTATAATAACTTCTGAAACATACTACTTAGGAAAAAGAGTCTTAAGATAACAAACCCAGTCTTGCTCCTAAAACCTCTACCTTCACTCACACTTGCCAAGAGGGATTCATGGTTTAAATTTTCTGGTCATTATCAATTATTTTCTTACCAACGAAAATGTTGAAGATAGAAGCCTATCTATAAAAATAGTTATTGAATCTATGAAGTAAGAAATATTGTCATCTTTGAGATTAGGGAACAGCTGAATGAGGAGGAAAGAGAATATTCACTTGCATAAATAAGTGTCCTTCTGCATGAAGTTTTAGCATTTTCAGATTTTTAGATCTTCAAAGGAATAAATAAACCCTATAAAACCAATGCAAGGCCACTTTTCAAGGGTAATGTTCTATCTCGCATACTTATTTTGCATTGCTAACATAAGCAATACAAGAATAATACAAATTTAACTGTTAGCAAAACAGTCTCTTGGGATAGACTAAAATACAGAATTATCTTGAAGGAAGAAAAAAAAATCCATGACCTGTAAAAATCCTGACCCTCTTAGCTCTGACTTACTTTGTTACACTTTTCAATTTTCCTGCTTGTTATTTTTTGTATCGAGCTCTTATGGAAAACGATGCAAGCTCTCTGAATCTTAAAAATAGCAGTAAAAATAGTTTTTAAAGCTAATATTCTGGTATAATTTCCTATAAAATATGAAAAAAAATTATTTACTTCAAAATAGGCCTTCCAGTCATCCATGAGCTTGGGAATGCGAGATCGGCAGTCAGTAACACTATAACAGAAATCAGCTCTTCGCTCTTTTGGTGGCAATATTTCTATCTCATACTGCAGCTGCCCAAATAGGCCAGCCTCCACTGCCCCTAGAAAGGGTATGACAGCCAAGTAGTAATTCATACCTGTAACAATAATTAAAAAGGAGGATATGTTAACCACAAGCAAATTAAAATTCCTGCACAGAATAATGAACACTCTCCCATATCAAATGCAATCGTTTGAAATTGCCACTGATACAAGTGTGTTCAGCAGTGGGACATATGTCCTGAAACGCACTAATGATATCTGTATCGCTTTAGATATGATTTGTACTATTCATTTACATATTGCCCTTTAATAGCCATGCATGAGCTGACAGTGTGCTGTACTTCGCAGGCAAGGACAAACAACCAATAAGTTAGATCTTTGTAAGTTGTCACAGACAGGACATCAAAAGTCTCTCAAATATTAGTTGCAAGCTAAGTACAGAAAGACTAAGGGGTACTCCGTGAATATTGTTTGCATAAGAAAATATCTTTTCTATGCATCGTGGGCATATAAGAAAGGAAAAGGCAAATAGTAGTGATATTTTACTGGAAAATAATAATTTTACTTTTAAAAAAGATTTTGCTCATTTTCAGGAGGAAAGGTATGGCCTGTCAGAAGAGCACAGGAAAAGTCCCAAGTCACAAGAAGACAGTGTTGCACTGAGAGTCATTGCTAAGCTTGGTCTTGCTTCTTGTTCACTGCTTTCATGAGAAGGACTGAAACCTGGATTTCACATCAGAAAGTACTCACATTCTTTGTAGTGGGCTTAGCACACATTACATATGGGTACCTGCTTGGGTGACTCAGAGGGCAGAAAAATAATGTGAGAAAGGATTATACTGCCAAAACCACTTGTACTCTCACAATATTAAGAGACATTTCTGTGCAGTCTGAAAGACTTTTTGCATGTTCCTGCTGCAATAGGGTAAATTAAGGCTGACTTTACACATTTTTGGAGGCAACAAAATTGGTATGAAGGAAACATGCAGTGGTTAGAAGTAAGTAAAGAGCAGGAAGGCAAACACTGAGAAAGTACAGGTGGTGGTTTCTATTCCAGGAAGGTCCCCCTGCTTGCACAGGGCTATGCAATGACCCTTTTTACTTGTCACTGCATGTGACACCTTGTGACAGAGCACTTAGTACTAGCCATCCACAGAGATGGGAAACTGGAGTATTACACTGAGATTTGGTTTTACTCTAAATTTATATTTGAAATTTACTCCATGCTTATGCCTTTGCTCACTTGAAGATATATACATTTAATTGCTGGCTTACAGTCAGAAGCTTCATTCAGAGGACCTCTAGACCAAAGCACTTGTGTGACAGGAAAGGGACAGAGCCATTCACTGAAACCCGCCAGCAGGTCTGGTGGAAAGGGAAACTTGGGACAAGCCAGCAGGGAAGCTGAGGGAGCAAGGCACAGAAGCGATAGAGGGGAAAATGTGCTACAGGAAAAAGAATATGAAGCTTTCCCCTCCCTAGGAGGGGAAAGAATATTTAAACTAGAGGACTTACAAGGCCTTTTAACTCCTTAAAAATTGAAGATTTCCATCAATCTATAGGCTGGTCTTGTCTTTCTCCACCCCACACTATCTGTAAGTTCCATTTCTTTAAAAATAGAAGATAAACTCTAAAAGAGTCAGAGTTCGAGTTTGAGTCTCCAAAAATACTGACTTTGACTCAGATCACAGAACAAGGGAATTTATTTTTTTAAATTATATGTTCATTCAGCTTTCGAAAAATGGAAAGCTTTGGGGCATTCTATTTGCACTGGTTGGGATATACAATTTATGTAGGCAAATTAATTAAAAATTTTTGATTAATCAAATGAGACAATTTAATGGTTGTTTGTGCTTTTTATGGGCTCAGAAAAAATTGCCTTGTAAGACGAACTCCGTGGAAATCTAGGTATGCATTGTTGTTTGAGGAGTCTGTTTCCATATAGTTTGTAAAAATACCAGAGGGAAATAGGCTACACATGTTCTTGCACTTGAGACAGAGACCACTGTAGTATCAGTGCTTTTTGTATTGATGCAACAAGTGTTATTCATTGGGTTGCCCTATGCAACAATAAATGGATACCCTTGAGTTGCATGTGGCATTCCAGATTCCTTCCTTTGCTCTTCTACAAAGCTCTTAGCTAGAAGTGGATGTAACTGCTTTTTCCTTTCTATGTAAAAAACTGGTTATAGTATCCTGTCTCATACACTATCATTTCTTCCATGATCCTGGTAGTGGACCTACCCTTTTGTCCCATGGGGGGACAAGGTGCTTTACCACATCTACCAGGACTGATGCCAACAGCACATATGGCTGAGTTAGCTCACACCTGGGTCTTCAGTAGAGTTTGACACTTTGCTTTTTCTCTGTACTGCGTAATGCAAAGGTGGTTCCAAATTTGATACCACTATCATTGAGACACCGCTGCTTCCTGCAATGCACATGTGCTTAGGTGTAGTGAACAGAGCCACTCTCCTGTTACACCTATGACCAACAATTTCTACAAATGAAATTCTGGTGTATCTCAGGCTAAGAGAAACCATGTATTAACTTGATCCCTCCAGTTCAACACAACAATATACGAATGGCCTGAATTATCAAAAGCATCCAGGAATTTTGGATATTTGCATTTTGGGGAAGACTAAATTATCTGGATGTGTGTTTCTAGAGATACTGAGGAAATCACTGAAAACGTCAGGGGCACTGACACTGGAAATTCAGATCTTTACAGTCTCTCTGTGACTGTCTTCAGTTTGTTGCTACTCACTGGAATAATGAAAAAAATTTAACAGAATTTCAACCTACTAGAACTCCAAAGCCAATATTAAAGTGAACAGAAATTGCCTCATAGCTCATGTATACCAGGTCGAAGTATTAACTATGTTTTAGATGAATAGTTGAAAGCCTGCTGGATAAATGTCAGTGTAATAAAGTTAATTAAGTTATTTGGATATCATGGGCACAAAGTCTCCCTTTATTTCTTTCTGTGTAGCCTACTGTGAAGTTGTAGAGGTGCAACTGAAGGCAGAAAAGTCTGTCAGATTTGTATTACTGAGGGTGATGCAAGAACCACAGAGATTCCTGCCTGACATTCTCACACCAAGTTTTAATTTGAAGTTCTAGCATCTAGGCTGAACAAATCTGCTCTGAAGCATTTGAAAACTGTGATTTCTACAAATGTCTACAAATATAGATACCTGTCATGGGGTTTCCCACACATTTTTACATGCATTTTTGCAACGCAAACATTTTTAAGCCTGAAAATTGGCTTTTTTTTTCCTTCCTCAAGTTATCATTGTCAATTAACTTTCATTTAGTCACTCACACTTAGGTGTCTTGCTGCAAGTTTTCAATAGATAATCATGTAGCACTGAAATTACTTTATAATGTAGAAGTCTAAGGGGAAGAAAGATTCTAAATTGCCTTCTATGAACAGCATATACTTACAGGACCACCAGCTTCTTACAGATATGCACAGGAGGTCTCCATCTTCATAGCCACAGGAAGTCACACTGGAAGGATCTGCTAATCTGCCTGAATTGAATGAAATAATACACCAAATACTTCTCAATCTTTTTTTCACACAAGAAATCCCTCTGAAATGAAAAAATTATATAGCAGTAAAGCATGCATGATTTTGCGCAGAGAAGCAGAATTACTGTTTTTGTTCATGAACTAATATTCCTAGAGTAGTTGAATTTCTCAGTCAATACTTTATGCAGTGCATTGTAATTTGATTGTATTTTACAGTTCCTCACTGTAAACGTGTTCTGAAAATTTACAGAACTGTCTTAAGTAGGACATTGCAGTGATGTTTTTATAGAGAACTAAATAAACACACACATATGGACATAAACACATGTATAGCTGATGCATCATTTTCAATGGATGCAGGGCTGCTAGTGTAGGAGAGCTGCTTAACTAGCAGAATAATACAAATTAAATGTGCTAGTAATTGTCTCACCTAATTGTGTTGTGTGATACAGAATCCCTTCCTGTTCAATGATGCTTACAAACATGGCCTTACTGTGAAGCTAAGCACACAAACTTTGTTGTACCTGACTAGCAGGGTTTTCAAGTATCTATGCTGTAGCAAACACGCAAGACATTTCACAGTTATTCATGACAGCATGTAAGGCACATTTTACTTTGAGCATGTGACAAGGAGAAACAGCCTAATTCCTTAAAGCATAACATACATGTACATTATGTGGTCATTAGTCACGCAAGTGAGTCAGGAAGTCTGCTTGAAATGTATGACGTGAAATCACCATGGTCAGGTTCAATGACTTGAGCTGTTCCAGAAGCTCCCAAACTCTGCCCTGCAGAGCACTTACTGTCTGACAAGTCAGCTGAATAATGACACTGTCATTTCTGTCAGATTAGAACTAAACCTCATTACATTCTTTAAAAATCTAACCAAATTTTCTGATACCTTTTACTCAAGAAGAGATGATCATGAACGATGTGCATACAGATTATCCTAATTATCCTCTCTAGCTGACTGGACAGAGCTTGTGCTTTGGGACATGCTAGCTGCTCAAGCCTGTATCTTTCAGTAGCAGAGCACTGAGGGCATGAATTTGCAGTGTTGAGGAATGCAGTTCAAAAGTATATTTTTAAATGAAAAATGGTATTTAATATTTACAGAAAGATTTTTTTTCCCCCAAGATTCTGGTTTCACACAGGGCATCAGAAATATGCAGCAGTAGTTCACTGGTGTGCAAAGGGAATGAATGGGAAGGATAAAGGAAAAGAAGAAAAAGAAGACAAAATGTTGCAGACTAACTGTATATGAGATTTACCAAAGATTGTTAGCCTAGGTGTTTTGGGAAAATGAAAAGTCCCAGGCAGTATCAGTGATAATTATAGATTCATAGAATCACAGAATCATTTAGGTGGAAAAGACCTTCGAGATCATCAAGTCCAACCATCATCCATGCCCACTGGACCATGTCTTGGAGTGCATTGTCCTCGTGCTTTTTGACTACCTCCAGGGATGGTGACTCAACCACTTCCCTGGGAAGCACATTCCAATGTCTCACAACCCTCTCAGTAAAGAAATTTTTCCTAATATCCAACCTAAACCTTCCTTGCTGCAACTTGAGTCCATTACCTCTCGTCCTATCACCAGCCACCAGACAGAAGAGACCAGCCCCCACCTCACTACAACCTCCTTTCAGGTAGTTGTAGAGAGCAATAAGGTCTCCCCTCAGCCTCCTTTTTCCCAGACCAAACAGCCCCAGTTCCCTCAGCTGCTCCTCATAAGACTTGTGCTCCAGGCCCCTCACCAGCTTTGCTGTCCTTCTCAGGACATGTTCCAGCAACTCGGTGTCTTTCCTGTAGTGAGAGGCCCAAAACTGAACACAGTGCTAGAGGTTTGGCCTCACCAGTGCCGAGTACAGGGGAACAATCACCTCCCTGCTCCTGCTGGCCACAGAATTTCTGATATAGGCCAGGATGCTGTCGGCCTTCTTGGCCACCTGGGCACACCGCTGGCTCATATCCAGCTGGCTGTCAACCAGTAGTACCCCCAGGTCCTTTTCCACCAGGCAGATTTCCAGCCACTCTTCCCCAAGCCTGTAGCATTGCATGGGGTTGCTGTGACTGAAGTGCAGGACCCGGCACTTGGCCTTGTTTAACTTCATACAGCTGGCCTCGGACCATTGATCCAGTCTGTCCAGATCTCTCTGCAGAGCCTTCCTACCCTCAAGCAGGTTGACCCTGCCTCCCAACTTGGTGTCATCTGCAAACTTGCTGAGGGTGCACTCAATCCCCTCATCTAGATCATTGATAAATATATTAAACAGAACCACGCCCAACACCAAGCTCTGGGGAACACCACTTGTGACTGGCCACCAACTGGATTTAATTCCATTCACCACAACCCTCTGGGCTCATCCATCCAGGCAGTTTTTCACCCAGTGTAGAGTACATTTGTCCAAGCCATGAGATGCCAGTTTCTCAAGGAGTTTACCATAAGAGACAGTGTCAAAGGCCTTGTTGAAGTTAAGGTAGATAACATCCACAACTATTATAACATATATATGAATTACTTGGAGCTGGCAGCACTAACTCCACGTCCATGTCTACACTCCGGTTTTATTCTCTCTGCTCCCTCCTATTCCCTGTGTACAGGATTGTTATTTCAGTCTTCAGGTCTATCCAAGTGGTTTAAGCCCAGCAAGTAACAGAGCACCATGCAACCACTTGCTCACCTCCCCCGCCCCACCCCGGCCACAGTGGGATGAGGAGAAAATATAAAGGCAGGTTCCTGGGTCGACATAAGTACAGGGAGGGATCACTCACCACTCATGGTCACGGGCAAAAGACAGGCTCAACTTGGGGAAGAACCAAAGTCAATTTA
>JANZLQ010000086.1:20798579-20808710 GCA_026212715.1 Elanus axillaris | reverse complement strand
CTGCAGAGGGGTTCCCCTCACATCCCAATCCCCCTGCTCACTACCAGGTCCCCTTCTTAAATCTGTTCTCCCAGAGGTGCTACCACTGTCACGAGTGGGTCAGCCTGGGCCAGAAGTGGGTCCCACTTGGAGCAAGGGAACCTTCTAGCAGCTTCTCACAGGAGCTGTCCCTGCAGCCCCCTCCCTTGCTACCAAAAAAACCCCACACCACACAAACCCATAACACCAAGCTACTTGTGTCTTTCTCTGTATTGACAGTGCCTCCCAGCTGTATGTCACTAGCAACTATGTGCAATCCCGTCAGCAAGATTTCTCTGCTATGTTTTTTGTAGCAAGGTTGTTAATGAAAAAGCTAAATGACGATGTTCTCAAGTATGATAATTGAAGAACTCTGAGCATATCCTCCATTTAGCTGTAAACTTACCTTAGCAACACTCATCACTAAATTCTCCTTCAGGTGTTCCTTTACCAGATTTACAACTCATTGTTTCATTCTTATTTTGTAAAGTGTCATTAAAAACTTTCATTCTATGCTTTGATCTTACAAAGGGAGGAAATGCATTTCTGGACTTTGGTAAAACATCACTTATATCATAAAAGAAGGAATCAAGTTAGTCTGACACAAACTACCTTTGATTCACTTCTGATGTAGGAGAAATAAATATTATTGTGTCCTTATCCCATTTTTCCTTCCTCTTCAATATAAGTATAACCTTTCCTACTCTTCAGACGTACAATACCACCTGAAGCTTTCTTAAAGTTATTGGTCCTGGATTTGTACTTCTATATGTCAGTTCTTCCAAGTGCAGGTAGAAACTGTCTTAGTTTCCTCAGTCTGTGTAGGTAGGACTCTCAGTTTAACTGCATCTCCCAAGTGATAATTTCTGTTTCCACAGTCTCATCGCTACCAGCCATGCTGTCTCAACATCACTGTCTCTGCTGTAAATTAGGCAAAGTACTGATTCCATTTTATGTCCATGAGTAGATTATTGCAAATCTTTGTACCACTCTTATTAAGTAGCAGCTTCACTTGCTTTTTATGGTTTATATAGGACCATATAAAAAAAAAATTCGTCAGCAACATAACCTTCATAACCATCCAGAATTGTTAATTCAACAGTTTTTGTAGTATTTTCAAGGATCTGCTGTCTGGCACGATGAACTAAAATCCCACTTTCATTTGCTCAAGCTTATTATGTCGATATACAAGTGCTTCAGTCATTCCTCACTAATCTAGCCCAGCTGCCTTTCTGGGTTAGGTTTAGCCAGTTGCTAACCTCGCTACTGTATCCACCAAAATTATGTCTTTCTTTCTCCCTTATCCAGTCAACCCTCAGCTTCTCGCATTTTTTATTGTAAAACGCTTTCCAGCCATGTGATATTTCTCCTTCTACTATTTTTTTAACCTTCTAATCATGTAATTTCAAAAATATATCTCCTTGCATAAGGACTAGTCCTACAACTCTTTGGCTGGTGACAGCAGGTCTTTATCTTTCTGTGCAACCAGGTGCAAACCTTCCTCTCATCTACGGTGTTCCTCATCTCTATTTGGGAACTGTCACTGCAACCAGGCACATCTTCACTTTGTGGATGAGGCCACACTACATAACTAGATACTTTCCAGCATGTCACCACTCAAGTGTAGCTTCTGCATCCAGCCATCTTTGCCTCTGCCACACATTGGGTCAACTCTCCTGCTGCACCAGCCATCTTCTTGATCTTCTCTTTCTTTTCCTATATATAAAGAAGGGAAAGATGAAAAAGCTTGCCTAAACTCCAACCAAATTCTTCTTGCTGCTGTCTGCTTGCCAGCTAGTTGCCTCCTTGGATTTTGCTTACTCTACCTCTTTTTCCTCATTTTGACTTAGCAGTTATTTTCCATTAGGTGCTGGCAGCCTTCCTTCACCACCAGTTGCAGCCCCTCTGTCTTCTTCCAAACATACAGCTTCAGCCAAACCACCACCTCATGAAACTACAGGCTACAACCAATAGAGAAAACAACAGGCAGACAGATGCATTTGCCTTGTTACTAAAAAAGTTTCTGAAAATATGATTGACTCTTATTCTCTTCTTTCCACCTCTCCTGGTTGGTAGAACAAGGCAAGTCAACTCTGGCTTTGAATGGAAAGCTTCACTGCTTGCTGCGTGTGAAGCAGCATGTGGGAGAACACGTTCTCTGATAAAGCCCTCGATAAGATATTGCAGCCTTAGCCTCAAGGGACCTTTCACACATGTTTCTGTATCTGCTTCCCTGGCACGGCCTACAAGCAAACAAGAATGACTGCCCCAGATAACAACCAGCATTGGGGGGATGAGCCATTAGAATTTGGACACAATTTTAAAACCAAAATAAAAACCAAACTCAAAAAACCTCAAAAACAGAACAAACTAATTTTTGTAAAACACATGTTTAGAAAATAGTGAGGATACTCCTAAACTGATCAAAAAGAGCAAATGGAAACAAACTCTCAGATGGACAGGTGGACTTTCAACTGTCTGTATAAGAAATGAAACTGAAACCACTAATAGAAGATCATAACATTAACAACCAAAAAAAGCCTATTAGTTAGCAATTTAAGAACAGTACTGCAGAATGCAAGCCCTGAAACCTACCTAATATAAACAGGAGCAACTGTGAATATCTTTTCAAAGATTTTCAGCTAACTGAAGTATTGCTGATCTAAACCATAAATCTTCCAGATTCTGACCAGTCCCATGTGTAGCAATATGTTTTCCTGTGAGGATGTTTAATAGCTGTTCCTCAACAAGGCAAGGGTATTCCCTTCATTCAGGATTTCTTTTTCAAATTAGCTGCTTAGCTCAGTATGTCAAAATTTACACCATCTGAGGCTATACTGGGCTTGTGAGGCAGAAGCCTTGGAAAGGATGATCCAAAGTGGGTCTGGCAAACACTTTGCTGCTCCAGCAGCTTACGGACATAAGTCATACCTGTATGAAATTGCCACCCATGCTGCAGTGGTAATCCCCAGAGAATATTGCCAAAATTTTGGTATCCAAAGGCGGTAAAATATTTGGCTGAAGAGTTTAGCAAGTTCTTATACACTCCCAGTCGTTCTTGATAGTTCCAAGCATTGATGACAATTTTGTTGTCCTTCACTAGGAAACCCAGCAGGTTTTCAGGTGCAAGGTCCCACAGAGGGGGATAGGCATCTTCTCCGGTAGCACCTTTTTCCCTCTGCGCTGTAGCAGTCACTGGATTCAGAGTAACAGTCACTATGAGAAGAATATATATGCCAAAGTAGGGCCACATTGTGAAGGTTTGTGACCCAGGTGTTTGTGCCTGCAGGGCTTTTATCATGAAAGGTGAGGGCTGGGCAAAAAAGGGTGACTCAGACGCAGAGGTCTCCAGCTGCCTTCCCTTTCCAGTGATACTGACATGGACTTGCCAGATCAGCAAGCTGTGAGTAATGCTCTGTCCTCCCTATGGGATCTGGGAGCAGCAGCAGATATCTAAGACGCATCAGTCTGACTAGAAAATGTCAAAATCTATGCTGCCCACGATGTACACCCACCCTCCCAAAAGGCTGAGGTGCTACAGGACTGATTGTACAGTCGTGTTGTCAGCCTTTTTGTCTCTGTGTTTCTTACTAGCTCTCACCCTCCCTTCCCCTGCCTAATTCCTTTGGGTAATGAAGGGACAGCAATACCATAGAGCTCACCCCAAAACAGGCACAGGCAGGGTTAGGGCTGAGGTGCTCTGAGGAGGGCTCCATGTGCCAGCCAAGGAGCAGCAGTGACTATACGGCAGGCGCTGCTATTGTCATCTTTGTCTTTTGGCTTTGGGACAATTGCCTGCAGCCTTCACGTAGTAAGAGCATTGTAAGTAGCTAAATCAGTGTGTTTTCAATGGTTGTTTGTCTTGTGTGGAAATGGTCATTATGAAGACCTTAAGTCTCCTACTAAACTTCCGTGGTCTTGTAGAGTCTAAAGGGAGTAACACAAAGGCCACCCCTCCACTGATGAAACCAGTACCTAAGTTACGCTCCAACAGAAATTAAACTATCCAGCTACCTTCACCCCATCTACTTCTAGGACTTTATAATCTTCAGCTGCTTTTTCTCAGATAAGCAATGGTTACAAGAGAGCACACAGCAAACAAACACATCATTTGTTATCTCTGTAGTCTTTCTTTTGCATGAGAAAAATTGCAAATGCCCATTTTCTTTGAAGTAATTCTGTGAGTTTTGGTTGGGCTTTGTGTGCTTAAAGTACTTTAAACCCCAGATGAGAGCAAGTGAAAATTGCCTGCAAACTTTTGACAGTAAATTTAAAAGAAATCTATCAGTTCAATTGAAGTTTTTTCCATCTTCTCTATTTTTTAAAGACACTTTCTAGTAAATAACATAATTTTTCAATAGTCACTTTTTATTTTTGGCTCCACTACTGAGACAGAGACCAAAAGGCTTTTGCAAAACAGTGTTCAACAGAGATTAGCACAGATCTGAGGACACTTTTCCTAATCATGCTGCCTCGCAGAGGTTTCAGATAATGAAGCTTTTCTTTCATTAAGTTTCCATGGGTGGGATTTATCTGACCTAACTGTGGACATTTAAACATTAACCTAGCTATGTAGATTCCCTTGATAGCCAAAGCAGAAAATCAGGTATCTGCAGAGCAGAATTTGTTTAAAATATACCACTGAAAGATGTATTTCTCTTGACTGACTGTAGAGGGAGTTGAAATTACAGGTGTAGACAGAAAAATACTTTCAGATTAAATAAAATCAATATTGTTTTTACATACTTTTATATAATCATTTCAGAAATGTTTTTAAAGATACTTTTTTTTTCTTCAAAGCAGACATTCTATGAAATGATATGGAGGCTAAAAGCCAAGAATTGTGTTGGTTTTATATATACATATATTTAGGCTTTAATTGAGGTAATGGGCAGCAAGGCTCACCTGAAAAGCAAAGGATGCTGAAAGGCATTAGCTAGGGCACAAGATATAAGGAGGAAACCTGTGATTCTATGAAATAAAAGGCACAAAGGTCATAATCACACTATGGCAGAAATTTTAGTTGGGAACATTAAGGAGTGAGTAACACTGGGGGTTATTTTTACCATCACTGAAAGAAGTGTCCAGTTTGGGATTCTAACTCTGTCTACCTTTCTATAGGCAAGGAGAAGAGCTTGAATTCTCCCAGTGAGAGATACCAGTCATTCATATTACATGAGTGATTTCACTTTAGGTGCCTATGGTAAAGAGATGTGAATAAACATCTTCATTTTTCACAGAGATACCATGTACTTATATCCTCATGGCAGATTACATGTAGTAAATTGACTGGTTCCATGTTTGCGTGGAATTTTATTGTGTATGAAAAACCACCCTCCTGCTCTGCCACCTAGAAAGGCAGACCCTATTAACACCAGCCTGGGCAGGCATACAAGTCTTGATGCAAAAACATACTTTCTCAAAAGACTTATAGTAAAGAATTAAGATAAATTAATGACATAATGCTTCCCTTATATACATTTTGGGGCTATCTGATTAAAAAAAAAAAGTTTTGTGCTGTACACTAAATGGTAAATAACGTAAAACAAGAATACACCTACTAGACAGACTCTGCTGAATTCCTTCACTTTTTGAAGTTTGAGCTTTTTGCCTTATTATAGTAATGAAAGGACTTCAACAACCCAGTTAATTTTTAAAGAGTCAAGAATAAGTTTTTAAATTAATATAATATTTTCCCTGCAAAATATAATTAAATTTATAGCTCTTACACCATTTTCCCACTTATTTGTGTGGGCAAATAAGTTGCTGAAGTTTTTGTAAGACTTTAAGGACAACAGCTTTCCTTTGAGAAATCTCTGTACTGGCATTTCCAGCTTGGAATCCAGTCCTGTTGGTTTGCTGCCCTGGGTGGGGTGAGGGGAGGATTCATGTGATGTCAATTGGACTTGAGTGGTGGTGTTGTCTGGTCTTGAGTCATAGCATCCCTTCAGAGATGTCAGCATTTTAAATAAATGGAAAATTAAGTAACGTCAGCATTGCTATTCTATTCACCAGTCTTTTAATAACTCTACCAGTTACTCAGTATGGCTGTGCTCTTACAGACATTGTAACCGAAGCAGGTCCTGGAAAGGATTTTAGGTAGTGATAGATGGTAAATTCAGGTCCGATACGTAATTGTTGTCAAGTTTCAAGAGACAACACTGTGGTTTTCAGCTGGACTGCAGAGTTTGCTTCAAGATAACTGCAGAAAAGCTGATAAGCATCAATTAGATTAGTTAAGGTGACTGTAAGAAGAAATGGCAGCCCATGCCTAAATCCCAAAGCTATCAAAACATAAAGTTTCTTAGTCCTGATGGGTCACACCAAGGAAGGAACTGGCAAACCAGTGAGGAAGAGGCATCAGCACCCTTACTGGAATGAACTCAGAACCAGCGTGGAGCTTTGCAGGTGAGAAAACCTTCTGGTAAGCTGGGGATGTCACTATCCTTCAGTCATGTAGAACAGCACTGAAAGGAAGGGTTAAGCCTCTTTGTTTTAGGGCAAATGTCCTAAGGGGAAGAAGAATGAATTTTCTTTTACATGGGATATTGGTCTGGATGAACCTCCCT
This sequence comes from Elanus axillaris, assembly GCA_026212715.1. Lineage (NCBI taxonomy): Eukaryota > Metazoa > Chordata > Aves > Accipitriformes > Accipitridae > Elanus > Elanus axillaris. The sequence goes on along the minus strand of JANZLQ010000086.1, from coordinate 20,802,123 downwards.
GTTACCTGGCACTCTTTTTTCATGTCCTGATACTTCCACCAGTGATTGCGAGTGCTGCTTGATTGCAGGCAGCAATTGTAGCTAAAGGTATTCATGTATTTCACTGAATATGCTTGTAGTAGTGAATATGCTTAGGTTGCTTATCAATCTCTATTGATATGGTCTGAAGCTATGTCTATTGCTTTGAACAGACTATCTATTTATTTTTGTCACAGGCCTTTGGTATTTGGCAGGGAGGCTTTCTCTGCTTCCAGTGTCCTCCAGCAAAACCCCATGACAGGGCTATAAAAGGGTTTTTAAATTGCTACTTCACTTCTGTTAGGTGACGTTGTGAGTAAAGGTCATCAGCCACAGGCCATGGCCACATGAGTGTACTCTACCATTAATGCAGCAACACATGTTGTGCTAAGAGCATCAGGCGTCTGAGGGGAAGTTACGTTGTGTGTGTGGTGGACCTAGCAGGAGGTGCTACATCCTCATATCCTGGTTCCTCCATACATCCTTGGACCTAAAACTTCTCCTTCTTTGGAAACCATCATGTTACCTATTAATCCTGTTCTCCCCTCTGCAAAGCCTTCCCATGTTATCTGCTGATCTTCCCTCACCAGAAAGAGTAACCTGTGCTGCAGATCCTCACAATTCAGGCTTTAAATTGTGCTGATAAATCCTGTTGATGAAGGGTGGTCATAATAAAATATTCATATTGTCTTTTTTTTTTTTTAAACAGAAGCAATCCACTGAATTGGGCATACACAGTAGCACAAAAACTAAAGTTAAATTAAAATTAACTAATAATGAATAAATCAAATCCAATTGCTCCTATTTTAGGAAATACCAGATTCATAGCTGCAGTGGGATATTTACCATATGCAGTTTTTCTTTCACAGATGAAGCAGTCATTTTTCCATGAGGCTGGCTGGGTGAATGACTGGATAAATGGCTACAAAGACAACTGTAAATCCAATGTTTCCAGTGTTCCAATTCCTAATATTAAAAGATTAATTACTAGCGAGATAAAAATGTTGATTTAAGAGCAAGCCTACACACAAAATGTGTAATGGGTACCCGGTTCTGTCACAGATGTACTCTTTCAGATCAGAGTGCTCCAGAGGAAGAGTACAGGCAATACTAAAATTGCGTGAGCAGACTTGCTTGCAGGACCAATGTTAAGGTATTTATATAAAAAGCCAAATAAGCAGAACCCTCTCCATCAGACCTGAAACATGAAGATTTGAATTAACCTATATTTTTCATTTTCATAATAATATTATGGAGGCGTATTTACCTTATAGGCTAGTTCAGATGGTACCATAACATTTGTGTCTTTTTGTTATCTTCAGCTCAGAAGGTGAAGATTAAACTGACAGTGGAGTTAGATATCTGTAGTACTTAGCACCTAGAGGTACATGATCTTTATCATCACCTCATTGACAACACTTAACCTAAGACATCAGCCTTATGTACATAACATGAAGGAATTAATTGCTTTGAGGCAGACCACACAAAATCCCCACTCACTGAAACACATCGTCAAAATTTGGTGAAACCAAAATAGATAGATATATTCCTGAGAGCATCAGGGTTGTGAACAATTGTCTAACTCGGGATGACAGTAATTTTTTAATATGTCTATTTTGTCTCAGAGATAGTTACTCAAATACAGCCCTAAGTCTGCTTATAAATTCAAGGAAATCTTTTGGCTGTTTGTTTATATATCACTAGGGGAAGAGTGAACTGCAGAAAAAACACCAGAATGACATTGTGAGTGGGCTATTTAAAATCTTTCATTAATTATGCATCCATTTATAAGACAAATTAACTGAATCTTCACTTATATTTTTAGCATAGCATTTTAATTAGATAAAAATGAGAATAAGTGGCAATAACTAATTAGAGAAAATCAGCATATGGCAAAGATTCATTAGAAGAAAGGCACAAACATCCAAAGCAGTAAATCTGTAGCTAGATGCTAGTGCCCAAATTAACTGATGTGAAGTATGTAAAACGACAGCTTCAATTAGAAACTTGGACCAAAACAGCTTTTTTGCCATTTGGAAGGAGTAAACAATTAATTCAGAAATTTAAAACAGGAGATATTTTCACCTCTTGAAAATCAGAGACTGCAGAGAAATTTTTCAGAGGACTGTGATCCATTTTCTTCCAGGTGCAGCCTTAAACTGAAAAAATAAAAGGGGTGGAGGGAACAACAAGCTTCCTTGCAAGAAAGGAAATGGGAGTTAGCAAAAATGTTTCTTAAAGAAATAAATTAGTCTTTATTATGTAAGCAAGAAAATAAATTTTGGTACAGGATAACTGGAAAGAAATGTAGTAAAATAAAAGACAGGAGGTACAAATCATCCCTACATTTATTGCCTAATTTTTGCTTCTGTCATGGAAAAGAATAACACTCTTGTTTTTTCTAATTGGTATTCTGTGTTGGTATACAACACAGTAATTTGGTTCTGGTGTTTCATTCACAATGACAGAGGAAATAATGGTGATTTTCAAGAAAAACAGATTTCAGTCTTGTTTAGAGAAGTGCAAATAACTCATTAGAAATGAGTTCCAAACCTATTTGATCAAATTAAGATGTATATTTAACATAAACTTCCTATGCCAAATCAGTCATTTCTGAAATGTAATCATGGTACTATAGACCTAGGAAAGGTATGTAAGGAGCAAACATACACATGGACAGATATTAAAAGAGAGAAATGACTGTGTATTGACAGATACTTGCACAACAAAGCTAGCATTATTTTTAAATGAGACATAATGGTAGTATATGGAGAGATGTCACATCACCAAGTTGAGAGATGACAGAAAACATATTTTTTTAAAACAGAGTATTTTTCTGGAAAACTTGATAAATATTTCCACTGTTCATTTCTCCATGCTTTTGTTTCACTTCCATTTCTTCTTTTCAGATCACACCCCAAACTGTAATACCTGGATGCTCCCAAGGATTCTAGTTCTGAGATTTCTCACATGTTTTTGTTTTGTGTGATGGGGTTTTGGTACCAGAGGAGGGGCTGCAGTGGTGGGTGGCTGTGTGAGAAGCTGCTAGAAGCTTCCCCAGCTCCAAGTTGGACCTGCCGTGGCACGTTTGAGATAACAGATTTAAGAAGGGGAACCTGCAGTGGGTGAGGAGATTGGAATGTGAGAGGAACTCCTGTGCAGATACCGAGCGCAGTGAAGAAGGAGGGGGAGGAGCCCATGCTGGAGCAGGTGGATGCCCCCCAAGATGGCCATGACTCCATCGGAAAGACCATGCTGGAGCAGTTTGTGAAGAACTGCAGCCCATGGGGAGGACTCGCACTGGAGAAGTTAATGGAGGACTGTGCCCCGTGGGAGGGACCCCATGCTGGAGCAAAGGAAGAGTGTAAGGAGTCCTGCCCCTGAGAAGGAAGGAGCAGCAGAGACAAGGTGTGATGAACTGACCCCAACCCTCATTCCCTGTCCCACTGTGCTGCTGCAGGGGCTAGGTAGAGAATCCAGGAGTGAAGCTGTGCGTGGGAGGGAGGGAGGGAGGGGTGAGGGGGAA
>JANZLQ010000086.1:20787581-20798479 GCA_026212715.1 Elanus axillaris | reverse complement strand
GGTGGTGGGGGTGGGGTGGGGTGTTTGGGGTGAGGGGGAAGGTGTTTTAAGATTTGGGTTTTACTTCTCATTATCCTTGTTTTGATTTGATTGGTAGAAAATGAAATTGTTTTTGTTTTTTTCCCAAGTTGAGTCTGTTCTTTGCCCATGACTGTAATTGCTGAATGATCCCTCTCTGTCCTTGTCTTGACCCATGAGCCTTCCATTATATTTTCTCCTCCTCATCCCACTGGAGGAGGAGAAGTGAGTGAGCGGCCATGTAGTGCTTTGTTGCTGGCTGGGCTTAAACCACGACAACATGACATGATTTGCTACACACCAATATGAATTCTGTAACACAAGTGTCCAATGCATAAAGATTCATGTGAAATATACTTCCTGTAGCTGACAGCTATCTGCTGATATTACACAGCAAACATAAACATGACTAAGTGCCACAAAGGCCACCAAGCTTGGGCCCATAAATAAAACCCTGCGGTGCACAACAGGGCAACTATTATGGGACAGGGCTTTCTAGTCCATTGCCCTGTGTTGCCAAAAAATTAGGCCTTGGTTTATCAAAGGAATGCAAGAGAAACACATGTTTTGTTTTAAATGGGTTTGAAAGGAATTAATTTTAGTCCCCAGGAATTCCTATCAAACCTTTGAGAACCTTTGAGGACTCACTTATTTCACTGGAAAAAATGTCTAGCTTCCCCAGTATTCCTGGCCTAACTCTGAAGAGCCATTTCCTCAAATGAATGTAACACAAGACTTTACTCAGCTGAAGTCATATTTAAATGTCATATTTTATTCTCATCAGGAGATGAAAATAGTCTTTGTTGAAAAAAGTGTGTCTCCCTCAGCCTCCCATCCAGCTCTCTGTCCTGTTACCACCTTGGTTCCCAATATAACCTGCCTTCATCATATCCCTGCCTGCACCATCACTTGGGTCATGCTCTGTGGTCTTTATGGGGAGCCACCACACAGTGCTTACTCATAGTGGATGGCGTACCATGGGAAACCACCTAGCAGAAGAGGTTGGGGATCTATGAGCTGAATTTTTTCTGCTTTTTGGGTGGTGAAGGGAGCTGCTGTGCTCCCTAGGAATAAAGGCTGCCTTTCTCGGAGAGTGATGAGACCTGTTAGAAATGACTAGGAGTGTCACTGACACAGGTATAAGAAAGCCTTACACTGTAGCCTAGATTTAAATGAAAGACTGGGGTAAATTTTTTTTTTGCCTTAGCATAGACCTTGCTACACGTTAATCTACACATACTAACACATTACATAGTTAAGCACAACCAATCTTAAAATCTTGAAATCTTAAGCTTTTAAGAAGGACACAGAAGACAAACCCCCTCCAGAATAGTGAACGTAAACAGGCAAGCTTTACGCAAGTCAGGTTTCTGAAGTCTGTGACTTCCTCCTGGATTTCTGTTGCATTTTCTTCTAATTAATCTAATTTTAAAAGCTCAGCCTTGGAGTCAGAAGATTTGGGTTCCTGTTCTGATTCTCTTCCTTTGAACAAGTAATTAAGAAGTAAAGTATTATAGTTTATTTTGTCAAATCTGAGTATATCAGAATTCTGGGCTTTTACTAAAATTGCACACCAAAATTCTTTGGCTTAACCTCATCTGCAAGAAAACTTGCAATAAGATATTTCATATTCTTATTCCACAACTGTGAATGCTAACAGCATGGGCATAACACAACTTCTAAGCCAATGCTCTATTTTTTTTTTCCTTAGAGTCCACAGGCTGACAGCTGGAAATAAGGAATTTACCTCACGTTTTCCTTTGGAGTCAGCACTGGTGCCAGGTATCTGAATCGGTAAGGGTGGGGAAACTGCAGGCTCCTGTAAATTTGTATATGACCACTAGATGATGCTATATAACCTTTAAATGTTTCTGTTAACTTTCACACGTAACTGGAGTGGGGAGGAGAAGCCAAACAAAACCTGACAAATGCAATAGAACTTGGTTTTAATACACTGGCAAGTATGCACATAGGCCAAATCTTAACAGTTAAGTAAAAAAATCCACATTCCTCTCCCAGTCAGCAGTTGTTGACAGATGGATGCAATGAGAGGGTACATTTGATTTTAGGGCTCCTTGTAGCAGACAAAAAATATTGTGTCCATGTGCTACAGAATTATTTTAAACAAACCTTTAACAGCAAAGGTGCTTTCAAAAACTGGTAAAAAAGTAACTTTGCCCAGCAGTTTTTATATGGGATCAGGTATCAGCTCTTCCTGCAGTTAGGATAATGCCTTAAACATCATGTGCCCATACTTGGACTAAGTAAGCTTAGTTTTGATCCAGATGAAACTTGTGCTGCCAGATAATGTGATAGTGTACAGAAAAAGGCTGTGGCTCAGAAAAAGCTTTGGAGTCATTCTGACTTCTCCTACTTTTCCTATAAGAAATAGCTCCTCTGATCTCTATGACCCTTGTATGTATGTTGTCTTTTATACATTTCACATTTCTGTGTCACTGTTCAAATACTTAACCAACCGGTATAAACAGACAAGTCCCTATCCACATATTCATGAGTTTTTCATCATTTGCAGAATTACTGAAGGGGAGAACCTCAAATTTTGCTGTATGGGAAGTGGACTAGCTGCTGCTCTTGCCCCAGGGAGGTATTGATCTATGTGGTTTCCAGAACTCACTGGTCTGGGGACACTGCCTACGCACTAATATGCTCACCAGGCAGTCATGGAAATAACTCTGGTGTCATAGATGTGTTCATCACTAGTGCAGGTCACCATTATCTGAATGGCTTGACTCAGACTAATTGAAAGGATAATTGATGAGGTCACAAGGGCTTGAGTTATGCTTTAAACTTGCTTGAAGAATTAGTTTGATCCTTTGCCAAAGCTTTGGTAGTGATTACAAGATGTAGTTTTAAAAGTTTCTTCACCGAGAGCTACAAAATACTTCCAAAAGCTGAGGTGTCTGGCTAAATCTAATCACTTTTCTTCTTTTTGGTCATTTTTGGAGGGGTGTTGCAGTGGTGAAAAGCAGTCTCACACTTTTTTAAAGTCTTCTGAACTTTACAAGCCACTACTCAGAAACAAACTCTATCCACAATAAATTCCTAATTTTCAGGAATGTGACTAAGCCAAGTTGTATAAACCACTGATTAAGTACTACAGGTCTTAGTGGATAAAATTACCTGTTCCTTCATACATAAGCATAGTCGATCTGCTCTTTTTCTTAAGGTTGAAATGTAGTAAAGCCCTTGCATTATGTTTATTTTGCTTGGCACAATTTACCCATTGCATGCTCTCAAGTGACACCAGATAACATATCAGGGTTAGCCGCACCACCTACACCCTGCTTGTCACACACCATTCCTAGATCAGCCTACTCCATCCCCCTGCTCCTGCTCCCCTGTCTCAAAGGAGAGCCAGGGAGGAGTCTGCTTCTGACAGCCCCTGCTGCTTCTTTTCAGTGTTGCCCCTACGTGACAGAGGCAAGAGACAATATCTTTTTAGTATCTCCTGCCTCCCATACTCTTTCTACCCTAGCCTGGAACAGAGAGAGTTTCAGGAAGGATCCAAATCCTAAATTCTCTAAGGACTGAGTGGGACACATATAGAACAGTGAAGATCTATGCTGGTCTTTGCCTCACTCCTGCAAGGCTTGCATTTCATCCCCTGGCTGTCAGGCGCTGGCTCACCATCGCTGCTCTGGTCTTGCTTTGTAAGGTTTGCCCATCAAGACACATGTGGGAATTGGGTGACTGTTTCGTCAGTGGGAGTTTTCGGTAGTATTTTCCCTGTGTCGGTGCTCAAAGACTTGGGTCAGTTGCTGAAATGGTGAAATGCTGAACTTTTGTATTGCACTTGTAATGGGCAGACCTCAAAGTGCTCAACAAAGATAATCATTTATATATGTGGGTTTTTTTTAGAGATTGACAGATGGCTTCTGGATATTTATTTTTTCCTCTAACACTGTAATTGGCTATTAATATGTCTGTTAAATAAGGCATCCATGAGACGCTGTCTTTGTGGATCCTGCAACATGGATTTTGCCTGTGCTGAACCAAAGCTGTGTCTGGACAGCAAGGGAAGAAGAGATTTCTGTACTCTCAAGTATGGAGTTATACCAAGTTTATTCCTTGATGGTTTTGCTTCAGGGAGTCAACATGCATGTTGGTGATACTGACATGGAAGACTGTTACAGGGCTTGGCTGATTCCCCTCTCTCTCTGCAGTGGGGTGAAGGCACCGCTGCCCCGTGTGGCTGCCAGGCAATGGTGAGGAAGGCCTTGTGGACGTGGTGCCCTTTACAACACCCATGCCATGTCTTGTAGTGACCAGGCTCCTCTCGGGGGAAAGAGTCGAGAGGGAACCAAGGCTGGCATTGACTGGGCCCCACCGCTCCCCCCGTGTCAGGGCTGTATCCGGACGGGCAGTGCCGGGCGGCTCAGCCTGGCCCGGGGCTGCCGAAGGGTCGGGCCGGCCAGGAGGCCCAGGTCCCAGCTGGGGCTGCCGGCCCTGTCGCCTAGCAACGGGTGCCAGGGCCCTCGCCATTGGCCACGCCCAGAGGCATTGTGACCGACGCCAATGGGGCGGCTCTGCTGGAGGAGAGAGAGGCTGGGGTGGTCACCAGAGGGCGTTTGCCTAAGGGGAGGCCGGGTCTGCCTGCGGGCAGCTGGGCGGCTGAGGCGGAGCCCCCTCCGAGCCAGCTGCCCTCGCAGTGGCGAGGCAGGGCCTGGCCAGGCTTGGCCCGGTCTGGCGTGTGGCAGGAGAGCTGGCCTGGGGCCTGGCTGGAGCCGGGCCGTCTCAGCACAGAGCCGCCCCAGCGAGCCCTCCCCAGGAGGGGCCGGAGCAGGGCTGTAGCACGCTTTCTCTCCCCTCTCCCCGTCGGCGGGTGCACGCGCGGCTTCGGGAAGCTTCGGGCGGCAACGGTCGGCGCGAGAGGCTGCGGGCCGTTGCAGGGAACGGCCGCCGGCGCGGGGCGCTGCGCGTGGAGCTGGCGGCAGGCCGGACCGGTGCTGCCTTGAGGAGGAGGGCGGCCGGCGGAGTGGACGCCTTGTCTTGAGGTATCGGCGAGGGCAGATCGACGCTTTCATCTGGGGAGCAGGCGGCAGACAGCCTGCCTAGAGGCCCGGAGCCTGCACCCGGCCCTGCCGTGCGGAGCCGGTGCTGCAACAGGCACCCAGTGTGCTCCAGGCTGTGGAACATGGGTGTGACACTGGGGGTTTGAAGCCTGAGGTCCCAGCAGTTCAGAGGCTGAGCACTGAAGTAGGAGGCCAGGGACCTCAGGTGCTGCCTGTTTCCATCTCGACAGAAGTCATTACAGCACCCACCCCCTTGGCATTTGGAAGGTAGCAGAGTTGTTTTAGTGTTGAAACAAGGGGCCTGTAGGAAGGTTCATAAATGTAAATGTACTCAAAATCCTGTTCTTTAGATAGAATTATTTGTGTGGAATAAATGAAGCCTGGCCAGAAACCAGCCAAGGGCTTTGTGCTCAGTGAGCTCTAGTCTTGCTGTGCTGGACATGAGGAGAAGGGTGTGTAAATCAACCTTGAGCCAAGCAGGAGCTGCCTGAGCGGGCTTAATTCCGGCATTGGCCAGCTTTGTGGTGCTTGACTGAAGAGGTGACGTGGAGTCATCTTTTCAGAGCAGTGTCACAAATGTGTCTTTGCTTGTGATGTGGGTGCCTGTTGCTTTTCCATCCCTGCTGCTCACAGAGGGAGGAGGTGACTTGCTTTCAGAGAGCCCCCCTGCCCTCTTTGTTCTGGAATGGACTGTAGTAATGTGGCTTGTCTCTTGCAGCATCTTCTGACGAGCTTGGAACTGGGATGAGCAGACTGGTGGCCAGGTCGGTAGCTGGGATCAGTTCTTAGGTGACTTTCCAGCTCTAGGTGAGAAACTCGAGTTGCAAAGAAAGAGTATTGTGAAGGTGAAAAGGTGAACGGAAGCAAAGCTTGGTAGAAATGAATGCCTCACTTAGCTGACACCAAGTCCAGATTTCACAAGCTAGCTTAGTGGTAGCTTGTGTTCATGCTCAGTGACGATGCGGGATGCTTTGACCGGATTGAAAGCCAAGCGTAGCCTGTTCTCCCTTCTCCTAGCTTTTCTATATGCGTACCCTCCAAGTACTGGTATCTGACACCTGCTGTCTGTCTACCTGACAGGTCTGTTTGCACCCAGCCACGCGAAATGGGGACATTTAGCAGTAGCACCTCAGATTATTCTAGAATAGCCTTTGCTTTGAAATGTATTGCTTCTTGCTAGAGAGTGGGAAATGGCCAAAGCCAAAATACCTTCCACTCAATGCATTTCATAAAAGTTCACCTCTGTTCTTAGGTCAGCCTGTTCTGTCCAAGGCTTATTGCGTTCCTGAAGAGCGATCTCCTTGGTTCCTTCCTCTCTGCCTTCCCAAGGTAAATTCACTTGGTAGGGTGGAGGGATTCCCCTTTCTGCTTGGTACATACAGTGTTGTACCTTGTGTTTGTGGTAGCATCTTGCATTTGGGAAAAGCAAGCAAGGAACGTTTGTTCCTTGTGGGGACACCAGCAGCAAGGTTTGCAGTTGTTGTGAACCCTCACAGAACAATATCGCACCTGAGTTGTCCCAAGATAGCTGTCCTGGGTAAACATGCTTTCCCTTTGCTGTATGTGGCTCTCTGTGCTTGAAGCATAGTCCTGTCTGCAGTTAAATTTAAATGGGCATGTTTTTTTGAATGATATTTCTCTAAAAGTACTGATATTTTATAAGTCTCAGATGGCTTCAGGTGTGAAGACCTAGCCTTTAAAGTCTGCCTTCATTTCCTTCAGTTACCTGCCTGAAATGGCTTTAGTGGGCCCTAGGCTTGCCATGCCTCAAGCGATGGAAGGTAAGGGTTGTCCTATCCAGTAGCCCCCCTGATGTCCTAGGAGCAAGAGTTGTGCTCTGCAAACACTTCTGTAGAGTTTTTAACATGAGCAGTGGCCAGTGATGAATTGGGAGAATGCTGGAGTGGAATGAGAAATCTCTGGGGATTGGTAGAGTGGGGTAGGTCAGGCAGGTCCTCCCCATGCCATCTGGTCAGTTTTCCTGCTCAGAGCAGATCCAGTCAGATCATGTTGCTCTGGCTGTGTCCAGTAATGTTTTGGGGTCTCTCCAAGGATGGAGATTCAGCATCATCTTTGGGCAACTTGTTCCAGTGTTTGGTCACCCTCATGGTGAGCAACTTTCTTTGTCTTGAGACAGAAACTGCATCCTGCAACTCTCCTATCAAATATATTCTGTAGGGATGAACCAAATCCTCCCTTCAGCCCTGTGTGTATTTGGTAGCTAAGATCTCTTGTGTGTACAGACAGAAAAGCATGACTGGATGGGTCTTCTGTAGTCTTGTATGGAAAGAGGCTGTCTTCTGTAAGCAAAGACTTGCCTCATCCCTTTGTCTACTCTACATATAGGTGGTGCATATTTTATATAACAGAAATACATGAACTTTATACAGACAGAAAACCATGCTTTGCCTCTCTCTCTGTGTATGTCCACATGTAAAGTATGTGTATTCACATGCTTGTGTTCCAAGTCGGGACAGCATACACTCCACACACAGAGAGAAACACCCTTCCTCCCTCGGCCTCAAAATGTCTGTCCCATGTAGAGACACTGTATTCAATGTAAAGAACAGCAACATTCATATTCAGCATAAAGACATAAAGCATAGCTTCCTCTCACCTGTCTGTCTGGTTTGGGTAGTACGTATGCAAGTGACAAACTGTATGTATTCTGTATCTTCTGTGTATGTGTTCTGTGTAGAGAGTGCATCTATGGAGAGAAAAAACGAAGTTGTGCTTCCTGTGTCTGTATACTTTTTTATGCATAGATAATGTATCTTCTGAATAGAGAGAAGGTGAAAAGCCTCAGCAATATGACATCAGGTGAGGGTTCCCTTCCTGGAGATAGAGTATATAATGTCTGTGGATGTTCTGTATAGATGGTATGTGTGTGTGTTTGTATATATATTCTCAAAAGACATACATTGACAAGTATCTCTATACGTCTGTCCATATGTATTCTGTTTATACTTGCTGCATGTTCTCTGTATATATTCTGTGTGCTTGAAGAGATCTAGATGGTGTCCTAGCTGCATGTATTTTATATCTGGAGAGAAATTGCCTCACTCAGGCAATGCAGGACTTTCCCTATATGTAGAATATACATAATCTATACGCAATAAGCAGATAATGTAAATGAAATGAAGAAAGCTTCAGGTAAGCAAGGTGAGGCTTTCTTGTTTCCATGTAAAAATACATAGTCTCTGCTTTATGCCCTGTTCACAGATGCAGAAGCTTCAGCCAGGCTCTTCCAAGTGTAGACAGCAAACACACTGTCAAGTTCTAATCAACCTATAGATGCAGGGATGTAGTCCAAAACCTTCTGTCCATCCACTGAGTCTCTGCTGTCTGAATGTCTTCAAGGTTCTACCTAGGGAACTTGGCTGAGTCTTCTGCGTTTACACAGATGGGGTCTTTGTGCTGCTTGCATATCTCTTGGGTAGCAGGCAAACAGTGAGGGCAAAGTGGGAGTGACCAGAGGAGCAGAGAAGTGCCTGCTGGCTTAAACGGGAGCTCTCCAGGTGGTCATTTGAAGGGGCAGAGGGGAATGTTTTGGTGGCCACCTTGTATCTCAGCCAGAAAGGGCCTTCTGTGAGTTGCAGGTTTCTTTAAAGGTAGAGAAGTGGCTTGTGCTCCTGCGCAGGTGCCATGCGTTCTGTAGTGTGTGTCTGGGGCCCAGCGCTGTTCTGTGGCATGCATCTGATGCTTATTGCAGCTTTATGGTGTCCTGTGGACTAGCACTGTTATGGTGTGTACATCTGTGGCCAAGTGGTGTGTTATGGTGTGTGTCTGGAACCAGGCGCTCTGTTATGGTGTGCATGTGGAATCATGCACTCTTTTATGGCGTGTGTCTAGAACCGGGCACCCTTTTACGTCATGCATTTTGGGATTGAGCACGGCTTTATGGCATGCGCATGGGGCTGAGCGTCTCTTCATGGCGTGCATCCAGGGCCGAGCGCCCCCTTATGGTGTGTGTCTGCTACTGAGCGTGGCTTGCTGGCATGCAGCTGGGGCCAAACACCTCTTAAGGGTGTGCATTTGGGGCTGAGTGCCGTTCTGTGGTGTGCGTTTGGAGCCAAGCACCCTTTTCTGGCGTGCGTCTGGGCCTAGCACTGTTCTATGGCATGTGTCTGGGGCCGAGCGCCCTTGTCTGGCATGTATCTTCACCGAGTGCCGCTTTATAGTCTGCGACTGGGGCCAAGTGCCGTTCTACATAATGCATCTGGGGCTGAGCACCCTTTATAGCGTGCATCTGGGCCCTAGTGCTGTTGATGTTGTGAATCTGGAGCAGAGCGCTGTTCTGTGGAATGTGACTGGGGCTGAGCACCGCATTATGGCATGTGACTGGGGACAAGCATCGCTTTATGGCATGTCTGGTGCCAAGCAGCATTCTGTGGTGTGTGTCTGGGGCTGAGAACGCCCTTATGGTGTGTGTCTAGGACTTATTGCTGTTCTGTGGCATGCGACTGGGACCTAGCACAGTTTTGTGGCATGTGCCTGGAGACGAGAACCGTTCTATGGTATGTGTCTGAGGCTGATCACCCTTTTATGGTGTGTGTCTGGAACCTAGCGCCGTTTCATGGTGCGCAGTTGGAGCCGAGCACTGTTCTATAATGTGTGTTCATGGCTGAGCATTGTCTTATAGCGTGCGTCCTGGATAAGAGCCCTTTTATGGCGTGCATCTGGGGCCAAGCGCCCTTTAATAGTGTGTGTCTGGGGCTGAGCACCCCTTTATGGTGCATGTCTAGGGCTGAACTGTGTTCTATGGCGTGCATCTGCGGCAAAGCGTCCCCTTTTATGGCGCCTGTCTAGGGCCAAGTGCTGTTCTATAGCGTGCATATGGAGCCGAATGCCATTCTATGGTGTGGGTCTGGGGCTGAACGCCTTTATATGGCATGCATCTATTGCTGAGCACACCATTATGGTGTGTGTCTTGGGCCTAGTTCTGTTTATGGTGTGCATCAGGAGGTGACGGCTGTTCTCTGGTATGCGTTTGGGACCAATCACTGCTTTATGTAATGCATCTGGAATCGAGCGCTGTGCAATGTTGGGTGGCTCGGACTGAGTGCCATTCTATGGTGTGCATCCAGGGCTAGGAGCTGATCCGTAGTGTGCATGTGGGGCTGAATGCTGTTCCAAGGCATGTGTGTTAAGCCGAGCGCCCTATTATGGCATGATTTCGGGGCCAAGTGCTGTTCTAAGGTGTGCATCCAGGGCTGATCTCCCATTTATGGTGTGTGTCTGGGGTCAAATGCCCTTTTATTGTGTGCCTCTGTTGCGGATTGCAACCGTATGGCCTGCATCTTGATCCAAGAGCCGCTTTATGGCGTGCGTCTGGGGCCCTGTGCCGCATTGTGTCATGTGATTTTAGTTGAGCACGGCATTACAGCATGTGATTTTGGTCGAGCGGTGTTTTATGGCACCTGGAGTCAAGAACTGTTGCATGGCAAGACTGCGGCCGAGAACTGCATTATGGCGTGTAACTGGAGCCGAGCCCCCATTTATGGCATGTGTCTGGAACCTGTCGCAATTCTATGGCATGCGTTTTGAGTGAGTGCCCTTTTATGATGTGCATCCAGGGCCAAGCCCCATTACATGGCGTGCATCTGGAGCCTAGCGTCCTCTTCTGGCGTGTGTGTGCGGGGTGACTGCTGTTCTATGGCGTGTGTGTCTGGGGCAACTGCTGTTGTATGGCGTGTAGGTCCGAAGCCGACTGCCCTTCTATGGCGTGTGTATAAGGGCCCCCATGCCCTTCTATTGCATGTGTATCGGTCCAAATGCCATTTTATGGCGTATGAGGGGCTGAATGCCATTGTATGGTGCGTCTGGGGCCAACAACCACTTTCTGGT
>JANZLQ010000086.1:20751525-20776911 GCA_026212715.1 Elanus axillaris | reverse complement strand
GATCTCTCCTGTCCTTATCTCGACCCACAAGCCCTTTGTTATATTTTTCTCTCCCCTGTCCAGTGAAGGAGGGGGGAATTGATAGAACGACTTTGGTGGGCACCTGGCATTCAGCCATGGTCAACCCACCACACACCTTTACAAGCAAAACGCAAAAGAAGACCTAAGCTTGCAAGCACTTCGGTTAGTGCAGATGTTCAGACGCACACATATGAATGGCAAGGAACCATGTTAAATTCCTCTCCATCCCTCTTTTCTCCCCCCCCAAGAATCTAGTTACAGCCAGAATCACGGATTCTGTCGGACCTAGTGCCTTTGAAGTATCACCCCATAGTTTTTGTATCCTGGGAATAGTCAGTTCTCTTGACCATGATACAGCACTGCACCCTTGTGGTGGAGGCTGGCCACATACTAGGCTGTGCTGGCTAGAGCGTAGCCAGCACGTGAAAGGACAAGACTACAGATTCTCTATCGCTCAGGATGCTCAAAACTCGACTGCACAAAGCCCTGAGCAACCTGACCTAGTTTTGGGGTTAGCCCCACTCCCAGCAGATGGCAGGACTAAAGACCTCCAGCAGTCCCTTCTCACCTAAACCCTGCTGTGATTCTACGTCAGCCTTTCCAGAACTGGCGGGAGATGTTTCTTGGACCATCGTCAGATCCAACACTTGCAGCACAACAATTTTTTAACAGTTTTATCCACAAATGGAAGGACAAGTTATCTACAGTCCTTCTCAAGACATGCAGAAGTAACAGCTTCTGACCCGTGACAAGATGTCAATTACTTGTTCAGTATTAGAAAAGCCTGACATCAAAGTACCTTCCATTATCCTAGAAGCCAAGCCCAGTCACAGCTTTTAAGTAAGAAATAAAGCCATACATATTCTTAAAAAAATTTTGGTAAGAAATAAATATTGCAAGGTAAAAAAATATGCATACTTCATCACCCATGCACAGGGAAAACCAGCCAGCTTTTGTCCGTCATGAATTTCATAAAGGACTAATTTAGACTCAGGCTTTGAGGTCCAGAATAAGGCCGTAAAATTATTACCTTCTCCACAGACTAGCTCATGAACTGAGCGCAAACAGATTCCCTCTTCCAGGAGAAAGGCATTGTCACTTAAAACACTCCTACTGCAAAACATCAACAATTCAGCTGAGCTTAATGAGTCCCCACCATTATTCATCTGATAAAATGTGGCTTGTAAATGAAATTTATCTGGATTTGTCCTTGCTGTGTTCCCATAAGACACAAAGAACTCTCACACAGTATGTACTCCTTGTGGTATTCACAAATTCGCCATTAAGACTATTGCCCATGTCTGACAATTATTTTCATTTTCTTCTGCCGAGTTTATTCTTGCCAACATTCCTGGGGGCAAGGGGTGGGGAGAACAGAGAATTATCTGTTCACTGGCACTACAGAGTCACTACTGAGCTATTTGTTGAGAGTTGGCTCCACTACACCTCAAGAGAACCTACATTACCTGTATAATGCTAGAACCACAAAAAATTTCAAACATGTCTCCTTGGAAAGCCCACAGACATACCTTTCACAGAAGCTTTAAGTAACTCAATCTTGTCCATCAAGCCTGCAGTCCTAATATTCACATCTGCACCCTCTAACTGTGAATCACTTATATCAGCACCCCAGTAACAGGCTTCCTGTTGAGAGAAAAAAAGTCATTTTGTTGACAACCAGGTGTATTTATTTTATAAACCCTTCTCAGAACTGCCTTGTTGCACAGCTCTTCCAAGACAAATGCCTTCCTGGGTATCTCCTACGATTACACAGAGCAACACATGAACACAGAGGAATGGGGGAAGTCTGTGCTGTCTTCACTCCTTTTCATGTTCTTGTCTGCTCAAGACACTTGTAACTTACAGAAATCCTGAGGCTATATCCTAACAGCAAGACCCCAGCTAGCTACAAACAGCCACAATGCCTCTAATAGTGATAACTCTCTGTACTGTCTGACTCCTCTGATCCCAGGATATTCCCAGGCAGTTTTAAAAGTCCATGGTTGGCTCACCCAAATCTTGCAGTATATATAAAGGGCTCGCAGCACCTGCCTGCACAGCTATGTAGGACTTGGTTTCACATTCCTCTGGAGGAAGGTTTGTACTAAAATACTTTTAACAACTGCCTAGAAAGATCAGTTTGGTTCCAGCTTTCCAGTAATGGACTTTTGTATAACTATGGTACGGATTTTTCTTGATGCAACTACAAGCCATCTTGCAAAGGCCCTGCCTGTTGCCAGTGTGATACTCACGGGCCACTCTTTGGCAGCTTCCAGCAGTATCGTTCCTAGCCCACACATAGGATCCAGCACAAAGGCACCTGCCTACAAAAATAAAGAGTTTATTGCATTGCAGGCAAGACAGACTCCCAGGACAAAGCTTCCTTGGGGATGTACAGTTCACCTACATATTCCCACTGAATCGAGTGTAGGTAACAATAATCACTGGTTTACCAGGCTGAACTTGCTTGTAAGACAAGATAGTAAAAAGCGTTAATAGTTTCACTAAAGACAATGCATCAAATGCATCCAGCTTTGAGGTGACATTTAGAAAGAAAAACTATGGACTGCAGATGGATATTGGTACCAAATTAATCCATGGAAAAGATCACACTTGCTTCTGTTTTCCCTTGGGAGAACAATCCCAAACATGGTTTGAAGCCTGGACAGTGAAAAAGTCTTGCCATTTAGACATACATACTCAGAAAAGCAATAGCACCTCTCCTGAGAAGAACCTGGGACTACAGCAGATATCTGACTGAACAGCAGGTGACAGCACACTCTGATCACAGATAAGACAAACCATGCCCACATGCATTAGAGGATGGAGCATTAAAATCAACACACCTCTTCAAAGCTTCCAGCTCCAGCTCTGACGAGCAGCAAGCCCCCCCTTCATTCAGGACTCTACATCTTTGCCATGAACATTCACTTACACTGATTTCAGCTAGAGATGCCATGGCCCATGCAATTGTTGACCGCAGTCCTGCTGTTTTTATATACTCTCTGTTTGCCAATGGAAGTCTGCAGATAGCAAAAAAATCAGCATAAGATAATGGTATAACCACCCAGAAAAGCCCATGTAATATGAAAGAACAAATGAACTGCACAGATCTGCAGACAGACAGATAGAAACCATAGCCTGCTTTTATCCATAATTCACTGCAAAGTCTGGCCTACATGCTCAGATAAGCTCCAGACAAACCACAAGACTAATGTGACTGTCTAGTGAATATTAAACCAAAAGGTAAATACTCACAGCAGACAGCAAGCCTATTTAGAAATTATGCCTGTGCTGATACTACCAAGACAAATCTGGTGAGGAGAACGCCTACCTGAAAAGAGGAATCCCCACCACAGAGTGAACGTCATTAAGATGTACAAAGATCTGAAACAGGAAAAAAATTTACATTAGAAACTCTCAACCTGACACAGTAACAGGTTTAACTGATTTAAACCAGACACAGAAGATGCTTCTATGAACTTCTGATCCTAGTTTTTAAGAACAAAAATACATGCTTTAGATAATTATGATTACTCTGAAGAAATCACACTAGATAACGTGAATGCCACTTTAAAGGGGATTTAACATTTAAACAAGCTGAGAGGGGAATTTTGTCAGCCAGGAATCCATCAGCAAGCACTTGAATCTTTAAGGGAACTGATTTTTGTAACACTGAATGGATATTTTTAATTATAAAACCATTTACTCTAAGCAGGAGAAGATTATTCACTGTATACTAGCACTCAGCTATTCACATACCTCCCTCCTTTTACAAAACAAAACAAACCAAAAAAACCCCACAAAACCAAAAAACCCACAAGTGCCACTAAGGGGCATTTCAGATGGAAAGCAAATATGGGTAATTCTTCCAGAAACATAGGCAGCTTGAAGAAACTGACATCCTGTTCCACAGAAGCATCCCAAAAGATGACTGAGCTCCCCAACAGGTCTTGCATGACTGCAGTCCCTCCCCAGGAAGCCCAAAGAGAAACATGATGCTTTTGCCATATCACAGTCTTCAGCACTTGAATGGTTTCAGAGCAAAAATCTGGACAAGAGCCCCACTTGAGGCTCAACAAAGCCATATTTAATGCATAGCCCTGGGAAAACCAGAGCCAGTAGATGAACTCAGAGCTTTTAGAGAAGGCCTCAGAACTCCCAGCATCAGTGCTGAGAGCAGCTTCTATATGCAAGCACAAGGATGGAGAAACAGCTTGTCAAGAGCAATGAGTCCCTTCCAAGGTCTCCAGGCAGCCTGCGCCACAGATGGTGTCTTAAGCAAGCTGCTTGTCAGGGACAGGGTCTAGGAGGAGGCTTTTCCAGAAACCGCACTCTCAAGTCAAGTTCCTTGAGAACATGACCTTGCTACTTGCTCTCCTCACCTACAGAGGCTAAGCTAGCTGCCCAATGGCTCAGGTGATCTCAGTTTTTAACACAGAGTCCAGCAGGTTTGTAAGTGTGCCAGATCCTGATGTATTGCCTGTATAGATCCTTTGCCTAACGTACAGGCTCATGCTGGCCATTCTGGTATTTATTTGAAGGCGCACACACAGTGGCTACCAAAAAGCTTTGCTCAGTATTACCAGATGATTTCTAGTTAAATTCAGCAGCAGAAAGACAAACAGTGAGAGGCCATGGTCCTGAGTGCATAGGGAGCACTTAACAAAACAAATGATATAATAAGGGGCAATTCTGGAAGAAGCAACAAACCATCTGGCAGACAAGCACCACTACCTCTACATCAGGGTCCCGCAGATCAGCCCGCCACCCACACTGCTTCATGAGCGCTATGCCAACAGCTCTTCCGATCTCCTGCAAGGAGGAAAAATAGTCACGGGCAGTAAAAATAACAGAATTAAGAAAACTACAGATCACAGCCTTGACTGTACAATCCTTAGAAATACCTGGGAAAAGAAAGAATCTCTTTCTATCCCTAGGAGAACAATTTGTTCAAAGACCAGAAAAGGTACAAGAGGGCAGAGCGAGTGAGGGGCAGAGCAAACACACCATAGGACAAAGTTACGATCACTCAGCTGGAGCATGGGGGCTGAAGTTCAAGTCCCACCCAAGTTACAACACAAGTTGTCATCATTTTAGAATTTTATATCACACACAAAATATTTCTGATGGCTGTAAACTAGATCACCTAAGAGAAAATCTGTGAATCCACAACTGCAACTCACAATTTTAATGCTTTTAAGGCACCTAGAAAGCTCTGACTACTTTCAGAGTATGAGAGTTCAAACACTGCACAAATTTAAGCAAACATTCTTGTTGGCAGGCTCATGTATCCTATCTTCCCAAGGTACTAGCTTTAGTAAGGAAAAAAAACCCTAGTTAAACAACTGTTATCTTCAAGGAAGATAACATACATAAATTGGAGCTACACGGGTTTTGTTTCTCTATTTTCCTCACAGTAGAAAGATATTCTAGATGGGAAAAGGGCCAGACAGAAAGGGCCCCTGGATGTCTCTACCCCACTGCTCTCTCCCAAGGGCCAAGACCCCCAGGACACCTCCCAGGGCTGCACCACCCTCCTGGGCAACAAGTTCTCCCCAACACCCAACCAGAGCCCACCGAAGCTGCAAGGTTCTAGTTTTGCACCTTCTTTTACAGTGTCTGCCACAATTGAGAGGAGTGTGGCTCTTGTCCTTGCAATGGCACTTTAAGTAGCTGTAAACTACTATCAGATCACTCCTCAGACTCCAGAAGTGCAGCCACCCCAACCTCTTACCTGTACTTATCCTCAACAGAAGGCATTGACTTGAAAAATATTCAGGGTAATAGTGCCCAGAATTTAACAACAGCCTTTGTATTTCCACTTGTTTAAGGTAAATGCAGGTTAAGGGCTTTTTTGAGAAAATACAGGAAAGGCTTTGATCAGTGTTATTCCAAAACATGCAACACACAATTGAAAAGACAAACTACTGTCTCACTTCACCTTTGCGAAACTCTTTAAAACCTAGATACAGTAGTATACCTGTGAAGTAAATATTTTGGCAATCGCTCCACTACAACGACAAGAAACTCTGAAACTGAAGCTAAACTGCTCATTTGCAATAGGTTCCTCCCCACTGCTTTTGGAACAGTCTTCTAAGGAAGTCTTGCTTTCAGTCCAGCAGTCCTGATTGCTGTTTCTGTCTGGTACCACACACCTCTCTCCACCTTCCGCTTGACATTCCTCAGACACAGTCTCTCTCACTTGTTCCATTTTCTGCCTTTTAGTTACAATATTTGCCTCTTCTGATTTTCTCTTAAGCAGCGATGGGTTTTCTTGAGAGACGTCATCTTTTTGTCTCTCACACCCATGAAGATTTCTCCAAATAGAGATAACATCCAGCCAATACTTTGGCTCCTCAATGACAAGGCTTTTAATATCATGCAGCACTTTCCCTGGAAGAAAAAGCAGATTCAGGTTAAGGAGTTCAGTCTCAGCTTTTGATTTTCCTATGGATTGAGAACAGCTGTTAGCAGACACTGTGTTCAGATCTCATTCGTGTATGAATCCAGGAACTGCAGCAGCAGCAATCGCAGGCACAGCTGAGCTCTCAACACCCACATACCCCACCAGCAGAGACCCAGGCATCTCTCTGATTACAAGCTCTGCAGAACCAAGATTAAATCGTGCAAGGGTTGAATTGTGCAGAAGAATTCAGCAGCTCTAGAAAACCAGACCACCTTTGAGAGACATTCCCAGGGACGGAGGGCCAGCCTGCCATCCTTCCCAGAAAGCACTTGGTCCGGGATAAAGAGATGCGGAACACTTTCCAGGATTGAAAGACAGACACAAACATGAATCAGTTTGATTCAGCTCAGAATAAAAGCCACAATTTTATGAATGAAATCTCTGCTTGCTATCTATCAACTTGCCTTCAATCTTGCAAGTCTCTGACATGCGCCTAAACTTACACCCATGGGTGTCCTCTTGAGCTAGCTATGCCAAGAGAGGCACAAGGGATATAGAGGCCAGTTCACTTAGAAACCTTGAAGCTGGTCAAGGTGGGGGAGGTACTTCTAGTTCTCATTTTGAATTTTAGAATCATGGTTAAATTTGATCCTCAAAGCTGAAAGCCATTTGTGATCTCCCAAATAAAATCCCACCAGCACACAAATATCAATCCACCTTACTCCAACACTGACAGAGAATGTGACCTGGGTAGCTAATATTTACAAGAAATCTGTGTACTGAACAGTTAAGTGACACAGGATATATGTCTGGGCCCGCTTTGACTAAAATAGACTCATTGTTAAAATGCATACAAGGGGTCCAGAACTGGAGTTCAGTGTCAGGTGGTGGTTTTGGGTTATTTTTCAGTGTGGGGGGTGGGGGTGGGTGTACACATACACATATATATGTATGGTGCCAGCAGAACACTGGCTGGTAATGTGTCTTTTTAAAACAATTTTAAAGGCTTTTTCAGCACAAAAAGAAAAAGCATTGAAAACACACCTAGGTGAAAGATTCTTCAGAACTGATTATTCTCAGAACTACGGTTGCTAGTAAAAAAAAACAAAAAAACACTTTATGAATAGGACTTGAACTGGGGCTTCACGTTTGTGCATAGTCCCCTGTGAGCAAACCGGCGGGGACGACCCGAGGGAAGGAGTCCGTGCCCTACCTTTATTTCTAGAAAAGGGGATCGGGGCGTGTTTCTTCAGCAGCAAAAAGAGTCGCTCTCCAGACTTCAGTTTCCTCAGCTCGCCCGGCTCCGCCTCTGTGCTGAAGAAGACCTTTCCTGAGACGGAGTCCACCTCAGGGGAGAAACAGAAACCAAGCCGGAGCGGGAAGGCGTTTTGGGCGACCGCTTCCAGCGGCCCCTCGGGCCCGCTCGCCGAGAGGAGGGGAGCGCACGCCTCGGCCTGACCGAGTGGCAGATGTCCCTGCCCACGGCGGGGGCAGGACCAGACGTACCTTAGGGGTCCCTCCCGACCCACACCCAGACCAAAGCCAGGCCCGTGGAGCCCCACGCAGGTGGCGGGCACAGCCCACGCCGCGGCCGCCCAGCTCCGGGCCGCGAAGCGAACGGGGCCGCGTTCCCCGCCGACCCGGAGGCCAGGCCGGGCCGCGCCGGGCCGGGGGCGCGGGGGGACACCGGTGCTAGCTCCCCCCTCCCCCCCTCACCTCCGTGGCGCCGAGCCGCGCCCGCACCTCCCGCGCGAGGAAGGGCTCCAGCCCGCGGCCCGCCGTACAGAAGTACCGCCCGCCTCCCGCCGCCATCTTAGTCCGCCCCGCCGCCCTCGGGGCGGGCCGGGGGCCGCGCCTCGGGGGCGATAAGCCCGCCCTGGGAGCGGGCCGCCAGGCGCCTGCGTCGGTACCGGGGGAGAGCGCTTCAGAGCACCTGCTCCCGGCCCCCAGCCGCGGTTATCGCCGCGACGGACGCCCTGGGGGAAGCACCAGTGCAGGCGGAGACGAATTTCCGCCGTGCGGCTGCCGCTGCTCCAGTTCCGGCAGAGGACCGCGCCGCCGCTCCCGGCTGGGCTGACCAGGAGGGAGGAGGGTTGCCGCCGTGCGGAGCGGTGTCTGCATCCCACCATTCGGGAGGAAAAGCTGTAGACCGCCCCGCCATGAGAGATTCAGCACCCACAGCGCCGCGGGGGGGGGAAGCGCCAGGAGGGCGGCTGGAAGCCAGTAGCGCCCCTTCCCCGCCGGCGACCTTCTCTGCTGCAGGCGGCGCAGGAACTTTGGTTCTCCCCGTTAGTGTGGTACGGGGCAATGCCGTCATCCCCCCTTGCCACTTACAGGGGACAGAGACACAGTACGAAGCAACACTGATGTCACGAGTCACGTATATTCCGGTCTTTGGGTGGGCCCAAAAGTAAATGCTCTGAAAGACTGACCGCTGCCTTTCACCAGGCAAGATACTTCTTCCCTTAGTAAGCAGGAGAGCAGCTGCCAGGGCAGTCGGCCTGTATCGTGGTCTCGGCAGAAGTCCTGCATTTCCACGCTGCCGTGAAGCAGCTGAACAGCAGTGGGGAAGAGCTGCACGCTCATGTGAGGGTGTAGGGATGGAAGAAGTTCAAGGGGTTGCCTAAAACCCCCCTTGGCCAGACCACCGTCTCCCTCCCAGACGCCTGCTGATCCACGCTGCCGGCTGTGGCAGGTGGCCACGCTGTGAGCTCAGCTCTAAGACATGACACAGCAGAACAACTTGTTAAAGCCACATCAGCTCTAGAGGAAGGTGCTGACAACTTACACCTAAATAAGGGAGTCAAGCAAGAATACATTAAAATTTTAGTACTGCGCAAAAGTGTCTTGTAAAATCATCACCGCAGTGGGTGAATGTATTTCTTTCCAGCATCACATTGGGATTACTCTGAGAGGGTGCTTCAGACAGTGCAAAATTTAAACCACCTGCACACAAGACAGCTGTCAGGTTCAACACCTCTATGAATGCACTGCTCAGCATTCATGAGCAGCAACACACAACTGGGGTAGGGGTTGCACAGCTGCTGGCAAAGTCCTTGAGAACCCCACAAGTGTATACAAAAGAAAAAAAATATCAAGAATTAATCATGTAAGTGAGGAATCTAGACTTGCTGTATAAGGTAACAGCCACAGATACTGATGTCAAGAATCAGGTTCAGTGCCCCCTCCTTCCCAAAAACACAGCTCACACACTTCCAAATTTAGATTTAATTTTTATAAAAGACAGTTTCCAGATACCTAATCATTACTGTGCTGTTTGTGCAGGATGAACAAACTTTAAATACGAAAATGCACAAGGCAAGCTGAAACAAGCTGTTTGTTTCAAACTGCTCAGCAGTGCAGGCTCAAGCACTTATTTGCAATGGCTTTACTCTGTACAATCAGTTCTATGTAGCAATGACTGTATATAAAGACTATGGTACACACTGTTGTTTTCATTGTCAATTTACAAGAGAAAAAAATAAATATTTTCCATTCTTATTGTACATTAACACTCCAGTAGAAAGGTACGGCTGTGTTGGCATGACCTGCAACTTCAGGAGGAAAAAGGACATGCATACATATCTATTAAGAAAGAGTTCTTAAACTATGACTTTGTAATAAATTACAGAGGATAGATACCAGCCAACAGAATACCGATTATCTGAATTCAGTACATCTGTGATTCTGGCTCTGAGGAAAAAAAGAATTCTTGCAAAATACAAAAGCTAGTCACTTGTATTATGTAAGTAAGACAAACCATGTATGGTATAGCCTTTTCTTCAAATGGTTGTGAATAACAGGCTTGTGGTTTTAGGCAAAGATTAAGTAGTTGAGTTAGTCCTTGCACCCTTCACACATAACTAGCACCGTAAAGATGCAAGGACCTCAGCAAACACCTAAATTTCATGCTTAATAACTAAAGCATGCATTTTGTAGTTTGTGCATGTTACATATTCTGTTTCAGGTTACTGTGCAAAAAAGAGTCTCAACCACTGAAGATGCTTCTGTAATTCTGTTAAAATTATTTGCAACATTTCTAAAGTTTAGCAGGCCTGTGGCAGATTAATAAAAAAATATTACTTGTGGTTCACCCTTGACTGCTATACACAGACACTGTACCAATTAATTGGCAAAATAACAGAAAATAACAGCAGCAGCCTAAGTGTCCAGTGAAGCAGGGGAAAATGACTTAATATGCATTGCTGTTTACTTAAAAATATATACATATTTTTAAATGGCACAAAGCTTTGTACAGGTGGATCCATCAGTGCAAATACATATATATGAGGTACCAATTTATTCAGGCCAGATCTAATTATATGTATCTTACAATCACTCTCTTAATTGCCTGTTGTCAGATACAGGCTGACAAGCTTTAGCATTGAAATAAAATCAAAGTCAAAACAATTTTCCAGTATATTCAGTATGAGATCACTGTGATTTCCCTACAATTTAGTTTGAGCTTCTGCTCCTCAGACTGCTTAATATTTTTTTTTAAAAACACACTTAGTGTTAATTTTCTTTTTCAACATTTGAGACAATTATCGGAAAAAGTTAAAACTATGTAAACTGGAACAGTAACTATAGTTGGCTGAGTATTTGAACATTTTTTGAAATTTTAACAAGTACTGTCAGCAAGGAGAAACGCAGTTATTGCTCTTTGGGGACTTAAAAATAAAACAAACAAACATGAAGGCGTAGACAGCACTGTTCCAGTGGTCAAAGTTAAATAGATACAAAACAGCATTCTGCCTAGAATCAGTCCTTTTGTATTTGAACACTCTTCAAGTTATCTACAGCTTTCTCTTCCAGGCAACTATGATGACATTTACATGGTGATATGGATTTAAAGTGGCTAACAGTGGGACACACACAGCTTTTCAACTCTGGTAATTCTTTCTTGAGACGTTCCAGCTGCTCCACCTGGAATATATTTGGTTGTTCAGGATTTGAGTCATATATCCTGAATAAACAAGAAAATAAAAAACACTAATCAGTATATCCCAACAGTTCACAGAAATGCAGACTAGATGAAACAGCTAGGGTTTTTTTCCCCTACTAGTATAAAATTAGGTATCAGCAAGTCTATAAAAACAGTATGTTCGAGGCTAGTACCCTAAGTTTTGCCACTCATCTTGCAATATAAAATGGTACTCCTTTTACATAATGTTCAATATTTCATTGGATATACCAAAAAGCTACCCACTGGCATTTATCTCACTTGTTCTGCAAAAGGTGATTTTACAGGTGGCACAAAGCAGTGAAGTAAGAGCAGAGTTCCAGGCTTCAAACTTAAAAGAGTGAGAAATTTCAGAGCCCTGAGGTTATCTAACAGACTGTGATATACTACTTGTACATAATACTGAATGGAGTTCATACTTAACTATTTCAAGAAGTAGTTCACTCACACACCACCAATTCAGAACCTTTTTTTTTAAATTACCATTACAAGATTAGGTGAAGAGTGAAAACCAGAAAATCTGATCTCCATTCATACCCAATGCAAATTTAATTATCTAAACTGTTTTAATTAGTGTATCCTTTTTTCACTTTGTTTCCATACATGTAGACAAAGCTGGAGGATTTTAACTGTCAACATTGTACCGGATTGTCCAAATCCAAGACACGTTTTGAGTTTGACAGTTTAGGCACTGAGCATAAAACTCAAATACTATTTTGGTGTAAATTATTATAAAGCAAAAGCATTCATGCTCCTGTAAGCTAGCTTTAGTACAACACATTTTGACAAGGATACATTCTGATCTCCCAACTATCATCAGTATGTTATTTATATCCAAAATTTAAATCCTGGGACCCAGGACATAAAGTTCCCCTCACTTGTAGCTACTGCACATGTACAGTTTCAGGTGTTGCAAGTTCTCCAGGTTTATCTCCTTCAAATGAAAGCTTCTGGAAGAAATTACCATACCTTCTACCTTTGTCTCTTAGGAATATTCATGCTTGCATTTATGATTCTTTCAAGAAAGCGGTTTGTTTTTATTGCATCATCCTTTCTTTTTCATACCATAGTTTCAAGGCATGTCCAAAAGGAACACGTCACAACCAAAATAACGGAGTGCTGCATGATACAGTGCCAGGTGCCTTTTTACCCCAGCAAGACAACTTGTGAACTGTTGGCAAGTCTAAGACATCAAAAATAACACGCAGCTCAAACAGTGATATAATAAACAGGACAAATAAGAAAATAGTTCTGTGGGAAATATAGATATGGATCATTTTCCCTACAGTAAGATCAAAGACAGTTTCTATGAACTCCTAGAAGTGAGGACAAATGCTGTCCAGTTTTATGGAATATGCACAGAAGGCAGAGCAGTTGAATTACTTGCACAGCACCTATAATCCAATACAGGCCTAAGATATGACCCCAAATTCCCTTACAGAAGCTATCTGCAAAATAAAAGCCCAACCTTCCTTCCTTCCAGCATGCAGGTACGACCTGTGCTTTCTGCAGTTAACTTATACATTATAAATTTCTCTATGCATTCAAGAGAAAGCACTGAAATTAGAAGATAGTTTTCTATATAGCAACACACCTTAGGAACTGCAAATCTTAAGTCCTTCCCATCAGACACTAGAAGAGCAAAGGCATGTTTCTAAGCAGCTTCTGGCAGGTGTTTTATTAGTTCTTCACTATGGCAAGCATAAATTCTGAATTGCTTCATACTTAATTCTTTTCAGTAGAGATTTTGGATGAGTCCAACCCTCCAAGCTCCTTTCAGACTGTCCACTGGAGCCCGTCTGCTCCAATGTGTATACAGTATTTCTTCCAAACCAAAAGCAGAGACAATAATTTGAAGCACGGTTACTCTTGTACCTCAGAATTTCTTGTCCCTGCCTTTCATTCGGGTCCACAAAAGTACACCAGCAGTTGGCAAAAACACAGCATAGCTCCAGGATTTCCCTTAAGAATTATTTCCAACATCACCATCACAATAAGGAATAAAGTCTCATCTCCCTATCCTTCATTCTTCAACAGGACAAATATTTATAAGTATGCACCGAAGTTCCTCCATTTGACTACTTAAGAAGCAAGCCCTGTGGAAAACTGGGAAGTCCTTTGAATACTACTTCTTAAAATTAGCACTCTCTACGAAAAGCTTTGCAGGACATTCCAGGGTTATGCAGTGGGCACAGAACTGATGTGCTTAGCTCCTGTCAGGTGTTTCTGCAACCTCTGAAAACACATACATCCAGCAAGTTTGCCAGCTGAATTTGTGTTAGTTTTCAAAGTTAACAATACTAATAGAGCACAGAGCTTTTGTCTGGAGTCTGCAAGTGCAACACGCAGCCATAAGGAACTGTAGTGTTTAGAGGCAAGACTAACACACTGATGATGCTCATAGAAAAGCTTTCAGCATAAATATTTCAGGATTACTGATTTAATGTTTTCAAGCAGCTGTGTGTATTATTCAACACACAAAACTCAGACCATATAAAGTGAATAAAAAAGAAAAGTAAGTGCAAGTTAGCAGCCACCCCCTCTCCACATTGGTATTTAATATATTGCTGGTGTAAAAATGTAAGACTGCATTGTTCTTACTGAGTTAAGTATATTCAAACAGAGAAGTATTTCCTGGACTGTTTACAAAGCTTATCCAGGAAAAAAATACCAGATAAATCACCCCACAAATCCTGCTTTAAAATTCATAATTTTTGCCAATCCAGAGAATTTCACTGTAACAGGTTAAAGTTTCTTCTCTAAGTTAAGATATAAACATTAAGTTTAAAGTGGTTTAAGCGTAAGATTTAATTTGCTGTGTGAACAGAAGATAGCCAGTCATGCACCAAAACCCAATACAAGTACTTTTCTAGATTGGGGCCCAAATTGAAGCCTGGAGGCAGAGGTGGCACCTTTTCTGTAGGTTGTCCTTTTAACACAAGTCATTTGGATATTTTGGATGCTGAGATGAATACTAGTTGAACATAGGAAAAAAGCAGAATATTGTCCCAGCAACTGCACTAGACCATCCATTTGCTTTAATGACTTTGGGTATGTCTAATAATCTGCAGCCCAAGTGGAGAAAGGACTGTATGCGAGGGGAATCTTCCCCTTGCCCCAGTGAGATCATTCTTTTAATAATATTGGCATTTGTAAGCTTCCCAGATTTAGTCTTGCGGTTTTTCTCCATGCAAAACAAAGTCAGACCCCCTACCTGCATTTTTTTTTGCCCAACACTTGGTATCAGCAACTTTTGGTATTCAGGACACAGTTTTTCCGCCATCTTCACAAGTGGCTATAACGTTTTGTTCAATTCTACATGGATGATTAAAGTTTGAAAAAATAGCTTACAGAAATCAGCTCTACCCAGACAGTTCATAATCTTTGAAATAATTACCACATGCAATAACAGTAACTCAGGACCATATCCAAGCAACCTAAAATTCATTAGAACTCCTGTATTCACCTCCTAGCTTGTTCAGACAAATAACACCTCTTAAGATGGTTTAAGTAAAGGTCTAGTAAACAACAACAAAAAACACCAGGCACAGCGATTTTTGATAAATAACTAGACTTGGCCTGAAGTCCAGAGAACAAAAATTTTGCAGAAGCCACGGAAGCAGCACATCTTGATTCAGCCCTGGAAATATTCTGGAATTTGAAGATGCAACCATAGCATAAACTGGCTTTACACTAATAAACAGATTACTGCAATGTCTACTTATTTCTAGACCTTGAAACGGGCATGTACATCTCTCTCTCAAGTCCCGCTTACAGTAGTTTTGAATTTATCTATTTCTAAACTTAAACCAGCACAGAATATGGATGCTTACACCATACCTATTTAAGCTTTTGACAGTTTAAACTCTTGCTATTAACGTCATACCCTCAAATGATTTGAAAGGCTGCCTCTCTACCCAGCAGTTCCAACTGTGAATGTAAACACTTGCTGCCAGGTTTTACATTTAGACATGCCATCCAGGACTTGCAGGTACCACCTGCATTTCAAAGTGTCCAGCTTGAGATATCTGATGCAATTTTCATAAAGTGTTGTGTTCCTTCTAAGGAACCTACATTAAGATTAAATTTAGTTCTATTCATACAATTCGTGAATTATTAAT
This sequence comes from Elanus axillaris, assembly GCA_026212715.1. Lineage (NCBI taxonomy): Eukaryota > Metazoa > Chordata > Aves > Accipitriformes > Accipitridae > Elanus > Elanus axillaris. Next base: position 20,761,397 of record JANZLQ010000086.1, on the reverse strand, counting down.
AAATAATTAAGAATTGTAAAGGAACATTCCAGTATTTGTTTTGGCCTACAGAAAAAAGTCAGTAACATTTAGAAACTAGAGTTAATGAGCCTACAACAATTATACTGAAAGGATATAGTTGTTTGCTACTCAATTGCAGTTTGCAACTTGAAAAAATGCACTACTGAACTGCTGTTTTTTTAAACAGCTTTGTAATTAATATTTATTTTGGGGTTCCTCTCAAAGTGGCAAGTTGTCAACAAGGTAGAAGAGATACAGAGGAGAGATGAATACTATTAAGAATCTAGATGGTCTAGATAGTACAGGAAGGTTAGGAATTTTTTGTTCCGTTAAATCCACAAGGGAATTCAGCCTATAAGCAATTCCAGTGAATTGGTTAGTCACCAAAAGGTGAGGTAAAAAGGTGTTCTGCTATCATACTGCAACTTAAAATACACTGAACAGTACAAAAGGGAACATAAGGTGACATGTAGCAGACTTGAAGCCTTGAGATAAATACAACATTACTTAAGTAGTGTTGAGGAATTAAGCATCTAAATAAAAAGCAACAAAAAGTCAGAAATAAGGCTGTCACCTGCTTTACTATTTTACCATAGTAGTGCATATCTATTACATCAGCGGTAGTTAAGCACTATAGAAGACTGTATTATAGTAGACATCAGATAAACAGACATTTCATAAGAACACTTTATGCAGTAGTATTTGATTAAAAGACCCCACCTATCTATAGACCAGTGATTTATCACTTCAGGTTATGCATACCATAGGATCAAATTTCAAAACAGCCCTATTATTGCACAATAAAGAGGCCATGTCCTCTGCATACTAGTCCAGGGATATTTTTCATCTACTAAAGGGGACTCAATCTTGAGTTGTAGGAAAGGTACAACATGTAGCACTGCTGTAGCAGGAAAGAGGACTCATTTTTCTATTACTTCAGTCTGAAGCTGATCCCTAATGTAAAAATCTTGTTATTCCTTTTTACTGCCAATGAAAAGGAGAAGACATTCTATATAGTACAAGAAGGGAGACCTCCAGCAAACCAGAGAACCACTGGACCCACCACTCTGGAAGGCCTCTAGGTAGTCAAGAAAAGATTCAAGGGAGTTAACCATTTGGGGGTTTTGGGGGTTTTTTTTTGTTTGTTTGTTTGTTTTTTTACACCAGGAGACTAGAGCTCTAAAAGTAAACATATTTTATTTCTTGCCTCTGTGTATGTTTACTTGACTCTCAGTTTTCACTTTATAAAACGGAGCCCTTGACAATTACTTGATTCCCCTCTGCCCCCCACCTTTTTTTTTTTTAAAGGTAAAACAATATGCAAAGCAATGCCCTTGCTAAAGCAAGAGGCTTGAAAATCTTCTATTTGACAGTTCAGTTACACTCAGTGCTTCCCAATTACATATTCTTTGTAATGTATCAGAAATTCTAACTTAATACAGCTCCCCAAATTAATCATCATCTTGTAATAATGAATTTCACATCTTCTATGACAAAAGAGCTAAAACTTTTGGGTTTTGTAAGGAACTAAAATAACACTTTTGTTCAAACATTCACCATGGTATTCTGATGTCCAGCTGAACTGTGCAGATGTAACAACTACTTTCTGAAGTGATTAATTTGGCAGTTTGCCCTGGGAGTCACTCCAAGCTAATTTTAATAGGAAAAATGGTGAATTCACAGCTTTGAAACAAACAGAAGATTGGCAAAAAAATTAACTTAAAATAATTCATTTAAGTTGTGTTAACTATTTCCATAACTAAAGGTAGAAAGCTGTAGAAAGATTTCAGCCAAACAGTTGAATAACATTGTGCTCATCATGTCATGTAAAAAGTTTAAAAATTGCCATCAAGAAAGTTAATATCATGTTAAATGGGTATGCCATGCACTAGTTCTTTAAGGAATCAAATTACATTTATGTTAACCTGCAGAGAAACAAAAGTTATTTTGTTTCGCATATATACCTGAAAGAGGAAGAATTAGTATTAGGCTTGTTCTTGAACTGGGTTTATGAGTTTCTTGTAGTCATAGTACAAAAGGTAGATATTCTGCACCCAGTCAACCAAAAAGCAATGTGAAATTTCACAAGAATCGGGATACAATAGTTCCTCAGCTTTATCATTTTTATTATTTTAAAAACACAATTTAAGTACCTGTCATATATTAGCCCATGAACACCATACTCTCTCAACTTCTTCCTATTATCTGGGTCATTTGCATCATCACCCCATGAAAAAATAACTAGGCCTTTAGATTTGGCCCTTTTAATGAACAATGGATTTCTCAGCAGATCTTCAGAGTGCACATTAATTCCCTGAAACACAAAAGGCTTCAATTAATATCCATGTTTCTGATACACGGTCACATGAGGGTTTTTTTAATCTTTTGACACTTGCAGCTCCTTAAACTTCATCCGTAATAATAAAAAATAATTTAATACAACTGAAGAATTTACTGATAGCAACAATTTTAAACACTGAATTAAAGAGACATTGGAAACAAAGGACATTATTTTGGCAGTTACCAAATGTTAGTTTATTTCTTTTATAAGGTTAGTTGTAATTTTAAGCATCAGTGTCAAAACCAATAGATTTGCAACAAGTAGTAATGATTTAGTTTCATTTTACTGCAGAGTAATACCAGAACTTGTTAGCTTACCAGCAAGTTTTCAAACTGTGCAAAAGTAATGGCAATTGGAGTTGTACGAGATCTAAGATCCATAAGTTCTGGATAGAGTTTAGATTCTCCTTGGGTGAGAAATAACACAGGATACTTGTTTTGCTTATGCCGAACCCTGTTAGAACAAAGTTTGCAAGGAGCAAATGTGTTAAAAAGCAGGGGTGATCCAGTCTTACTCTTTGAGGAGAGTTACACTCTTTACTGCATGTTCTAGTTCCTAGCTAGTGCAACAAGATGGTACTACAGTTTAGTATCAAGCTATGTGACAAACTGTTCCAACTTATTTTGCCACTATTGGAGCATTAATGTACAATTTAAGGGAAGCCAGACTTCCAAGCTGAACTAGATCCACATCCTCAAAATGTTTATATAAAATCTTTGAAGGCTGTTCAGTTCTGTAGTTTTCTTCTTAAGCGCATGTTAGAGTAAAATGAAGATTCATTATAAGAATTTCTAAACTTGGTTAATATACAGCACCTAACCTTACTAACGTATTTTTCAAGTCATAATTTCATACCACTGTATTGGTATCCAACAGATGGAAGCAAAGTTTTGGGATTAAATGTGTTATGCGCTCCTCACAAAATCTCTACTTTGACTTTGTTCTCCTATTTTATTTTTGGCACAGCTCAGAGGTCAAAGTGGTCTCATTTCAATTCCCAATTATTTTGGCACTGAAAGTTTAGGTCTAATCAAAACATGTTTTCTTTTGTTTCTGTTAGGTATTATCTCCAAAGTAAATTTTACAAAAAAAAAGAAGAAAATACATTATTATGTCTTAACTTACATTGTACAGATATCTGCATTAAAAGAAGAAAATACAATTCTTCTTCTTCCAGCATTCATCAAAACAGTTTTTAGAATGATATCTAGAAAGAGGTTCATATCAAAGTAAGTTGACAAGTTGCCATCCCACTGTCCATCCTAGAAAAATAAAGGACAAGTTTCAGCTATTTAATGCTTACTAAAATTAATTTAACCAGCAGTGGTCTCTCATTCAACCTGAGCAAAACAAGAATTCAGTTTCCTAGTCTGAATACAGAAGTCACTCCTTCAGTCTAATGAATGCTAGTTACAGCTCTACAAGACTGTCAGTCTGTGAGGTGCAGCTGAATTCTAACAGCAATAAGATTCACTGAAAAATTCACTGTCTTCCCACCCAAGGAAAGAATGTCTAGGAAGCGTTTTCTAATTTTGAAAACACAAAGGAATTCCATGAAAGATAACTAAAAACTATTACAGATATTTTGTATTGCTATTTCTAAATATAAAAAGGCAACAATAAGATTGGTAGAAATAAATGAGATATGCTTTGTCTCTGAGGATAGCAGGTACCAGTCTTTCTGTAGCTAACCTGTCGCTGAGAGCACTAGCATGTCTCCATGCATATGGACTTCCACCTGCCACTCTAGTTTCTTTTGCCCACTCCAGGCTTCCAGTCCTAGCCTTGACAACAGTTTCCTTCTAGACTGAGTGCTAGGCAATCCAGCTGAGTCCACATCACTGCTGACTAGAAGAAAACAGTTGCTTGTTACTACTGTCCATGCTGTAGCTGCTCCTGCACTAGGACAGGAGTTTCAATTTCTTGTCACTTTTCCTATGTATAACGTGCCTCACCTGTTGTGATCCACTGACTTTAAAAAGCATCTTCTACTAAAAGCACTCTGAGCTGCATATGAACTCAATCCTATAAATACTTCCTATTATTTTAGGGGTAAGTTTGTTTATTTGCTACAGCAGTGCTATTATACTCCCAGTTTTAAAGATAGCAGGTTGTAGTAAAACAAAAGTCACATTAAAAAACCCCCAAATTATACCTTTGTTTGTAGCTCATAAATTGCCATGTCAAATTACAAGCTTTAGCCATGAGAATAGCAAAGTATCAAAGTAAATAGCAAGTAAATTTACTTACCCTTTGTTGGCAGATCCATTTTATTTCTATGTTGAACCCAACATCCTCAGAAACAGACTCCAGTACCTGAAAAAATTCTGTTATCAAGAGACCTCACAGCAAAGGAGGCCACATGAGCACTGTGAGGGAATTACTGGGAGAATACATTGGAATTTAACACCAATAGGGTCCAACAGTAGAACAAAAACCTCTAAGTTTTTAACACTTACCACAAGGTACAGATACACTTATTTTCCACTTCAGTTTCAAGTTAGGAAATACATAAAAATGGATAAAATCTTAAGGACAAGTTTTTTACAAGGTACACAAGCAAGTCCTTAACATGTGTGAGGAATGCCCCCTTTACACTCCTAAAAAAGTGTTTTTCACTTCTCCAGGAGTTTTTTTTTTAATGCAAAGGGTATCTTAAGTAACACATAGTCCCAAGTATGAAATCCATGAGGTTGCCATTATGATGATCAGATCAAAATTATGTGAAATTCTTGTAAAGAATTAATTGTAAGGTGACTTCAAATCAAAAGGTGAAGCTAATAGCTAAAGAAATTAAGGAAAAATTGGTAGATAGTTCTTTAACCCTATAAAGATGCCATATAAAAGGGACTAACATACTCTTTCTTATAGGAAGAAAATTAAATTTGGGGAATGAAAACAGGTAGATGAATTGAACCTCAGTAGTTCAGTCTACTCCACAAAGCTCTATTTTCTGTAGTTATGCAGTAATCTGAATAGACAGTAAAAAAAAATACAGTGGGGCATATGACCTGTAACTGATGGGTATTTCATACATGCTCTGACATAAGCGTATAAATAACTGGATATTAATCATCTCCATAGTCCAAATAAAAAGCAGTACTATTGTATAAAGTAAGTCCCTAAAAGGCATATTAATGAGCAGTTCAGACATTAGGAAAAATAGTAAGGTAAAAAAATAGTAGTTCTAGAAAACACCACCGTAAATGGTATCAAACTGTATTTGGCCAACACCTATCAGTTGTTTCTGTGAAAAATTAGCCAACAGGAAGCCCAGAGTTGGCAAATAGTCATAAACAGAAACATACTAGAAATTCATTTAACATTTCCTTGTGTTCAGCTCTGCTAGATGGCTAAGAGCATGTGATGAACTGCCAAAGGCCAGGTTGTGGGTTTTTGGGTTGTTTTTTTTCCTCCAAAATTAGCAAACAATTGTCTATGCATTAAAATACAATGCCCAGATGTTAGCTAGCTGTAAAACTGAGTGTATCCTGAGCTATACAACCTGGGTTCATGAATTAAGAAGCTTGAAAGATATACAAACTATTACTTTCAAATGCTGAAAAGACTTCAGTGGACAACAACAAAGTCTATGTTATTGGTTCCAGCATTGATATCGGTGGCCTGAAGCCCCAGATAAATATCCTTTGCTACACGTGCAAAAGCTGAAAGAAAAACACATGTTTTCATGTTCCACAATCATCGCTTCTATTACTCTATATTTACTTACTCTCTGCAGAGAAGGAAATGGCTGAGTCTCAAAAGCAGAGTTTTCTTCTTCTTTAAAAGATGCTGAAAAGTAATACAAAATATTGAATCAAAACAAATAGCAGCACTGCTAATCCCAGCAAGAAAAGACTGGCTCAAAATCTTAAAGCCTTTAAGAGTAAAGAATGGAATCAGGTCTATCTTTTGATTATCTAAGCCTTCCCTTTAACACTGACATACTCCAATGACAGTGTTTGTAATTTCTGTTTTGCCAGTGGGAAAGTTTTTTGACCTCCATTAAAAGCCTTGCCAGAATATTCATCAGAAACAGCTTTTCCCATCCCCCACCATTTCAGTCACTGAATCACATACAGTAAAAGCAGCATTGTCTGTCAAGGCTTATTATTTATTTTATCTTTTCCCAGACAGGTAGAATCTGAGAGATACTTTGCCATTTTGCTGTCCCTATAAAAGGGGATGAATTAAGGCAAAAAATTACAGCACCAATAACCCTACAACAGGTACCAACTTTCTTGTTAGCAATTCTGAAGAGCTGCCAAAAAGGTAGAGAAGCACAAGATGGAAACATTAGTAGCCATTGTTAAGTATGTTTATAAGTATATATTTATCTATGCATTCACCCTCTCTACCCTCCTGTCCCCTCTTCCCAAGGGAGTAACTCCCGTCCAAGTATTTACTTCCCAGCAAAAACTCTAGAGCACGCACAAAATTAAAGTAATTACATAAGCATTTAGAAACATTCAGGAAGAAGGCAAATGTGATTAGAACAAGTGACTGCAACCACAGACTATATATTATTACATGGCAATAAATAAATCTCAAGACTCTTGCAAACTAGTACATACCATTGTGATCTTTTACTTTCAGGGCAGTCACATGAGCCAGCTAAAGAGCATTAAGAATAAAATTAACAAATACTCCACATAGAGATCTTACTACATGTAAAATGTAACTCATTCTCCTTAGAAATTGTTTTTAATGTAAGGGTGACAGTTTTAGTAATTTGTAAAAGAATAAAGGAAATCCCAGTACATATCACAATTTTCTTTCAAACTTTAAAACAAAGATTCCAAGAAAAGCTCAAAAACAAGCTGGAAATATTCTTACTGAAAATTCAGAAAACATGTTCAAGGGTAGAAACACACCTAATATAATTTAACATTAGGATGTTAAGAAATCTGAATGTTAAACTCTCCTCTGTCAGATGTTAGACTCCATGTTCCCAATCAAGTGCAGACAGAGGGCCAACAGCAGTTTTATTATGTAGTTACATACTGCAATAGAATTGGACCAGGCATAGGGCCAACTCTCTTGCTGTATACAAATTCTCTCTCCACAAAAAGGAGGAGACCAAGTAACTTTTAGTAAAAAGAAACATATAGTTCTTGGACCAGCCAGGTGCTTCCTTGACTGAGGACAGATATATCAGGTGGGTCTTCAGTGGCCCAGTCTCATCCCCTGAACCCCCCTTTTATGTAGACAGGGCACTACTGTTCAGAAGATAGTGACAACCAATTAAATAAACCCAATTAATTAGTTATAGCCAGTTTGTCCAATCCATACCATCAAATTACAGACCCTTCTACACCTCCACATGCACCTCCAGAGAGTAGTTCAACGTAATCTGGATCTCCCTTGTTAACAGGGAAACATTTGAGAACTAGATAGACTTTGTGACAGCCATCTTTCTTCTTCAAAAAAAACTCCAAAGCGTTGCATCTCAATGAACCCTACCACCACTTTCAGCCTTTCTTATATTTAAAAATTATCGCTAGCATAATGATGCAGACCTACACAAGTTGTCAGACCATCTTTCTAAAAGATATAAGTAATGAAATTTATTCAAGTTATAACGATGGTGCAAAAGTACTACTCTGGGAATTAGCTACTTGTACAATTTTTAAAACTTGTGCTCTCCCAAACTATCTATAGTTACTCCAAAAAATCTAAGCTTCAGACACAATTTGAAATTCTACACATATCATACTAGCTAAAGTAACAATACCTTCAATAACTGCAGCTGATCAAATGTAAGTTCTTTGACTGCGATCTCGAACAGTTCCGAAGGCTCCGTATCCAGTTTCTTTGAAGACAAAAAATACATAATTAAGCATCACTGAAAACTGCGAAAAAGCCTACGTTTCTAATATGGTAACATTTAAGGCAACTAATTCTCTTTTATCAATAAAGATACAAGTGATATCTTATTATAATATGATTAAGATGATCAGTTTTCAGGAGACAACACAGGCACTTAGAAGCATAAAACAAGTGTCAATTTGAAAAACCAGTATTTGGTCTTTCATGCAAGTCAGAGGCTTCAATGTTGTTTCTTCAGAAAAGGTTAGCACATTTATTTGGTAAAAACTTGATCAGTTAATGTATTCAGCAAAAAAGTCTGCAAGTAAATAAATGCATTAAAAAATACTCTAAGGCAGTTCACTTTATTATTGTCTATTCAATGTCTCAGAAACTAATAAAGAAAACCAAGTGTCCTGGTAAAACTGAGACATACGTACCCCTCCCCTAAAATAAAGATCTGGTGTAGAAAAAAATTCTGTCAATCCATTTCTCAATTCCTCTCTTCACTATAAAGAAAATTTTACTCAACAAGACAATACCGATTCAATATACACTGAATATGCATTTCCTGTAGTCACAGTTCCATTTCCACAAGTGTTCAAAGCCAAGCTTCTTATGAATTGCAATATAGCAACAGGTATAAGAGTTTGATGATGCAGACTTAGTGCCAAGAAGACAGACAGAACTTATCTTGCAATCTGCTCTGCCAAGTTATCTTTGGTTTTACTGCCAGAACTAGAAAGGAAGAAAACTAGAACAGAACAGAGTCCAACGTCTTTGCACTACTGCTGAATGCAAGTATCCTGGCCTCAGTGGAGAACATGCAACAGGCTAGACAGAAAAGCACCTCAGTAGTTTGAGTCACTGGTCCTTATGCCTATGGTTCTCTTGTTATTAAGGAGTGTAATGTCACTTTACTCTATGAAGACATTCAATTGTTATGCTTCATAAAACCTGGGTATTTAAGAGGCATTGTGATAGACTGTTCAGAGCACCTTTTAAAGGTATGCTCATTGGTATGTACGAGTAACAGTACTGTTCACTGCTTCTTGTATTAATAGTACTCTGGATGCTTACAAAAACAACAGAAAAGATGTTTTGGTTAAAAAAGAAGGAACAACTGCAACTTCATGAGGTAAGCAATGGAAGGAATAGGATGCTTGCTTTCAAGAGACATTTTCCTGTTCCTAGAACCTCTGCACCCTTTCCTTCTGTTCCACCAAGCAATCCAAAAGCAGTTCTTCAGCCCCACTTACTGTTCCAGTGAGACATGAATTGTATTATTTACCTCACAGTTAAAGGGCAGAGCCAAATGCTAAAGTAAAAAGGGGTTCAAGAAAGAGTTAGAAAAAACAATGGAAGCCAAGCCATTTGTGGCTAATCAAACTCCCTAAATGAAGGACAGCCTTGTTTCTTCCACTTTTCTGTTTTTCATCTACTGGCCACTACTAGGATATCAAACAAGGTAGACTTTGGTTTGACTTAAGAGTTTTTATGAGTATGCAACTACTTCAGAGAAGTATACATTTAAGTATCAGTGGGAGTGAGAAGTCATGCTGAGAATCACACTAACTCTGTCGTGGTTTCAGCCCAGCCGGTAACAAAGGACCACGCAGCCGCTCACTCACTCCCCCCGCCCCCCTCTCCGGTGGGATGGGGAGGAGAACCAGAAAGGGAAAAAAAAGAAAGAAACCCGAAACCCCGAGGGTTGAGATAAGGA
>JANZLQ010000086.1:20719879-20751425 GCA_026212715.1 Elanus axillaris | reverse complement strand
TCAGGTCAGCTGTCCTGGCTATGCCCCCTCCCAGGTCCCTGTGAAAATTAACTCTATCCCAGCTGAACCCAGGACACTCTCCCTCAAAAAAGAAACAACCAGCAGTTCTTACTCTGACAGTCTGAGTCCCAGAGGTGCTACCAAATATAGTGGAGTTGTCTGCATTTTTCTTCTAAGCCGTAAGAACGCAAAAATAACTACAACAGTCTCAAACCATGCATCTGAAATGCTGGTGCTACAATATCAAAAGGAAAAACTCCACTGCTCTTACTTTATACACACAGTAATGCTGCATATTTATTCCCGTTCCATCCCTTTATTTCCCCAAATTATCTCTATGAGAACTTGGCATTTTAGTTTCTGGAATGGTCACATTTAAAGATAAAATACAGATTATCATCATCTTTACCTTTTTCATGGCCATGCAACATGTGAGATCATGGTATACGATAGGCACGTGATCTTTAGAAAGATGTACATCAAATTCCACATAGGCTGCTCCCTACAGAAAATTGAAAAACACAGAACAAAACAAAACCCCATTAACTATTTATGCACAAGGGCTACAAAACTGCAGATGAGTTGCAAAGTATTCACAGGTCCTGGACATCAACCAGAAGTTGAATGCAACTGGCTGTTACCAGTTAAATCATACTCAAAAATGCATCAGAAATTGAAAAAGTCATATGGGAAAGTCTTTGAATTACCATAACGCAGCTCTGATATATATAGCTTGCTTAATCTTGTAAACCCTTGAGTAACATTGAGTATTGTAAAATTGATTTCAGAGAAAGGCCAAAATGATGTTTTTAAACATAGATGCCTTTGCAGTGCCCTCCCTCCCTCCTCCCCACCACAAGACAAGTAATTGCTATAAATTGTGTCATGGTTTAACCCCAGCCAGCAACTAAACACCACGCAGGTGCTCACTCACTCTCCCCCACCCCAGTGGGATGAGGGAGAAAATAGGGAGAAAGAAGTAAAACTCATGGGTTGAGATAAGAATGGTTTAATAGAACACAGAAGAAACTAATAATGATAATGATGACACTAATTAAGTGACAACAGTAATAGTAAAAGGACTGGAATGTATAAATGGTGCACAGAGTAATTTGCTCACCACTGGCTGACCAACACCCAGTTAGTCCCAGAGTGGCTATCCCCACCCCCACTCCCCCCAGTTTATTTCCTGAATGTGACATCCCATGGTATGGAATACCCTGTTGGCCAGTTTGGGGCAGCTGCCCTGGCTGTGTTCCCTCCCAACTTCTTGTGCCCCTCCAGCTTTCTTGCTGGCTGGGCATGAGAAGCTGAAAAATCCTTGACTTTAGACTAAACATCACTCAGCAGCAACTGAAAACATCAGAGTGTTATCAACATTCTTCTCATACTGAACTCAAACATAGCAACATACCAGCTACTAGGAAGACACTTAACTCTATCCCAGCTGAAACCAGGACAAATTGTCAAAGCTTCAGGGAGATACTCCATATACTGAGGAGCTTCTGGAGTCACTAGTGAATAACACAGTAGTGTGTTATAACATGCGCAAGAGCAGAAATAGCTGCACCTAGTATTCCCGTCCTTTTCAACTGTATGTTATTTTCTGTTAAGCTTAAAAAGGAAGTTCAAACAAGAACTCTAAGTACCATCTTTTTGAAAAGAGGGAGGGCCAGAGAGAGATAAAGCGGCACACAGATCCAATTTTAGTTATTTTGACTGTCTGTAAATCATTCCTTTGAAAGACCTCCAAGAATACCATTCATCAAAGTATCATTCTGACTCAGGTACTCTTTTTCCATCAGTACAGAAAGAAAGTAGGACAGGCTTTTTTCAGCCCTCTTCTCAGCAGAAGTAATTTTACAGTGGTAGCTTTCAGCCTTTTCAATCTGCAAATTATTGGAAGTACTTTTCTGGTGATGCTACTGACAACTTCATGGTAAATTTCTGCCTCAATGCATACTTCTTGTGGGCTTTTTAAAAGCTGTCTATAAACCTGCAGTGTCCACCCAGAAATTAAGAAACTACTGTTCAAAAAGATTACTCAGTAGCTGCAGTTTTCTTCTGCTCTGCAGCCAGTGCATATTCCAGACATTGTGTTCAAATCATACCCCGACTCCCAAACAAGAGAAAGCTTTCAGCTGTGACTCTTGGGGAGCACAGTACTCCACAATCAGTAGCCAGTAAGCATAATGCTCCAGATTCTGCTCCCATACCTTTAACAACTTCAGAAGGTGTTTGGTAAGAATCTACATTAGTGAAGTACCTGAAAAAGCTTAGGAACCCTGCAAGTTAAGAAGCAGGTGATATCATAGCAGTATCTTTATGTGACTGTAACCACAGCTCTTCACTGTGAAAACAGGAGCTAGACAAGGAACCTCTGAATATGCTTCTGACTCCAGCTACTCTGCTGCAGTGCCTCACTAGATCATCTGCATCAATCCTACCACAGATCACTCCGTGACAGAGATTTCTGGAAGAAGTAAAAGTGACCACCTCAATCACAGAATTTAAGCACCTGAAGCTAATATCTCCCAAATTGAAAGTCTCAGCTTAGGATTCAAGTCTTCATTGTAGCAAGCACTGGAACAAAAGATAGGTTTATTCTACCAACTCAGCTCCCAGGACTCATTTTTGGACATTAATTTTAGGTATTCAGCAGTCCCTGTAGAGTACCTTTGTCACCTCAGAATATACTGACAGACTCTAGCAGAGCCAGTATTCTATTCATTTGTCCAAAATTATTGCAAGCCTATGTCTCTGCAGAGTTGAGATTAAAATTTTCCCTGTATTAGAACACCACCAGCACATATTAGATGGAAGTGTTGGTTTTTTTGAGGAACTTGAGGAGAGTCTAATCTAGCTATTACTTCCCTTCCTATCTCTCCAGGAATTTCCACAGTGATTTGATGTAATTTTCTATCAGTGCAATTACCATTCATTCTACTGAATGATGGAAATTAAGCATACAAGCCAAGCTAGTTTTAACTATACAAGTACTATGCGCATGCAAATGTGTATGTACATACATGACTAGCAGCGTTCCTCAGAGAGGCAATAGTGTTCTCTTGAACTTTAGCAAGTCTGAAATAACAGCAAAGAAAAAAGTTTTGTTAAATGTAGCATAGCACAAAAGTCCATTGAAACAACAGAAATAATTAGAAGTCTTTGTTTCAGAGAACACCCACATTTGATATTGAAGTGACTTAAATGATTATGGGTTGTAGCTTTTTATTTTTAACTGTTTCCTCAATTGATGTCAGTGAAACTAAACATAATGCCCCCCAAGATTAAAATGCAAATGAACTTACTTAGCTGTTGTTGTAGAATTTCCTGCTCCTCTGTGTCCAACATCTAGAGTTGTTCTTGGTTTCCAATATTTTGCATATGAAGCCTTCATATCACAAGTATATCCCTGGATCGGCTTAATAATTATGTAATCCACTACAAGAAAAATACCAAATGCTTCACATGTCAAGAGATAATGCATGACTTCGAGTAAAGTTATCTTCATCTGCTTAAATCAACTGTACCTCTAACTTTTCCAATTGTCTTCCTTGGATTTCTGCTCATAATAGCAAGTGTAAGAATTCCAGCACTCTTTCCGAGTTCTGCAATTGTGGATGACAGGAGGCAGGCAGAACCTACATGACCTGGGAGCACATCACCTTGCACTACTTTCTCACCTAAATCTTCCTAAAAACAAAACAAAAAAACAAAACACCTACTGTTATCTGTCCATGAGATTTCTAAACAAACCCTTCTTCCTTGCTCTTTAGGAAAATATATATATAGGCACTGATGTAACAAATTTCTTGTGTGTTACAGAAAACACTAATGTCAGGCTAATAATTGTTTATTGTTAACTGTGTTGCAAATTACAATTAGGAATACCAAATTGTTGATGGAAATATACAAAAAACTCATGTACATTAGTCTTTGAAAGCTCTTACATTTGATAAGCTTTTCAGATCAAAATTGCATGCATGGAATAGTCTGTCTTCTAAAAAGCCCCGGTCATGTTTAGAACAAAGATGAACTGGAATAATATATATGCTTAAAATAATTTTGTATTCATTTGCAGAGAAGGAGGAGGGCAACTAACATGCAGAATGTGCACTTGACCATAGTCAAGTTAAGGAACTATGAAGTGGCTACATAATTATGAGCATAAGTGGCCTTAAGGGCATTTTTAGATCAAAGAGAATGCTTAAAACTTTCTCCTGCATAAATAATGTGAAGAGACAAAAGTTGTTTTCCTTTAAAAAGGACTTGGAATATTAAGATCTTTCAGAGAAAAAAAATGCAAAACAACAGATGTAGTAGCAAGAATTTGCAAATAACCAGTTTTAATTTGCACTAGTTAGTTCAGAGGAATCTCTTTTGTTTATAACTTAAAAATTAAAATCAAATAATTGTAATGTAACTAGTTCATATACATGTTGTTCACGTTCAAGAAAGATAAGCAAAATTTAGCTCTGATCAAGGATAAAAAAAATCAAGCCAACCTAACTACTTGCAGTACTGCACACCAAGATTCGAGTCTGATTTGTACTCACTTCTAAATAAGCAAAAACTGCAAAACTTTGTGCCATAGAGAAGACTCACAAAACTTTCCTGCAAAATGGGGCAGTAGTCAATAGTCTCATAGCTTATTTACACAAGTCCAAAAGGATCAAGAACATCAGGCAAGAGCCCTATCCCAACATTGAAATCTTTATGGTAATGGACTCTAACTCCCAAAGGCAGACTAGGGTTGCTTCTTAGTGGTAAAGACACATACCTCAAAAAAATCAAAGATTAACTCCAAGTTATCAGGCTCCATGGTTTGTATCGTGTATTCTATCCATCGATCTGGCTGCAAAGCATAACCACAGTCTGGCTGAGAGTGTCGACATTTATATTCATTGTTACTTATTAAGGAGAACTCCACAGTGTTTGCCATTTTCTGAGGGACAGTAGGGGATGTTTTCTCTTGGCCCTCTTCATCATCTTCATCTTCCTCTAGCCCTTCTAGAGTCAATTTTACTCTACTCAACCAGAAATACAAAACAAAGGGTTAAGTCACAGGAGCATCTTTGGAAACACCAAGGCATCAGAAAGAAGCTTGAGCAGAAGCTCATACTACACAAGAATTCTTCTTAACACCACCATCTACAGGACAGCACTGTATGCAGTGGGCCCTAACAAGAGTCAGTTTGCAGCTGTTGTCTAAATCTTATTTTAGTCAGATTTAAGTGCTCAAGTCACTTCTAAGACTGGAACTTGGGTAAATGTGAAAATTGTACTAGTCATCTGAGAAGCAGCACTCCACCAAACTAACAATTTGGGCTGCCAAATAGACAGCCTTTCTCCACAGATTAACACCCATAATACTGAAAGGCTAATAAAAAGCACTGGAAGTAGCAGTAATAATCAGGATGAATACCTGAACATAGGTGGCTACTGATAAGCATGCACACACACAACTTTTTAAGTATCTTGGAACACCGATAAGGCAGATAAATGTATTCTATTAGATATAAACAAGATAACCTGAAGTAATTAGTAAGTACCTTGAGAAATCCTAAATGATCATTTAAAAGTAAACTGAATGCAATTTCTGAAAAATTCTGGACTGAGAAGAATAAGCCTCTCTATAAGACTCAGAATTCATTATACAGAGCAAACCTTCCGCACCGAATGAATTATGCCAGTGATGGAAGCATATATGAGTAATCCCTTTCTGAATTATCTAAGCAGCAGACAGGATAAAGAGTTATCATTTAGCTAGATGCCAACTCACTAGTAAAACTGAAGTAGTATCTCAAAGAAACAATTACAATCACACAAATCCTTTACACCAAGTCCACATTCCTAATACCCTCATAAAAAAAAATAAAGACATCACAACACAGATGCTTCACAAACTTGAAAAATGACATTGCCATAGCAAGTGACAGCCACAGAAACAACCCAGGCAGATCTAACTTTTTAGGCAGGAGTATCTAGTGAATGCATCCCGCTTATCAAGTTTGGATTTCAGCCATCTAATTTAGACAACAATCAGGCTTCTCCACCTGCTATAACACACAGGGAAAAACAGCAAAGCTCTAGAGAACAGGACATAAGTATTAATTCTCACTGAAGAATGTTGTATTAAATAAATTTTCCCCTCATCAGAGGCTCTGGAATGGAGGGGCAGGGGGGTGGTAAAAAAATAAAATTAATCAAGTGTCAGACCATCAAAATAAGGCCCACAGTACAGAAGTAACTCCCAGGTTAACTGAATGATATGTAAATCACTTTGACAGCAGCATGCTGGAAGTTGCTCTTATGTTACAAGCTCAAAATTGGACTTCTAGCAGTTAAATATAAAATTGTTTGGGTGGGGGTTTTTTAAATGTTTTCCATTAAAGGAAACAGGGAACCACAATCCTTTCCAAACAAGATGGGTTGTATGCAAGATTAGGACTGGGAGAAATAGCATTACTCTGCCAAAGGATCTGAGCACTCTTGCTCCCCTCTTTCCCACTGGTAAGAGTAACATACGGCTAACATACTATCTAAAAATTGCTGAGGATTGTTAGTAGTAATAACCATCATGCATTCAGACATGTCAGGTTCTAGTTAAGGAGGAGAGGTTTTTATACATGTCAACTATTCTCCCCACCCACCCCCAGAAAAGACTGGGAAAGATGCAGAAAACAAGCCTACACCACACAGTACAACAATATATGCTGGAATAAAGTCCAGCAACCAAAGGGCTTGAAAAAAAATGCAGGCAGGAAGGAAAGGGGCAGGGGGATAGAAGACAGAGCAAACTCCAGATGCCAGAAATTCAAGAGGGGAAGCTGATCAAACAATAGGGGCAAGACCACAGTCCTCAAAACATCAGGACTAAGATACATACTTCTGTCAACTGTATATTTATAATAATGCCTGCTTTTTGAGACACCTCTGCAGATAAAAACAAACTGATCTAAATAGCAACAGAAGTGATTGAAGAATGCTATTATCTCCACCATCCACATCAACTAGAAGTCTGTAATGCCAGCAGAGAATTAACGATATAGTAAATGGAGAAGGCTGTTTACTTTGCTAAGGAGAAAAAGTAGTAAGCAACAAAAAAACTGGAAGCCTTCTCCCCTTCCTTTCCCCCAGCTTCTGCCTCCATTCTTGTCTTTTCAACAACTCAAGAAAAAAGAACAAAGAAAACTCTCTGAAAGTAACAGCAGAGAACTACTTAAGAACACTGCAGTTCCAGCCAGGAAGCAGGAAACACCAAGGCAAATATGGAATAGTATTTGTGAAAGACACCTGCTACCTACTGCTTAACTCATGCTATCACATCTGCTTTATACATATTTAATAGCCTAATAACTATCAGAAATGCAAGAGCTGAAAATTGTCAGCAGTGAAACTAGAATAGTTTTGACTGTTTTCCTTCACTGAAACAGAAGCAGCTCTTTTGATGCTACATTAATAATGAAACGGAGGTAACTGAAACACACTGATTTGATATCACCATATTTTTACAGAGTGCTTAAATACTTGGAAATTGGCCAACAGCACACCCCTATTAGCAACCAAAATTCATTTAAAGGCTACATTAAGTTAAAAAAAAAAAAATCACTAGTACTGACAATTAACATGAGAGAAATCCCAAACTGAGATGAGCAGGTTCTTACCTAAACCTTGATGTTTTAAATTTCTTCTTGGATATCACTACAGGTGGTTTCTCAGAATAATGCAGACGTAATCTTATTTCTGTTTGACATGTCAGCCACCCAGCATCCACAGTTTCAATACCATCTATCAAAAATTAAGCAAAAAGTAGAATATGCTTTTATAACTTGTTTTAGGGAGCTCTAGACAGTTTGATGTCTAAAAGTACAAATACAGTTCTTCTGACACCACCTTCCAAACAAACCTCCTTATCAGCCTTATTCAATAGTATTTCCACAGCAACTGTTGAACACATCCTTTCACCTGTCTTTTCTGAACTACCCAGAACAGACAACAGATACTGCAGTTGTTTGCTGGCTTTTAAGGGAATTACATAGGAACAATGACCCTTGCCAGCTTCACATAAACTGTCTGCAGGAGAGCACTAAGTATTCCAGTGTTAATTTTATTTATGATATCAAGGACTAAGTTAAGTGTCCAAAGGTAGACATAACATTCCCTTGCCCTGGTGTGATGGGTTGACCCTGGCTGGACGCCAGGTGCCCACCAAAGCCACTCTATCACTCCCCCTCCTCAGCAATACATGGAATAACACTGATAGAACTCTGAAGATTCATACACAACTTCAGACTCCCTGTTTCTACCGAAATACAGGCGTAAAATCAGCTCACCATAATCAATGCCTGTAAAACAGTGTAAGTCTGCAGGACAGGACATAGCAACAGATATGATGGGAAAACAAAGCATGTAGGAGAATCTTCAACCTCACCATCAGGACAAGGAAAGCCTACAAGCAGGATGGCCAGAAAGCACAAGCTGCCAGACCAGGCACTGAAGCAGACCCCACAGTTTTGAAGAGCTCCTAGCAAAACCTATCATTTTATGAGGATATGAAGAAAAACGGAAAAGCTTTAAGACAAGATGTATGAGACATGACAAAGAGTTACCTTAGGCACCACAGGATTGAGCATTAAGTGAGAGGTGGGTTAGAACTGCCCAAATTGAGACATATGCATGCACAACAACATGAGGTTTGAGCTTATGAGAGGTTTTGACAGTTATGTCTAACAAGAGGCAGACTGTGTACAAGTGATAATATTTTGAGGCACAAAGTTTCTTCTAAGGCTAGCTTTTAAGCGAAAGCTAAGTCTATTCTGTATTTCCAAAAATGCATGCTCATGATCCAAAGGTCACAAATTTCAACCTTTAACACCAGTACACAGACAACATTTCAAGTGTTCCTAGCAGTCTTTTTTTTAACTTTAGAAAGGATTATAGCCCAAGTGTGAATTCAAAAATGCTGGATACAAAAATAACCATGTAAGCAGAGAAAACAATAACTTACAGGCAATTCCTGTCAACACTTAGTATTTCAAATATTTTTCAACTACAGCACTAAACCTTGTTAAAATTAAATATGGAATAAAGAGTAAAGGTCAATATATCTCACTTACTACGGATTCCAAAGTATCCATCATCAATAGTTATTTCATTTTCTAGAATTAAAAGGAGGGGAAAAGAATGAAAGAAATTAGTTAGTATTCACATTACAAACAATCATTGCCAAGTTAAATTAATTCTACTTTTCCACTTCACTTCTAAAAAATACATCTAATAAAAAAGTAGGAAAACTGAAACAGACAAAAAATAAGCATGTTTATTGCAACCTTCTGTAAAGCTTTTTCCCAATTTGTACTTTTTCTTAGTTTCTGCAAGAAAAAACAATCAACACATGAAATGCCATAAGATGTTTTGCCTAAAGTAATCTGAACTGAGAAAAGTAAGAAGATTGCTCAATTTCCTAGTTTGCTGCAGTATTTTGCTGATATCTACATCCTACTAGAATCTAAGATGCTTTTCTTGTTAGTGTCAAAGACATTAAAGTTTCTTGTAAACACACAAGAAAGGTGTCCTCCTGCACATTTATAGTTAAAGCTTCTAAATCAAGCTAGGCACAATTAAAATGCTTATTCTGCCCATGTGACAGAAACCAACCTAGGAGGAACTATTCAAAACACTCATTTCACACTTTTATCCTTACCCTCTCCACGGTTTTAATAACTGAAATCTTAAGGCACTAAGTAAATTCACCAGCATTAACAGAATTGCACTTGTCTAAAACTATACATTTCTCAAAACATAAATCTTAAAATTTTGTCTCTACAGCCATTAATCCCATTTCTTTTCTAAGAAGAATCATGGGCCTGCCCTCAATTTTTAGTAACCACAGGCAACAAGTTAGGATCATAATGACCAAGTGCTAACATCCTGGGTTTGCTGCATTTTCTTAAAGACTGCTTATGAAGCACAGAGTATTACTTGGGGGGGAAAAGAAAAAAACAAAACACCTAACTGTTTGGAATGAAGTTATCCAAATGTACAGAAAAAGTCTAGACCCCAACAGAGGGTAGGCTGCTTCCCTAATTAGTTACTGACAAATACAGAAACATAATCTTGTTACAGGAATACAAACACAACTAATTCAACTGAAATTGAAAAAAAAAAAGGCAGGGGGGACAGGACAGGACATGATCATGGTACTATTCGTGATTAACAGACAGCTTCTTTAATACCAGCTTCTTTCTAAAAGACCCTTTTTCAGTGAATCAGAAGGTATTTAATAGATGTGAACTCCTAAGTGTGGAAGAAATAACATTTTTCATATCCTAGAAAAAACAGCGCATAAACCATGCCATCCCATAGCAGCATAAGATATCTAAATTACAAGCTACATTCAAAGGTTATTTCAGTCACTCTTAAAAACCAAACTTTTTCCCTGTTCAGAAAAACATTAGGAACTTTAATGCAAGTCTGCATGCCACCTTTTCTTCCAGCAAGATAAATTTCTGCTAAATTACTGGGTAAGTAAGCCCATTCATGTTTCTATTTACATTAATCCATTTACTTGAAGAAGCCTAATTAAGAATTTTTGCTCAAAAGTTTTACTAATGAAACAGTTAAAACAGCAGTGACTTCACACCCTCCCCCTCCCCACAATTTTTCTGTAAAAATATGGATCCTTAGTCTCAAATAATTAAACTTACAGAAAACTATTACAATTCCAAATTAATAAAAAAAACAACCCACATAATATTAGGGATGGCAGCAAAGAATTTCACACCCACTCCATTTTTAAGCCACTTATTCATATATAAATATTTTGAGAGTAAGGCCCATGTTGTGCAAAGAAAAAGTTCATACCTCTAACACATTAATAAACTTAAGTATCTTAAAACTATAGTTATCAATCCCTCTAAACCAATGTGCAGCATAATAGCAATCTTATGCATATGCCTCAAACAGATGCAGTTGATGCCCATACCTAAAGGGGTAATTGATCGTGGTTGTAGATGAGTCTCCCACGTGTGCACTATGACTTCGCAGGGACCATCGATAGTCTGTAATTTAAAAGTTAAATGTCTGCAATAATTTCTTTTGTTATATCTGATCTTCTACCCATGTAGCTGTTTGGGATGGTTGTGAATTAAACTTCCAGATTTAAGAAAGAAAAAGAAGGAGAAGAAGAGAGGAGGACAGAGAGAATCAAAGAGAAAGAAAGAAAACAGATCAGGCTCATTGCTTACCCCTGCAACTGATGATGATGCTATCTGATGCATCAGGTATACATACGACAAACATTG
Organism: Elanus axillaris; assembly: GCA_026212715.1. Classification (NCBI taxonomy): domain Eukaryota; kingdom Metazoa; phylum Chordata; class Aves; order Accipitriformes; family Accipitridae; genus Elanus; species Elanus axillaris. The sequence continues at coordinate 20,740,116 of JANZLQ010000086.1, read as the reverse complement.
TGACAGAGTCTGACAGGGTGGAGGTGTTACACGGAGTTACTAAATCTTTACTGCTTACAGTTACTCCGCTGGACTATTTTAGTTTCCTTCTAATACAAAAAACCAAAGTGCCTCTGAACTTAAGTGTGCTTGCTTTTTTCTTAAGATACTACAGCATTAATTTATGAAAAAAACATATCCCACATCTCTAATTCCAAACAGCACTCAGCATCTACTAATGCAATTAACAGTTGCAGGGGTGGGTTCTCCCTCAAAATTTGCTTGACTAATTCAAAGTCTATAAAACAGTTAGTTGTGGTATAGAAGAGGAAATTATTTACCATCTAATGAAAACATAAATACTTGGAATTTTACTGCCTCAATTTTTGCTTTCCTCAGAAGCAAAGACACTGATACAATCCAATCAGCCATCAGTGAAGCCCTTGCAGTCTATTTCATTTGAAGCAAGATAAATTAAGATTCTTTCACAACAAAAAATTACTGTCCCTTCAAAAACTACATTTGTTGACAAACATAGCCAAGACTCAGACAGATAATCAGAACAGTAACTCAGTCTCTTCTTTCAGAATCATTTCAGTTTGAAATGGCTTTCTAAGTTAAAGCTTCTAGGTAACCACTGGCTAACAACAGAAAGAACATCCCTGATTCCCAGCTCAGTCACTCTAAGAAGTTTCCCTTAACAGTGTGTGGTTGTTGCTATCAGTCATAACGGCCACTGTCAAATAGCTGCAGTTTGTCATTTTGGTGGTTTGGGCCTAGAGGAACTCATATTTCCAAAAAGACTTGCTACTATTGCCAGAGTCATATAAGCTTCAACACCAACTTGTCCCAGTAGTTCAGGTTCTTGTTTAAGTAGATGATCAACAGGGACTTCCAGACAAGCTTCAAATTCAGCAGTATAATTACACAATACCATAACGCTTTAGCTTACTGAATAAATTCTTTAGCAGCAGATGGGATTTCCTGACATATATCAAACACATTTAATCTACTATGCTTTTGGATGAGTTAACAGCAAACACCAAATATTTTAGAAGTGCTTAGCAAGACAGGTTTGATCTGTGAGTCTTAGCTAAAAGTAATTCAGTTTTTTCTAATGAATTCAGAAGCATCTAAATTTAAGGGTCATGTTAGAATAAAATACATATGCTTAAAGTTATGCTTTAAAGATAGAATGCAAATAAAATACATGTAAAGACAATGTAAATACAAATAAAAGAAGATGATACTATTGTTTTCAGTTTATCCCTGTTATAGGGCAGTTTTAATTCTCATCTTCTCATTGCTGCCACAATGATCACTCTTAGGGACTTCTAGAAAAATAAATAATGAGAAGTTTCTTCCGTCCTTCACAGCAGATTCACACTCGCATGTCACAATCTCAGTTTCCAAAACTGAAACCTGTGTTTACCAGTAAGGAGGCTATCATTTCCTAACACCATGCAGGCCTGCAAGATCTCCCAACAGCGATTCCCATGAACATACACACAGAACTTGCATTCCCCAGGTTTGCAAGTTACAAGTCTGTCCTAACATGGATTAACCTGTTTTCTTCAGAAGGTAAGCAAAGGTATCTCCTTGTAGAAACCCACAAAATACCTATACCAGTTTATTTCTTAGACTACTGTAATTGTACATTTTAATTTTAGGTTCTAAAATTATGAATGAGAATTTGAGTAGCATCCCAACAATAAGCACACATGCTGGATACACTCAGCAAAATTTCATCCCCTGAAAGGAATACAGTGATTTCATTACGCATTTAATCCCAAGAACCCTCAACACTTTCCATACTAAGCAAACCTACCAGAACAAAAAGGGAATGGATTAGAAGACAGGCACAGACATGACTGACAGCCCTCTCACAATCCCTGCTCAGACAGCCTTTGCATTTATAGGCATTTAAATAATGTTTAGTTACATGTAACAGAAGCCACTGTAACTATGAGGTTAAAGTACTGATGTAATTTCAGGGGCATATACTGACCATGTTTGAACAACAGCCCAGTTCAGATCAGCCTGCAGCAGAAGTGAATGATGTGTCATCTATATTCATGGTATGGTAACATTACCTAAAAAGTCAGTCTCTGCTAGGACAGTCTTAAAAGGGCACCTATCCAAATGTCACATCAAGCATCCCAGTGGGCAGTACACTGAGATTATAAATGGCACTGAATGGCCTGAACTCCTCCCTACTAACACAGAGATTTTTTAGGTTTTTTTTAAAGCAGACACATAAAAATTATGCTGCTTGATTTGTAATTACCTGAACATCTGAGGCAATTGTAAAGCTCTTAAAGGACATTCAAGAATTTTCTTTAAAAATCAAGTTCTCTTACATTGTCAGAAGCTGGGGGTCCCCCAGTAGTCATCAGACAATTTTGAGATTAAGGGTAAAATGCCTATGTAGCATAATGTTCCAGGGGTTCAAAGCAGTCTGATGCACAATCTGTGTGAAGTGCTTGGGTGCTCAGTAGAATTAAAAAAATGAAAATACTTCTGTGGATGTTTAAATGATAATTTAGGAGGCCAGTTCCAAACCTCGTGATCCAAGGCAACATAACAGAGTAGGCATTAGGAAAAAAAATAATTCTAAAACGACCCCAAATAACTATGTTTATCCAACTGCACTTTAATTCTTAAAACTATTTTCCAAGAATATTAATCTACTTCAAGAACATGAACAACTAAATGAATTAGGATTTAACTGCTGATGCTGGATCTCTGACAAAAATCTCTCTGGATTTCTGTATCGTGTAATAGACAATTAAGCACAAAACCAACCAATCAACCAAAGCCATTCAGCCATCACAACTAACTTTGCAAGGCAACAGCACATACAAGTCACCTGCCAGGAAGCCCTCGGCTAAAAAGAGATTTTTACAGCTCTAGTATTTCCAATAACAGTTTAATACAAAATCTGCTATCTCAGCAGGGTCACAGCAGAGGTGCTCCTTTGTTTTTATCAGGTTAACCATGGGTTATTAGTCTAGCAAAAGCTTTTTTAAGGCATTCCAATATTAAAGAAATTACTGACCCTAAACCCAAGTTTCACCTTTATTAACATATTCCAGGCACTAAATGGATTTGATTCATTCGCATTTTAGAAAAGTAAATTTAAGTCTCATTGAAACTTCTATTATTAAGTAATATTCTCACAAGTGTGAAAAACATTCACCAATCCAGTTTTAAAAGTCCTGCTACATGCACAGATAGCTTAGTTATTTCACACCTTCCTTGAAAGGAATAACCCTAAACTTGCATGCTTATTTGCAGTTGGAAAAACAAATATAGAACATAGTTTACCAGAATAAGGCATGCATTTACCTTAGTACAGTTTTCAAATATGCATCACACAAACAATACATATAAAAACATTCTCCTAAAACATACAACATACAGAAGGCTTGAATTATAGACAGTGAGGTTTTGGTGTGTTGTCGCCACCAACAAACAGAAGGTATGTGTAGAATAACACATGGGAAGACCCTCACAGTGAGGTAACTGGTATCGGACTATATTTAAGAAAAGAACAAACCTCAAGCAAAATAGTTTAAATTACTGTCTTAATCAAGTGTATGTATTTACTTTAATGCTCCAGTGCAAACAAACCAAACTTCCCATGACACTTTACTATCCATCAAACAAAATAATTTAACAGAGATCAAATTATAAGTTTTTTAAAGGGAGGCAAGAAAAATACTTTCCTATTTGTTTTCTTCCAAAATGTGAATCATTATATCTATTTTCACATCTAGTCTGTAGCAATATTTTGTATAATATCAGAACTATCATTTCTTTGTGTAAACATGTATCACCCCCAGCTTTATCACCATGTCCATCTCAAGCATCTTCAAAGATGCAGTTGATATAGAAAGGAAAGGACAGTAACTTCAGCTGGATCTGTCTTCAGCATGATTTATTCAATTATGTGGTGTCAAATTCATATATTCAGACTTTAACATATATTAAATACATGTGTAGTTTTAAAGTTATCCTACTACAGGCCATGACACACAAAATTGCGCTGATATAAAAAGTTAACAGTGTCTGAGGGATCACATATTGCAAGCCTATCAAATTTAGGAGATTAATCACATGCAATCCCTAATGAAAAAAATACTGAAATAAAAATATTCAGAATAGTTTAACTTAAAGTATCTTTTCCTTATCAGAGTTGTTAATGCTAAAAGTCTTCCATACATTGTTTCATTTGCACTATACTGTGCATTATATTCCTGTCAGAATGAAAGGATCCTGCTTTTTCATTCTTTTTCAAAAAAAATTTACAAAAAAGAAAACATTGTAGCTGGAATTCTTTTCTTCAAAAGACTTTATGTTATAAGAAATAAAGTCCACTGAACTTAACAGGTACAGGCTAGACACCACTAAGCAGATAACCATGTACCCTGGCAATTCACACACTGTTTTGTAGGGTGGGTTTTTTTTTTTTTCTCCTTTTTATATACAGTAGCTCTTTATGCTGGTATTCCATAAAATTTATACTTACCTTGGCAGACTCTGCATCACACGGTACCTAAAGCGTACACAATACAAAGCACCTACTTAAAGAAACACACTCACCAATACATATTGTAAACTTTTTCAAAAGTTAAAACAGAAATTGTGTTGTCTATGAGCACGTTTTCTGTCAGTCTGTTTTAAGTGTCCTCTTTTTAGTGTGCTATTGCTTACATTTTAAACTTATGGGCATTTGCAAAAAATATAAGAGTGCCATCAGAGCTGCTAGGCTGTAAGAAGAACTGATCTACTTTTGGCCTCAGTTTGACCTCAGAAAAAGAAATCTATTATTGGCCTTCCCTTCTTTTGCCTCAGAATAACAATTTAAACATCAGATTTAGATTAGACTATTTCACATGCTGTAATGAAGAAATAGAACTGTTTCATTTAAAATTAGTATCCTTCACTGAGACACCTCTGTCAAATATTTTTTCAGTGAAAGAGAGGCTAGTCCAGCTGACAACAATTTACATGCTCTTGACAGTAATTTAAAATATTTAAAAGATATAGAGCAGATGATTCTAACTCCTTTGCACTTTTAGCTACATCCTCCATAATCCCAATTTCAATGAAGATCTAAAGCCCAGAGTGAATAGCTACAGGATATTAACAGAGTAAAAAAAGACAGCAAAGATAACTGTAAGAAACAACACATTTAAAGCTATTACTTGTCATTAAGAAAAACAGTTAAAGAGCAGCTGCTTATTTTCCCAACTTAGTCCAACTTTTTTCTGGATGCAGTCCCATCCCTAGTCTGAAGAACTTCCCCCTTACCCCAGCATGACTTTTACAGACCAGTATACTGCCACATACATTCAACTCACATGCAACTTTGACATCAATACCTGTAAAAATACATCTGTGTCTGTCTCTTGGGTTGTTTTGCCCCCCAAGTCATGCAAATACCTATACGCAAACCTAGAAAAAACACTGCGATGCTCCATTCCTTGTTTCACCTTTTCACTCCAAGAGATTAACATAGGTTAATTATGCAGCACAAAAGCTAGTTAATACTTCTCATGCTTCACCAAAAAATCCGCAGTAATTTTAAAAACTGTAGCAGATTAGACAAATTTAAATATGCCTGCTCACACTAACCATTTTTCCCCTGCTTCGCTTGCTTCCATGCTAGAGATCCTCACCCTGCTGAAGTCCATATTCAATTATAACTGCAGAAGTTGTTATAGCCCCACTATAACTAATGAGAACTTCACCATATCATTTAAGCTTTATAATAATGTCAGGCATTTCATTATCACTGGAATTTTTAAAACACTAACAGTGGTAAAAGAGAAGACAATTTAACAAAGTTAAACAGCATACGGTCATGTATTTCCAGAAGTGAACTGCCTGTATTACCACAAGTGTTTTAATACTTCATATTTTACAATTTAAGATTTCTTTCTAAAAACTCAGGTTTAACTCAGAGAATCCTTTTTACTTCAAATAAGGGAATTTTTACTAGGGATGAGCCAACTTAAAATAGAAAAGGTTGTACATACCTTAGGTTCTAGGAAGTACCCTTTAAAATACCGATATTGAACAGGAACTCCTCTAGGAAGCTCTACAGTAGCCTTCCATAATTGACTGTGGAAAAAAACCCAAAACAGTTCCGAAATACAGCCTAACAGCCGCCTCAGACATATGTCTGTCTTAAGTGATGTTCTGAAATAAAGTTCAGTGTATTGATGCAAGAATGGCTAAGTTACCTTGTAAAAACCTAACACACACAAAGCACAATAAATACTTGGAACTGAAATTGCACTTTCTAATGTACAGATCTGAAGCACTCTAATGGAGCAAGAATTCTCATCCTCATTTAACAGATGGGGAAAACAATGAAATAATTCAGGGACTCATCCAAGATCACGCAGCAGTGACTACTGACAGAATTATAAATACATCCTGCGAGCCCTGGATCATACAAACAGCAATAGGCAGGACACCATTTTAAGAAAACAGTGAATTCCTCAGCTGCATTGAAGCCTTCATGTACACTCATGTTTATATACACACAAACCACTTAAGAGTTTTAATGCAATTCCCATTTTAAATAATGTTCTCCCCTTCTCCTTATAGCCACAGTAGTAACTTGTATAGGTTAAAAAGAAAGTGAATACTATAAACTTCTCCTATAATTTGCTGTATAGTTATGGGACTGAGTTTTGTCCATAGCTGTTTCCTATTCAAAATGTCTACAACTAAACTACTGAAATATGTCACTCACAACAGTAGAAGCATCATCTGTAACTAGGAAAGCATACCCAACTTAAACATTTTCTTAGATACATTCCTAAGCAATCAGAATGTTCAAGGGCAACACAAGAAATTCTGGAGTTTCACTAACAGTATGTGTAGCTCAATAGTTTACAAACTCAAAGCCAGAATAAATTTGTTGCTCCAGAACTCCCGCTAATTCAAAGGGAACAAATAATAATTAAAAAAAAAAAAAAAAACAAAAACCCAACTTACCGATCATCAGTTTGGAGGACCACTGCAACTTGTGGATTCCAATTTCCCAAAGCACTGCAGCTCCCACATATTGCAAAAACCTCTCCTAAAAAAAAAAAAAGCCCAAACAAACAGAAAAAAACAACAATCATTATTACTCAAGCCATCATGGAATTCGTAAGTACAGCCTACATGGCCAAACCTTCAAATATTTTAAAAATATACACCAGAATCACCCATCTAAACTCCCTCTTTCCAATTCAGAAAGGAATTTTCCCCCCACCCAAAACTACAACAAGCATTTTCTTCACCATCGTAAGAATCTCATTGAGAGAGGGACTACTGACAACCCCAGACCTTAAAAGGGTTGACTTCAAAATAGTTCTGCAGTAATACTGTGCAAAAATCTCTGGAAACACAGCAGGCAAATTTTCACCGTAAAATGCTTATTGTCAAGATGAACCAGTTTTTCCTATATACTGTTTTTTAAATATATGTACATATACACACACAGTACTGAGTAACAAGTAAAAAAATTCATACCAACAATCTAGAAAGCACAAATAGGAGGTTGCTAGCATTATTCCCAAGACAACACATGCAATTAACTTTTTTCCTGAGAGAAATAAAATTAATTTTGCTGCTATGCTTTCAGTTTTTTATTGGATATAAAAACATAACATTACACAAAACCACCATGAAATTGTCACACTGTCTACCCTAATGCATACATACATAAAGAAAGAATCCAAAAGATTACAGTAGAACAAGAATGCTTGATTCTGGGATACCCAGGAGTTAAAAGTTAACATTGCAACTTACCCTTGTTTGTAATATACAACCTGCATGTATATGACTGCAAGAACAACAATGATAAATACAAATGGAAAAGACAAACTAGTATTTTGCTTTTACAGGGTTTCAACAGTATTTCTAGACACAAGGAAAAAAATCTGTTGCAGAAGGAGAAAATGTGAAGTTTTAAATTATATTTAGACACCATCTGCTTAATCTTTTAATCCTGCTATGCAAAATGTAAGAACTACCATAGTATTTGAGCAATTTATAAATAAGATGTAATTTAAAAAATACTGAGATTTACTTCAGCCTCTAACATAAAATGCCTAAATGTAAACTTTCTAACAAAGTCACCCTTAAACCAAAGCAGACATAAGGAAATCTAGCTAAAGTCAAATTAGTCCCTTAATTGGTGGTGGGGATGGAAGCATTTAAGAAAAAAGCAGAGAGGGTATCCAGAATTATCCTGCATGCCTCATCAACAGGAAAAGCAAAGACCAAATTGACAGCTGAAAAGACTGAGAGAAAAAGTATCAGTCTTAACAAAAGCAAGATACAAGCATCTATGATGGTGAATTCCTGTTCTCAAACTGGGAAAGCAGTAGCAATAGTGTTGGAGCCACAATTGTCTCAAGATACGAAGTAGGCAAGCTATATACAACAAAGATAGACTACCTTTTACTAAGCCAAACATCATAGCTGCGACTTTCAAGTCTGAAATAACCATTTTGAGGAAATCCTTATGCCTCTAAAACTGCACCCATTTTTTCCCCGTTATACAGGTTAAACTAATACGAGATACCACCAGGATTGTTTATGAAAGAAACCCCTGCAGACACAGGGGTTGCAAAAAATCTACAAAAGCCAGGAATTAAATGAGATCATTTGTTCCTAAAAACAGCTTACTGAAACAATTTTAGAGAACATCTTGAACTACAATCCCTTTTTCTTTTATAAAATCTTTTGGTCCAATTAGTTTTAAAAAAAAATCAAGCTTTTTGGATGCTCACTGTAAAGCACATAAATGCAGGCAAACATCAGCTGTATACTTACTATGCAATTCATTGCACACAATTGCCTCGGTCAGCCACTTTACGTTTCCCACCCTGTACTGAGGCACATCACTGTTTGTTTTTGCAGGGAGGAGGTAAGACCACCAGAATGCCACACAGTTAGAATTTCCAACTAGAGATATTAAAGAGAGGCTAAAATTCTTTTAATAACACTCTAAAATAGCAGCATTTAGTACATCTTGGTGTACATGCTGGCCAATCTCTGATATGCTATCTAAATTATGTTCCTCTTAGCAGCAGCTAACTAGAATAGTTTCCTGGCCTTTTTTAAAGAAACGTGAACATTCAGCGAATACTCATCACCCAGCAAGGTACAACACACAAAAGGCAACTTTTGAACAAGATGTGCAGTCACCCCTAAACTCACTTCAACAATTGCACTGCAAGGCTGAATCAGGATGTCTAAAACGCTGCTTAAATTATCCCAGGAAAGGCACAAGTGAAATGCATGATAAACTGGAACTGCCTTTTCAAAGGCAATTCTAAACTCAGTGGGGTTTGGTTTGGTTTTGAGTTTCAAGCTCAGGGGTCTTCAGCTTCTCCCCCTCCCCTTGTCAGGGAAAACTGATGCTGCTACTGGCAGAGCTCCTTCAGCTACAACCAAGAGAAAGCTACTCCAGGGGTTCTGTTGCAATCTCTCTGCTTGGGCCAACTCTGTCAGAGCAGAATCTTTGTGTACAGTTGGGAGCTAGAAGCTCATTTTTTTATTACATAATAGCAAATATCTGGCCACCTAGCAGTCTCTTGATATGGGACTGTGTCCTGATGAAGACCTAAAGGACTCACAGTCAGTTCCCAGGTGCCCCTCTTCCTTCTGCTATGATCAGGCAAAAATGAAGCACTCCGTGTCACAAATATGTAAAAGCTTACATCAATGTGTTGGGCTTCATCACCAATGCTGACTCTAGAAGTGGTTTGGCTACAGAGAGTGAGTCAAAGCATCATTCCTATGCTGATGTCCTTTTATCCTGCCAGTTAGCCTGGAATCACTGGCTTTGACATCAACAGGGAGGGAGAGGGATGAGAACAGAAAGTACATTAGCACTCCAGGCAAGGATTTTTGTGCCACCAACTAACTACTCACCATGGAGATATGGCAAAATTAGTACATGTTTCTAATTAAACTAGAAATTTTGCTATTTGTAGAACTGCTGATAGCTCTGAAAACCTACCTCTCTTCTTTCACAAGACTGCATCTTGCCACTGCTGCATCTCAAAGCTCTTCTCCCCAGTCAAAACCAACAGTATTAATATTGTCATAAGCAGAAGCAACCTCTGTGTCGCCTCTTGATGCTATACATATGATAAGTATTTCTAGGTAATTCTTTGTAACCAGCCAGTGAAGCAGGATCTAGGTCTCCCTAATCCTTATTTTTGTTCCAGATATTATCAGCACAAGAAAAAGTTACACATCCAAGTCAACTCTGCTAGTGACAGTGCCATCACAACAGTGGAAGAAACACCGTAAATGGGGCAAAAAGAACATGGCCTGCAATATTCCACTGTATTACTACACCAGTGCTTTAAAACTTCATTTGATCTAAGGTCAATTCATTCTTTAACTTTAAAAGCTTTCTGCAGAATGTGATAAAAACACTACTTCTTACTAAAGGCTTCATGTCCACATTGTGTGTCAATGTTCAGTTCCCAAATTCCCAAACAAATGGGAGAAACACAGGAGAGGTCTAATGTGGGGCAGATTTCAAAACTCGTAAAACGTTTCTATCTTTTTTTTTCGCCCAGATACAACAGACACTTATGCCATCTGGTATTTGCCTGTAACAGGAATTTTGCCAATCTGTACATGTTCCCACATTCATCTACTTCAGTTAGGCAACCACCAATTACTTTTTTGGTGACCTTCCTTCAAAGTTCCTGAAGATGAAGGTCAAAATAATATGCGCGATTTATCAACACTAAATCTTGGTGTTCTACATGATCTGACACCTTGTGTTCCTCATTTAGATTATGGAAAATTTTACACATTTTTGCACAGATGGAATATTGAATTAAACTGCATATTCTTTCTGTCCTAGTGAACTCCTAGAAGAGGTCACATCCTGTTATGGAGAGCCTTAAACCAGGATGCAGAGAGAATTAAAAAAACAGAACAAACATATCAATGCATGCCTGACTATCATGGTTCAGAATGTAAATACTCCTTTCCTTGGAATAAAAAGTTACTAAAGACAGAACACTGATTTTTAAAACAATCATAACCATTTCAGTTAACATCAAAATCTCTAGCTCCTTATGAAATTGTTGTTGAAGAAAAAGGTAAAAATTAAATTCCCAAACCTCACTTTCAAATTCTCATGTGAAATTTCTTAATTCATGTATTTACAATGACTTATCATTTTGATATTTGAACTCACATGTTCTTTTACCTCTGAAGAAAAAATACAAGACAGTCTTTGAACATTCTTCTATTTAGTTTTCTTCTAGTTAAACCATACAAAAAGGAGAAAGTATGATTTGGGTACCTGGTACTGATGGTCCTCTTACTTCAAAAGTGACTTGAGAAGAGGTCATACCTGCAGAACTTTTGTCTTAGGATAGCTGAAGTCTCCTATAGTGGGAGGAAAAAGATACTACATTTCAGGAACAATACATTACATCTGCTGCTGTCCTAAGTAAGAGGAAACACAAATCCCACCACTTATAGGGAAGCCACTAGTGATGTTACTGTTTGAGTGAGCAGTAAAAATAGAAAGCTCTCTAAAACCAGAAGCAGCCCCAGAAAATAGCATCCAGCTGCAGAACACACTGTTGCAACACTGGCACAAGAAAAAGACTATTAAATCAAATACCATATGTAAGTATCAATATTACACAACATTCATCAGTCTTAAGCTGAGATTTTTCAAAACAGGTTTTTTGACTAATTTTGCTCCCAAAAAGGCCACTGGAACTTATAAGACATTTAATGTTATGACCTTCGGCAAGCAGTAACTTCTGTCTCATCTGTACTGTTCTTCAGCATCCTCTTCAAAACACAAGAAAAGTTTCATAGACAAGCACTAACACCTTGAAGGAAAAAGGGGAAGAACCCATGACAGATGACAGCTCTCTGCTCTCAGAGGCAGCGAGTTGTTCACCACCTTGGACTCTGCTCCCTTGTCAATACTTCCAGCCTTTGACATGGAGCACCAACAACTAGAAGCACCAAGCAGTCTTCAAAACAGCACAGCAGGAAGGCACTGCCTATAGCCTCTGTAGCCAGGACTGTAACTGCAAGATTGAACCTGCTTCCATTTTCTACCCTCCTCCAATACACAATAACTTGATGGGAAAAAGCTGGCAGAATCCCACTCTTCCCCTTTCAGCAGAAACACTATTGATGTAACATATCTTTTTATATTATTTATGAAAGTAGTAGTCATATCAAAGTCCAAGTCTGGATGTTGGTAGACTAACTGTCATCACCCGAGTATAATCCTTTGGACATGCAAAATAATCATACTAACTCTATGCAGAATTAACTTTGTAATGCTCTCAACTAATCCATTTCTTTAAATTACTGTAGGTTTTGGGGCTCTGTTGTTGGGTTGTTTGGGGTTTTTTTAAACCAAGCAAGTAGAATGTTTTTGTTGCTATTTTTTAACAGGACAGAAGCACTTTATTTCAGTTGTTGGTCAGCAATCATTTAGTAACAGCTTTAATAAGAAGACAAGAAGAATTATCAGCACTAGAGAAAAATCTGCCTTTCATTAGCTCTGCTACAAGTCCTTGCCTTCAAAAGGCACAGGGCAGTTTTACAGGTGCCTTGAAAAAAAAAAAAGGCTCATAATCAATCCTCATTCCTCCTGAGCAATCAGAAAGTTAGTTAAGGTCTGAAGTTTAAACACCTACAATTTTTCTTCTAGATCTTTTCCTTCTCCTCCTCTCAATCTATTCCTTTTCTAACTATTGCTGCCTTTACTTTACATTCCTTTTTATCCTCCCTTATTTCCATCTCTCCACATCAAGGGAGAGAACTTTTCAATGGTAAAGTAAGAGCAAGAAAATGGTATCAATACAGATGTTTCTGGTCATATATTCCAACTCTGCATGTAAACTTTTACAAGTAATATTTCTGTAAATGATAAAATCCCAAACTACTGAAGCTAGAAATAAGTACACTTTATAAACAGGAATTCCACAAAGTGTACACCCTTTATGAACTTTGACACGTGATATTAGGTGGTCTGTGTGTTAACAGTGACACATTCCAGCATTTATTTTTACACACAGAAGCACAGCATGTTTCAGTGCTGAAACTAAAATTGGACTTGTGAAACCAGTCCAGTATGACACAAAAATCTCCATTTAAAGCAGAGAATATAAACTACTAGTGTGCATTTATGATGACACTGAACAGCTCAGGGCCTTAGCTGTGTTTGACAACTGTCCTTGCTTGGACATCCTTTAACTGAAAAGACAGAGGAGCCAAAGGGAAGATGAAATAGGCAAAAATGCCTTGCCAAAGACTACAAAGCAAGTAAATGACAGCTGAAGCCTGAACCCAGTTCCCCAAAGCAAGAACAGGCTTTTATCTTGTAAAAAAAAGTTTCCAAAGCCAATGCAACACAACTCAAACCTGATGAAAACGAGCCTGTCTTGTCCTCCTCCAAATTAATTAACTACCCATCTGTTCCTAGAGAAAAATCTAAAATCCTGTTAAGTCTATAAAGCTTTTTTAGCCAATCTTGTAAAAATTCTGTGTATCTACTTGCAATACATTTGTGGGCTTTTCTAAACCACCTAGCAAAAGAATATTACCTTTCTATATAACAGTAGTTAATTGTAAAGAGATTTTGATAAACTGACTTTTCGAGCAAAATTTTGACAACTTCACAAAGTCAGTTTAGCTGAAAGACCTACTCAACCTGCCCAAGGTATGTAAACTAGACTTTTTCTTTTCCTCATATACATCACCAAAATCAAAGATGATTTTTCTAGCACAACTGCAGCTACAAGTACTGCACTTACATTCACATTTAGGGTCAAAGTGCTAGCCCTCATTTTGAAGAAACATCTTTTCTAGTAGAACACTGTATGTAAACACAGAGCAAGGAAAAAAAAGATCTGCTTTTTGTTAATGAATCAAGCCTATGTTGTATATTATCATGCACTTATAAAGCATTCTGTACTTTCAAGACATAAGAAAATGCTTTATTTAGGCATAAGTTTAGCTGTCTAGTTACTGATGGTTCCTGAGAAGTAATTCAATTCCCAGAGAAAAATGGCAAAAAACCCTAGACAATAAAACCCGCTGACCAGCAGGTGTCAGGCTATCTTTTAAACCCTATGTTCCTTCAGATTTTCAGCACTGTCTCACCAAAGAAGCTGAGAAAGAATAACAAAAGTCCTCTCTGCTCTCCACACCTGTAAAGATGGACTGTTTGGGAGAATGTAAAGAATGCTCAGCTCGGAGAAGTCATGAATGTCTGCTTAGGGGAACTGAAACAAGTTAGAACAATTACATAAAAAATGCTAAACACTTCCTAAGCAGCAAATATTAACAGTCAACCAAGCAGATTTACAAACTAGAAGTTCTTTCACAATGCCCATTTTAAACAACATTCAAAAGTATTAAAGCTGAATTCACATCTGCTGCAACTACATGTGTCCAAATGCTAGCCTGGGGTGCAATTGCCCCTCATCCTATGCCCCACTTCCTCCCTTTGGTCAGCTTATGGACTGCAACTACGTGCAAGCAAGCAATGAACACTTGAACCTCGGTCATTTCCTCATGGGAAAGAGGTCTCACCAAGGTAGACAGTCACACAATGGTATCAGCAATTCACTAAAAAAAAAAATATAAAGTGTTTCTCTACTTAGAGATTCTTGCTTTTACAACAGAAGCATGCTCTTTCCCCCAGCATGTCACAGTTCAAGTCTCTCTCGCTCTCCTCCTTTCGCAAAGCAAACCCTTACCTTTCACAATCTCTGGAGGTTTCCTAAGGAGATGGTGACTGCAGAGCAGCACTCCGAGTCCTGGGGCTGTACTGACCTGCATTCAAAAGCTTGACTTGGGTAACCCTGCCCATCAACCAACCTCACTGTATAAAATAGGCTGTCTGCAAGGCTTCCAGAGCAGGGGCAATATCAACAGCCTAGTAGGTAGGGTCATGTGCAATCTTGGTTCCCCTGCCACGAGACAAAGCTTTTATCATGGTCTCAGATGAGAAAAGCAACCGGGAATCTTGCAATTTCAGAAATCCACTTACTTGCCTTCATACAGCACCCCCCCAAAAAAGTAACAAAGATTTACAGCATAGCATTCTGCAGGCTGAATGGAAGGGAAAAAGTGTACTCTCTGTTCTAATATTGACTGTAAAGCTTCCCTTCCACGATTTTCTCCTCCTTATGGGCAGCAGAAGGAGTACAAGAGCAACAGGAGTCAATGTACTTCCCTAAATAATAGGGAACCCAAGCTCTTCCCTCCTGATTCTAAAAGGGCACTTCTAGAAGGTGCAGGCAAACAGCTGTGGACCCCTAAAGGCACTTGGAAGAAGAGAAAAGATGACCTTTCAGACATTCCTTGTGGCATAACACAATCAACTATTAATACATCACAAAGTATCATAGCTTTCCTCTAAAAGGAGGAAGCAAAGGTCATCGTGGATGGGGAAGACCAAGATAAGTTTTGATTGTAGTCAAAATATACCAGAACATGGACTTAATTTAATAATTCCAAGCTTGAAGTTCATTTGAACCTTTTGGCTTACAGGTCTGCTGGTATATAAAACCCCTTCATGACCCTTCTTCAGCTTTAGTACCTTATTCCCCCCTCCCCCAAATTTCCTTAACCTTCCCAACGTATTTTAAGAGGTACTAGCTGTTTGCCATCCCATATCTTATTCTCAGTAATTCAGGCAAGTAATCTGGAACAATCTTGAAACGTAACAGCCTAGCTTGCAAACACCAAGCAAATTTTAGACTTTCAAAAATTCATAGCACTCAAAGCCAGATGATATGAGCTCTCTCAAAACAAGTAAGATTTTTAATAGGTTTGTGAGGTTCTAACTTCTAATGCTCTAAGGGCAGTGTTTGAGACAGGCTTGAAGTATGATGTGACCATTTTTTTCTACTGTAGAGACTTACAAGCCTGAAGGCCTTGAGCTTTCTTTTTGTTGTATGGACAGAAGGCTTTCAAAATTAGGCAGGGAACACTTTAGGCAACTACATTAATATAGATCTGAATGAAAAGCTGTCTTTATCAACTGTGAGTTGGCTGTAAGGGCTGCAGAATGCTTGGTTATACTTAGCAGTGGAAGGAAAAATATGTATTGACATCTAATTGGGGAAGATGGGAGACAAAGAGAACAAGTCCCAGGAAACTCTACACTAGCTTTCTAAATTGGGGGTGCACGCAGGGAAGATTTCTATTGAAAATAATCAGAACTGATAACAAAAATTACTTCAAGATTAAAGGAGAAGCAAAATGTTGTTCTTCCAGTGCATGAGGGGAATCCAGAGTTTTCTGCAACTACTATCCTCTCTAGGATGCATCTAATGGAGTGTGAACTCAAAACCACTTCATTTGAGCTCCTAGAAGCCATATGACTCAGGTCATATGAGACCTTGACCCTTTGCACAGACTTAGTCATTGAGGATAATCAGCATGTGGCAACATACTGATGAGAAAGCCAAAAAAAGCAGCACTTACACTGAAATACACTGTGTTACATTTCTTCCCTCCTCTCCCCTCAAAAACAGCAAAACCCTATCTAAAAAATTACTAGTAGAAATTTCTGATGTGAAGCTATCAACCCAAAAGTCTCTTGTATAACATTGCATTTCAGGATGACTGGATAATACAGAACACAGATTTTTCAATGAGGGTAAAATAGACCTTACAAAAGTATCTTTTTCATGGGTGATTTTTTTTTTTTTTAAGATACCCAGGTACTTGAACTTTTTATAGGTACTTAATGGGATTTTTCAAAGCTAATTAGACAGACAATTCAAATGAGACAGCTAGGTACCTACGTGACATGATATTCCTGGAATGCATTTTAGTACTTTCGAACATCTGGTTCCTAACGTAAGAATATTTTTAACCACTGTATTACTGAATTTGTTTAGTTATCTGTAGAAAAATAAAAATCATCTGCACACAAACAGGGTCCTCCATACTGTTAGTACACATTTCATCACAGAACACAGTGCAGGCTACTGGTATGGCAAAAAGTAAACATATGGTCAATTATTTCAAATTATCTCTGCTTTTTTTATTTCATATAAAGATCAAAAGGGCAAGGACTAGAAGGCTGCACTACTTTTGCTTTTATTTTTCTTATTTTAAGCAGACAACCTCCACCTTAAAAGTACAGACTCCTGAGACGTATCAACACCAAGGTCAGGTCCAGCCCCAGGCTGAAGCAGAGGAAAGGTGCCACAGTCCCAGCCAAGTCACTGACAGCTGAGGGTGTGTGCTGGCAGGAGCAGGGCCAATATTGGGCACCACAGCCCCCCACAACCTCCCTCAGGAAGCCCGCATTTGAACACTACCATGCACTGCAGAAGAAAGCACTGTAGTTTTATTTTACCTTCTTGAAGGCTGTACCACATACAGCAATGGAAAATCCACCATACATCAGATCTGATGTCACGCTGAACAAAGAAGAGATATGAGCCTAACCACATAAAGCTAATGTTTTAAGACACAGTTTTGTCATTTCTCCTCAGAGCATTAGACTCTCAAGCATAAAAATATCAACTTGAGCTACTTCAGACTATACCTTTAATATTTAAATGATATCTATTCAAAGCTGATTAAACTAGTAGTATGAAGAACAGATTTTGTTGCTCGTAGTTGGTCCTAACAAGGTATCAGAATATTATGAAGTACATCTAAAGTAACAAATTAGGTATGTAATAAAATTAAGCAACAACAGTTGACAACACCTGCATCTTACAACAAGGTTAGAGGATATGCTTGTCAGGTCATTCACTCTAACAACTGCAGTTGAATTGTTTTAAAATGGAGAATTTTTAGAAACAACATTACAGCACCAACTCCTTCACTGTCACCCAAACAACCAGAAGGTTCTTCCTGCCCCCTCCTCTCCCCCCGCAACTTGACTGCATGAGAAAGGAGAGCTCTCTCATACTGCATTGCAGTATTAACACTGGACAGAAAACAAACTTGTATACAAGATTTGGACATGCTGTTCTGATTCAAGGGCAGGAATTTACCAAGAGGGTTATCATGACATTTAGAAAGCAGCAAAGCCCGTGTGCTATTTCTGAAACAGCAGCACAATAGTATATATAGCAACAGACAAAAATATACTTAAGATGCTATTTTCAGTATTAATTTAACTACCCATTTGCAAGGACAAGCCAGTCCTGGTAATCAAACACAAGATGATCCCTATCTGACATACTATGTTCACCTATGATGCATCTGCTTACCTGCTTTGTTTTAAATAAAAAGAACTTAACCTTTTCAGCATTTCTTAAATACCTGTCCATGTAGCAGACTCCTCTGTCTTAGCTATGTCACAGCAGTTTTGCAGACAAAGTTCTTCAAAAAGACAGGAAATGGCTGAGGCATATTTGCAAGTAAACCAGAACATCCTCAGTTTGATTTCTCTTTGCTGAAGTTATGTTCATTATTAACGTGTGGCTGACAAGATCTTAACGAGGTAGTAATTCAGCTCTTTGTGATCATACTAACATTCCTCACTTAAAGACAGGGACAAATAACATGTATAATGCTTCCCACAGCTCTCAGTACTCAACAAACTTTTCAAAGGGTATTCAAAGCCTGTATCCATCTTATTGAGGAGCAGCCTGCTTTACCAAGAGATTAGTCATGCAGCAGTTTAGACTAGTAGCTTCTATTCAAGACAAACAGAATTTCCCTGTTTTTTTTAATATTTTCTATAGTTATTTTACAGGCAACAGTGCTGGAATAGAAATACATATAAAAATCTATAAGGAAAGATATCTTTTATGATAAAAAATAATTCCACCTATCAACTATTTCACTCTACCATTAACATCTAAAATACTTTGAAGGCTAATCTCCATCTAACAGGGTATGCTTTGATAAACTAAAACACTAACACCCTGCAAGACAAGCTATCGATTGAAATGGAAAAAGAAAGTACAAGAAAATGAATCCGTGCCTCGTGCAACAGCGTGGTTAGGAAGCCGGTAACAAAGGTAATCGAGACTTGTCTTATTAGTCCGCCGGTCTTCAAGAAGACGAAAACACAAGCCATTAGTACTGTCAGCGTGTTCCTTTAGTCCACAGCAAACACCGACGGCGGAGCACCCCCCCGCAGATCCCACCTGCGCCACAGGCCCTCTGCGGCCGGTCCGACGGGGACTTACCGAGCGCTCCCCGCCGCCACGGGCGGCTGCCGCACCGCCAGCCCGGCACGGCGCAGCGGCCGGCTCCTGACCGGGAGGCGGCGCGCCGTGTCCCGTCCCGTCCCGGGCCCGCCCCGTCCCAGCCTCCCGGCCGTTTACATAATGCGGCAGCCGCGGGACCGCCCCGGGCGAGGGCTTTCGGGGGGGACGTATATAAACCGACCCGGGGCGTCCCCGGCCTGGCGGCCGCAGCAGCAGCCCCTGCTGCCCTCCCGACACGATGCCGCCCCCCGCGCCACCCTGCTCCGTGCGGCCCCCCCGGTCACGCCTGGCGGCACACAGGCTCTCTCTGCCCGCCTCCCCGCCGCGGGGCACGCAGCCCGGACCCCGCGCTCCTCCCCCAGGTCCCCTCAGGTCGCACCACGCCCACCGACCCCCGCCGGCAGCTCCCGCGGGCAGCGCGGCGCCGCTGCCCCAGCGCCCTCCCCGCACCGGGGCGCCAGCCAGCCCCCCTTCCCCCTCAGGCTCCAGCTCCTCCCAGGCTCACGCACCAGCAGACCCCGGCCGCTACGCTGGCACTGCCCCGCCGCGACACGCAGTCGACGCTGCAGACTGACCTGGCCGAGCACCGCTCCCGGCTCCCAACCCCTTTATGCGGGGCTGCGGGCGGCACCGCCCGGGCTTCCTGCCCCTCCTCCGGCGGCCGGGCCCCGTGGCCGCTGCCCAGGGCCGCCCGACAGCGCGGGGAAGCGGGGGAGGGGACGGTGCGGCCGCCAACCGGTTCCAGCTGCCCCCGGCCGAACTGGGGAGGGGCAGAGCGGCGGAGGTGGCCCCACGTGACCTCCCCTTGCCGACGCGTTACCCCCTCCCTCCGTGCCTTCGGCCCCGCCTTCCTGCTGTGGCCAATGAGAAGCGAGCAGGAAGGGCAGGGGGGATAATGCCTTCTCCTCGAAAGCCCAGGCTCTGCGGCAGTGGGTGGGGCCTGGGGCCTCCGCGCACGAGGGGGCGGGGCGAGGGAACGGGGCGGCGCACGAGGGGAGCCGGGGCGGTGGGAAGGGGGCGACTGCGCGGGGCCGGGGGGGC
>JANZLQ010000086.1:20701469-20719779 GCA_026212715.1 Elanus axillaris | reverse complement strand
GAACTGTAGTTACAGTTCATCATGTTGTTTTCACCATAGTCAAGACCACTTGTTACCCCATGTCTCCTCAGGGCCAGGCATAAGCAGCCTGCCGCATCGCAACCCACCAAGTGCTGAGCACCGATCCCCCGGTAGCACCCTCCCCGGGGCGCGAACCGACCCCCCTCAGGGGCACGCATCCATCGTCCCCGGCCGCCGCACAGCACCACCGCGGCCCCCCCGGCAGGCGGCGCGGACTAACCTGGACAAGGGCTGCACCTAGCTTTCCAACCCCTTTGTACGGGGCGGCGAGCGGTGCCGCGCGGGCTCCCTGCCCCTCCGCTGGCGGCCGGGGTCCAGGCCAGCCCAACAGTGCAGGAGGGGGCGGCACGGCCGCCGACCGATTCCAACCGCCCCCGGCCGAACAGGGTAGAGGGCTGACCCACGTGACCCCCCCCTTTGCCGACGCGTTACTCCCCCGTGGCTTCGGCCCCGCCTTCCTGCTGAGGCCAATGAGAAGCAAGCAGGAAGGGTGGGGGGAGACACTGCCTTTTCCTCGACAGCCTAGCGTCTGCGGGAGGGAGCGGGGCCAGGGAGCGAAGGGGCTGGGCTGAGGTGGCCCTGAGGGAGGTGAGGCAGGGGTGGGCTGAGGGGGGAGAGCTGGGCAGGGGTTTTTCTTAGGCGAGGCAGACTTCCGCTACCATCTTCCTACCCCCTGAGGTCACCTTATTTCACCCTGGCATCCAGCCTGGGAGCGTGAGGGCTGCTCTGGGGACAGGTAGCCTTATTTCCTTGACATACAGTTGGGCTGCAGAGGTTTAGGCTGGCTGTGAACTCGTGGTGTCAGGGGCACGATGGCTTTTTTTGTGGTATGAAGGGGCAGGCAGCATGCCTTTCGTGAAAGGCTTTGGTCTCTGTGGATTAGATGGTGGCCATCTATCTCCACGTGCGTTTTTCCGAGGGCCTGTCTGTGCAAGTGTTCCAGCCCTGCTGGCAGGCTGCAGCTCGCGTCGCCCACTGAAATGTGGGATGGCAGGAAGTGGTGCCCTCCGCAGCCCACACACTGGGGTCAGGGCACCCAGGGAGCCTCCCTGCTGTTGTGCAGGCTCTGCCTCGTTCTCTGTGCAGGTCTGGCTGCCCACGTGCCCAGCTGCTTGAGCAAAAGGGCTATCATTCATGGTACAGCTAAAAACATGTCTTCACAGCAATAGCACCAAGGCAAACCGACTTGGGCGTGCCCATGCTGGAGTTTTGAAGCTGCAGGCAAAGTTTAAGTGTGACACTTCTCTCTGTTTCAGGGTAGCTGAGGCCATTGGGTGAAGACCCCAGGGAGCTTTGCTGCGCTAAAAGGTAGTGTTGGGTTTGGGAATATGACCTTGTGGCCCTCTTGAGACCTGGTTTTATGACAAAGAGGGTATCCCACTGGTATTCACCCAACAAAGTGTTAGCAGATAAAGGGAAACTATTTTCCTCTGTGTTTTTGAGGGAACTTGTGCTCTGTTTTGTAGCAGAGCTATGGACTTGTGATAGTATGACCAATCTTTTTAATAATAAGCTTGCATAAATAGTTTGGTAACTAACTTGTTTCTGCTTTATACAACTTGTATCAGCCGACAAAGAAGTTGCAGTTCGAGCATGCAGGGAAAATGATTATCCTGTCTTGCATTGGGAGTTAATGCTCTTACGAGTATGCTGCTTTATGCTGTCTTTCCATCTGTTGTTTAAATAGAGGGCTATTTTCCATTCATTCATCCCCTGCAAATCCAGCCATGTTAATAAGTAATTTGTGACAGCCCTGAATGTTGTAGGGAATGAATGGTAATTTCAGATGTTCTATACCAGGAAAATATATAATACTTCTGAATTGCTGAGGTCTTCATGTGAGTATTGCAAGATCAGAGTACCCTGAAGGCAGGAAAGGAAAAAAGGTAGGGGAGGCATGCAGTAAAAGGAAATGATAGCCAAAAGCAGTTTATTTTAAATCCAGAAGGATAAGAGGAATTCCTCTGGCAAAGGAGGAGGGAGGGTTGGTGAAAAGTGCTTGTTGGAAAGTGAGGATCTTGTTAAACAAGAATGTGAACTACTCCAGTGGCAAATCCTTAGTAATTAAGTAAACATTAGAAGCCATCCCTTCTACAGGTGTAATCAAGGGAGAGCTGAAGAAAGAGTAAGAATAAACTTTAGAGAAAATACTATTTAGAAAAGTAACTGCCTACTTGTTTTCTCTTGCCCATTTTTAAGATATATTAGTTCAAGTTATTTGTAGTAAAGCTGGGATAGAATTGAACACTTTCAAACGTGCTTTGGTGTGTTAAAATTTAAAAATTGGGTCTTTGGTATGGTGCCAATCATTACAAAATTTTGCCATGAAATTTTTGTTAAGAACTAGAAGTATAATACTTGGTCTCTTTCAGTCCTAGTGCTTATTTTAAAAAATGCCTGTATCTAGACAAAACTGTAATTGCATTTCATACAATAATTCATTATAGCTAAGATTTGCAATTTAGGCCCTAAATGGATTAAAAAATACTCATGTGTTCATTTTATTAAAGATGTACATCTCCCTACTTCCTCACAAAGAGAAGCTAATATAATCAGCTAAATTGAAATGCTTAGAGAATTCTCTTTTTCCTTGTAAATGTGTGTGGTTGATTTCACCTAAAAGCTGATATTCTATCAAATGAGCCATTTTTTTTAATTCTTCAGGGATCTTAAAATAGTATATATTTATTCATTTGGAAAGAATGTTAATAGGAATTTCTACGCTGCATTAAGAGAAACAGCTGATTCTAAACAGCATAATTTGTAATGGCAGCTTTCAAGGACTACTTTTCTCTTTAAAGGTAACTCAAGTTTCTCAAAATCAGGGATGATGTTCTTCATTCTGTAATTACTGAGGCTTTTCAAAGGGAAGATTTGATTATACAAAGCTATATGAATCTTTTCTCTAAACAATTAATGTTACCACGATTGCATCAGTAGGACTGCTCTTTGGGTTGAGGCAAGCCTGTTCTTAAGCCGTTCACTGAAATACAAATTTTAATAACTTTATTCCTGTAAATAAGCCCACTGCACTACTTCTTGGTCTTGCTGAATAAAACAAAACCAGCAAATTAAGAACGATGATTAAGCTTGTGCTCAGTGTAGAGCAAGTAGGAAAAGGGTGAGATGGGAAATATTGTTATGTCTTGGCTTAACCTGAGAAAAAGCCTACATTTCATTAAGCTTGCCGGTGTTTTGGTTGGGGTTTTTGTTTGTTTGTTTGTTTTTTTCCCTCCTCCTTAAGGAGTTAATTCAATATGGTTGGATCAGATAAGGTCATACTTTGCCATTACGCAGCAGGCAAGTCTCAGCTACTCCTGAAATATAATATAAAAATGTACAGTAATTAGAGCACGTAGATAGGTTTATAGAACTCTTCTTAAATATCTGTCCAAAAAGTTAAGATTGGTGGTCTGCTTTTCTTGTTTACACAGCAACAAAAAAAAAACCAAAGGAAATGGGGTTTTATATCACATAACCTGAGTTGAATCAAGTTGCTGTTTGCAAAAGTCCCAAAGACATCTAGACAGACAAGGCTACAAGATCTGTTTCAAGTGTGCAAACGCAAACTCCTCTTAAACTATGTGTGCAGATGTTGGAAAGCGTGTTTTCCCGTTTCCACGATAGCACTTTAATAAGAATTACTAGTACTTGGCTATTACTGTCTGGCAAACTGCTTTGTCTTTGTTCTGGCAATGTTGTGGTGAAGTCGCTGAGCAGGAGGAGTAAAAGAGCTAAAAGATGCCGTGTGCATGCAGCCTCCTCAAACATTGTGGAAGCTGCCTTGCTCCCAGCCATGACGTAAGGTATGAAGCAGGGTTGAAGGTGGTGTGCACCATAGGCAGTATATCAAAGTAGCCTTGAGGCTCTACTAGTTGAGATGTGAAGCCCGATGGGACTTATGCAGCCTGGGTTTTTTAAGTAATGACAAGAATACTTGCCCAAGTGCAGGAGATAGGTAGTTGAGGCTCATGTATAGAATACACTAGCAAACCTATACTAAAAAGGCAGTAGGAAATACGTTCAGGGTTTTATGTCCATTTCTGTAGCCAATGTAATATTTTCTTCAGCTGCCAGAATTACAGATTCAACCTATAAATCAAGCTTCATTCATACTATAAGTAGTTATAAAGATTGTGAACACCAAATTACAGATGTGCTTCTTCCTCCTTCATAATCTGCACTATCAGTTCCAGTGAACTGGTTATACTGACACCAGTGCCTGCAGCTGATGAAAGCTGTGTGTATTTAGATGAATTGCACTCCTTATTTTACTGCACTTGATTTTTCTGCAGTTGTTCTGGCTCTGATGGGTTATTGTGAATAAAAATAGCTGGTAAAATTATGCAAATGAATGCATGACATTAGACATGCATCAGCTATTTTTTATCTTTTTGTAGAATCACTTATTCTTGAAAATGCACTTCTGACCTTTTCTCTGGCACTGAGAGTATTGCTGTATCATTACCTAATGTGAAATCTGAACAATTTACAGGCACTATAAAAAAGTGATGCTAAGAGACTGGAAGGTATCAAGCAAGAATAAAAATTGCAAGACAGTAGAACTGCTATTAGCATGGTAAAAGACTCTCAGTCTCATGGAGAATGATGAGAGAGGATTATTAGAAAAAGGCATGTTGTGCAATGGCACTTTCTCTGTAATGTATACTGTAATACAGTATAATATATTTTTCTCTGTGGACAAGTTAGCAGTTAGTCAGGGAGCATAGATACACGTTAGAGAAGTGGGTCATAAGAATTAAGCAAGAAGATAAGGCTGTGTTCAAAACTTTAAACACCTACAATGAGGAAGCTTAGAAGGTAAGCAAAAGGTATGGAGGGAGGGGAGGAATACTACTCTAGATTTGCAGTAGCTCAGATTTCCCTTTGAGTAGGGGAGGTTATTGCCTAATACAAGGACTAGGTGTGCTGGTAGCAAATGTGAAAACATCAGAAAGGTGGATGAGAGCATCACTAAATATAAAATAATAAATATAAAATGAAACCTTTATGTGTCTACTGTTAACAATTATCAAATTTTTAACATGAAAAAGAACAGTTACAGATATTTCACTTTCTTCTGTAGAAAATTCAGCCATTTTCAGACACTGTTAATTTTAATGTATAATCTGGCACCAGTGGTAGACAATGTCACAACAGAAAATTTTCAAAAAAAAACCCTGGGTCTTAATACAATATTGCAGAAATGAGATTTGAAACAGAAATGAGACATTTTATAATCTAGTCTTGAGGGTGGTGAGCATGATTTGCTGCTTCATCGAAGCTGGTTTATGAAGTTAAACATGTATAAGGTAAGTTTTATTGTGAAACGCCTAAATAAAGAACTAAAGTACCACACCATGAAAGCACCACATTTAAACTGGCCGAAGTCAATTAGAAATATGAAACTTTTTCATCTTACTATATAACTTTAGTTATATAAAAAATTTTATGTATGTATATATAACAAGTTATATAGTAGGTTACATACGTAACTTTTTTTGGTTTATTTTTGTATTGTTACCATAAATTGGCACTTCAGAAACTCTCTAAGACTCAATTTTGGAGTTTTAGAAAGCAGGCATTCTTTATTGCAGTGCTGTGTACACGGGAGATCGCTCCACCTATCGTGTACACCAATTCTTTCAACAGTTGAGATTATATACAAAATGGATATACATATTCATGATTTTTCCCTCAAAATAATTAACATATCTAAATTCCAGGAACTCATTAGTATATGTAAATGTCCTTGGCGCAGGTGCACTCGAGATCTTCGGTGGTCTTCAGGGGTCCTCTGGTGGTCTTTGATAGTCTTCCTCACTTGTCCACTACTTCACCCTCTTCTAGTGATTCTGCACAGTGGGATACTTTACGAGTTTTGATACAACTTACCCTAAAGAATGTTCATTAGTAACTCTAATACATATCTTTTCTTGACTTTCATTCTTTTAACAGAGGCCACATGATGCTTTTAAGCTAAATTATCTAAGAAGGGCCTAAGGTTCTCATCTTCCCAGGGGATTGCAAGGTCAACCAAAAGCCATTTCCTCTGGTATCTTACACATTTTGCAACATACAGGTTTTCTTATCCACCACTAGTCAGCATAACGAGGCCACTCTGTTCTTCTCACAACACAAGATGTAAAGCATCTTGTATCAATATATATAAAAGTATATGTGGTATTCTGTGAACTCCTAGCTCTGTCTGCATGCCAGTTACAAGCCATTCTCTTGTGTTCTTGCACAAAATCTTGTGTTACAATCTCCTTGTCTCTGAAATTGTACTCGAGACTTCCCATGCTCCTTTTGCCAGCAGCACCCATTTTACTGTGTCAGATAAGGGCGGTCAGCAAATAAAGAACAGCAGCAGTTGTGGAATATGACATAGGTACTGTTCATTTTTTTTTTCTTTCTTTCTTTTTTGTTTTTCATCTCAACAAGGGAGGAACACCTGCCCTAAGATAAGAAGAGATGGGGTTTCCTACGACAGCAGGATAGTTTCACACTAGTGCAGTTCAAAATCCCATTTCAAAGGTCATGTTTGTGCTTTAAATGAAATGTGAGGCTTAACTTCATGCTCTGTCAGATAACAATAGTAGCGATGCAAGTGCTTCCTTCGGACTCCACAGGTCAGGGCTAATGATGATGTGGGGTTGTTGTATGGTAGTGCCCAGTGTTTCCCAGGGGGGAAGGACAGTGGTGCTCCTACTGCCCATGTGAACACCAAAGGGCCCAACAAGGCCAGATATATACCACTTCTTATTGTCCATTGAAGCTCTCTATTTCTAGACTCAACATTTCTTGAAGTGTGCCTGTACTGAATATTCTATTTATATGGAAAAAGTAAATGGCAGACCTCAAATCCAATAGGGGGGAAGGTTAGCTTTTCATATCCTGTATCACTTTTGTTTCTCCTTCATCTGCTGCACATACCAATAATGACAGAGAAATGTGTTTCAGTTATTGACATTAAATTCTTTGAAAGTACAGACTCTGGTCTGTGACTGATATTTCTTCCTTTTCATACTTATTAAATAGGTAACTGAAGGTCTACTGCACTTTTTGTTCATGGGAATGCAGCCATACCCCAGGGACACAATTTATTTCTTGTGAGCAAAGCTCAGCCTGAGGAGAAGCTAAGGGCGTTCCTGGCCTAAGCCACTCTAACATCTGGCTGCAGCATTTTAGCTCTGCTACACCTGCTCTTACACTCCTACCTACCTTTGTACTCTCTCTGGTCCTTGTGTAACCTTTCACTGAGCTATACTAGCTCACTGTCAGAAAGTGTGTGTGTGGGGGGGTTTATTTTGGGTTTTGTTTTGGTTTTAATTAGGTTAGTTCTGTGTTAGGTCAGTGGGCTGAAACAATTCAGAGCCAGGTTTGATGAATGTTAGAGCTGTCTTGGCACAAGTGGGGACATATGCAGCTAGAAGTTAAATCCTCTTCAGCTGCCAGGGAACTGCTTGCTGCAACAATGAAGTTGTAGAAAAAAACAGCTCAGAGACAGATTTATCACTTGAGGTTCAAAATAGAGACAGCTATTGGTGAGTGACCTCAAAGAGAACTTCCGTAGGAAAATAGGAGAACATTTCATTTACTTCACACCTACTCTGTATTCTTGGCTGTCTCTGTCATGCTCACCCAATAGCTCTTGGAAGCAGAATGTGCCTATTCTGCCCACAGCATTGAAAATGTCCAAAAATTAGAAATTTTTTTTTTATTATTATTATTTTTTTTTAGGACTAACAAGATACAAACGAAGAAAGCTTTTTGAGCAATTCTGACTCTTTATTCTCCTTGCTGGGAGGAAGTAAGAACTCTCCTCTCCAAACTTCTGAAGATACATACAGTTGTATGTAACTTTAAACATGACAAAATCCCTTGTTTTACAAATCCAGATTTGCTTGCAAGTAGGTTGTTGCTCCAGCTGAGTCTGACAGTTCTCCTCAGTGGCTGTCTCCACATGAAGCAGTTCACAAGTTTGCCATTCACATTTTAGTCAAAGCTTTAAAAACTAAGAGCAACCACTATGAAAATGCAAGATCAGTGATAAAAATGACACGCTGTACAGCTGAACAGTGCATGGCATTTGTGTAACAGCAGCAGAAACTGCTTATTCAGGTTCACCCCAGACGTGTAAATAATAGATTAATTTTTGAAACAGTACAAAATCTATTGGAGTATTGGCTGGTTTTCTCACCAGAAAAAGAATGCCAGGACTAATGGTAGCAAAATAAAAGCTTCAAAATCTAGGCTGTAACTGGTGTGAGGTAGTGAGATCTCAAAGCTAGCTTGCTGTTTGGTGTGAATGCCCTTTTCTGTGAATCACAGAAAAGCACTGAAAATCTCCTTAGCTGCTGTCAGCCGTGAGACCAAGAGAGGTCAAGGTGTGCCAGAGTACTGGCCTGATGCCAAGCCTGTGCATGAGGCCTCCACAGATAAGGCTGCAGACAGGCCACAGACAGACAGAGGACTGATAAACTAGTATGTGCAAGGCTCTGTTTTGTCACTGCTGGCAGCTCTGCTGGCGAGAATGCAGCCATGAAGTTCAGCTGCTGATCATGATCTAGGGAAACTGTGTGTTGCTGGAAAACAACTGCTGAAGGAATAACCCTCTGTGCTGTCTTGCAACTCTTTCTCTGTGCTGTCTTGCAACTCTTTCTCTTGGGACCTGGCCCTGCAGAGACGTCAAGAGAAACAATGATTAAAATAATCCATGGGGAAGGCTTCCAGCTAGGAAGAGCTGTATTGCAGTCCCAGGCTGAGTTTGGTCATTCTGAACCCAGGCCAGCACTCCACAAAACACAGCAAGCACATTCCCACTGGGTGCTGCTGGCAGGAAATGGGGCAGCGTTTTGAGGTGCAACATTCAGTCACTTGAAGACTTAAGTTGCAGGATTTACTCTGACTTGCAGAAACAAACTCTACAACTCAAGGGGACTTATAAAGCAGGTATGCTTATTGCAGCGCTGGGTGCAAGGAGGATCGGTCCTCCAAACTCGTACACCACACTCCAGAACAAAAAGGCATTTATAACACAAAGACATAACACATTCATTAGTACAGGCTGGGTTATTATAGTTAGTTCCAAGAATGGGCGTGGTTGTTATAATTATTTTCAGGAACTCATTATCATGTCTTCTCCTTTTGACACCTGCATACTGCCATCTGGTGGTCTTCTTAAGGGGTCTTCTGGAGGAAGGCTCCAAGTCTTCTTCGTTGTGATCTGCTTGGTTGGCCGAGTTCCAAACCACAACATCGGTTTAGGCTGGATAGTCAGATAACAGAGTTACTGTTTTTCAAGATTACTAAACCATTTCTTTACATTGCTACACTATATTGTTACACTATGCTAAAATGTTTAACCCTTCATTTTCTAACTGAACTCTCGAAGACCATTTGGGCAGAATATAGCTTTTTGTTGCACCTTGCATTTCTCTGGGCTGCAAAAAATCCCACTGATTGGCAAGGAGGTAGTCTGAGGCTCCTAGCAATTTTGTTAATGATCGCCTTGAGCTGAGACTGTGTTGCAGAGAGGCATGCTGCTCCGTAAACACAACCCACCTACATCCACAGCGGAAAAGTATTTGCCTTTAAAATCTGCTAGTATTGAATTATGGCCAGTTAGGCATTGTATTACAAAACCTCCATATTTTTAAAGTACAAATAAATGTGTTAGCATGAGGAGTAAAGTGAGAGCATAGAAGTGATCTCTTTTAGTGTTAATGGCAAGCCTGTAGTGTTTCCCTCCTCTCTTGCAGAGCAAGATGCAGCTATAATTATTTCTGCTGTTTCCCTTCAAAGTATCGGTCCATAAATAGTTATACCCCTTAAAAATTGAACCAGTTTTTAACATTATTAAAACAAACCAGAGTTCTGGTATCCTGGGGGCTCAGAACATGGACTGTACTAAGGGATTGTATGACACTCAAGACTTTTTGGAGACTAAACATTCACCTTTTTTTCAGTGGAATTAGACTCACAGAATGGTTTGGGTTGGAAAGGACCTTTGAAGCTAATCTAGTCCTGCCATGGGCAGGGACTTCTTCCACTAGATCAGGTTACTCAAAGCCCCATCCAACCAGCCTTGAACACTTCCAGTGATGGGACATCCACAACTTCACTTTGCAACCTGTTCCAGTGCCTCACCACCTACATCATAAATTTATTCTTTATGTCCAATCTAAGTCTACCCTCTTTCAGTTTAAAACTATTACCCCTTGTCCTGTCGCTACAGGCCCTGGTAAAAAGTCTTCCTCCCTGTTTCTTATAAGCCTTCTTTTAAGTATTGAAAGACTGCAGTAAGGTCTCTTAGATTAATGAATGCTGAGAATCAAACAACAGAAACAAGTCTTTCAGTGGGTCTCTCTTTTCTGAGCCAGATCCCAGAACTGTGTGTATGCAGTCAAAATCTGCAAATGTTCTTAGGTGCTGACTGAAATGAGGAGTCTTTTAGGTAATGGGTGTTAAAAGGCACCTGGAAAATCCCATTCTTTCTACCTAGGGATGGAATTGGAGGGTTTTGAACAAAATAGGCTGATTCTGAGACAGGGGGACTGCCTTGCCTCCACAAACTTATGTTAGCTTTCTAATATTTTATCTCATGGATCTTCTGGAAAGGATCCAAGCCAAAGGTCAGGCTGAATTAAATCAAAATAATTGAAAAGACAGTAAATGAACCAGGGTTTGACATATTCTGAAGCATAATTTCTAACTTGTGCATAGGGATCATCACCTCCACCTGCGGAGCAGAGATGAAAGTTTATTTTTTCAAACTTGCTAAAGGACAGAAGGGAATGATTCAATTAAAGCATGAAAGCAAAAGCAGCGGTCATCAAAAAAAGGGGAGAAAAAAATTCCTGGAAAAAATACAGAATGGGAAAGGATGCCCTTTAAATTCAAAGCCAGGAGAACTGACCTTAAAATGTTGTGGCTACTTAGTCACTTATTTCCTGTTTATTTCTGTCTACTTTGTTTTGCAACATGCTCCAGACCTTTAATATTTTCTAATCTAAAAAAAGAGCTGTGGTTTGTTTTGTCAAATAACCTCACACACAGCAGATGTTTCTGCAAAAATATATATTCAGAAAATCCTTTTTGTTTCAATAAGGAATGAATTTTGCAATTACAGAAACAAAACAAAGATACTTTGTTTTTCCAACTCACACAGTTGCACAAAATGACTGCACTGCTCAGAGATGTTTCTATATTTATAAACTGAGTTAAAACACTATTTTTAAAAAAGTGTTTCAAAATTAAACATTACAGACTACGGAGCTAGAAGAGTCTGACTGTCAGATTCTCTTTCCCACTTGTGTGTTTTAAACACTAATTTCATGCTGCAGGCTTTCCCTCAACAGTGGCATATGAGCTTTGTCTCTCCTGTCCTGACTGTGCACCTCATGTCCTAGGATATTAAGATCCTGTTCTGCACCACTGGGAGGGTAAGAGGGCAAGACAATGCAAGGCTTTTTCCAGATCTCAGTAAGAAAATCCCAACAAGTGGCATAATAAAATAGCTGTTTTAATACAATATAATAAAAATAGGAATAAAGATAGTGAGCAAATTTTACATGCCTTCAGGTGCTGGGAATCCAGCTTGCAAATGGCATGGGACAGACCCCAGATGGATTTTCTCATGGCCCACTGTACAGATCCCATCTGTGGAAAGGCTCTGCCTCTCTCCCATGCCATGGTGCCTTTTAGTTTGCATAACAAACAAAGCCAGGTATCTTCTCCTAACAGCCTGGACTGTTACCTCTGTGATAACACCTACCAGTGCACAGAACAGGCTGGCACTGAGGACTCCAGCAGATTCCCTTGCAGTGGCTGCTCATGCTAATGTACAAGCTGGTCAAGCACCTGCATACAATGCCTGATAGGGCAGACATGGTCTGTTCATGGTCACTAATTCCTCGAATAAAACGTCTTCTGTGAGGCTCCCAACAGACATCCCAAAGGCCCTTGCCACTTTGTCATTAACTAATGTCCAAAACCAATGGATAGATTCAGAATGTACTGGAAAGCAGGAAAATATAAACACACAGCCTAGCCATGTAAACCTTGATTTTACTAAGCAATTGGGGAAAAGAAACTAAGCATGTTAAAAAATAAAAAGCAAAATTGGCACTAGCTGATAAGATAGCAGGGAGAGTGACTTGTACATAATAACACTGAGGTCCTGTCAAAACTTTATGCCCTGGGTGACACTGTCACCTTTGTTTGCCCATTCACAGATAGGTTGCAACCTCAACCATAACTTTTCAGACAGTAGCTATATTTAAAAATAGAACCATGGCTTTGCACTAAGAACAGTTTTGCTCATAACCTCAGGAAGCAGTGAAGCCTTGTGACTAATAGCCATCCTGACTTCATTACCTGCCTATTTCTAAATATTAATTAATAGCTGTAATATCATACTTTGTTTACTCTGCCTTTTATCTCAGGGCTTCATCCTCCAGCCCTTAGTTGTATTGTAATACTTGTGTTCAATAAGACTGTTTGCACAATGGAGAATTATTCATGTGAATAAATTATTAACTAAAAAGCATGTGTACAAGTCCGCTACAAGTACTCCACTCAGCTGTTCCCAACTCAAGAAGTAATTAGTTATTTGCTAAAGGCCTGATCCAGCATCTGTATCCATCAATGAGCAGATGTTGACTTCAGTGTGCTTTAGTTTAGGCTTTAATACTGTGGTCTCATCCTCTGAGACCTGGTAGTGATTTCCACATTGCCTGTCTCTTTTATGGAGGACAAGGGTTGGGAACATCGTGGAGACAGTACCCACAGCTGTTCCAGGGGAAAGGACCCTTTCCTCATCCCAGGTGAGCAGAACGTACAAGGCCAATGTAAGTGCTTATGCACTTAAAATTTAGCAAGTTCCTCCAGGACCTTCATTCCTAAGCATAGCAATTTCTAGGGGGGGTCACACTTATCACCTTGTGGCCCCTGTTTGTTCACACAAGGGTGTTCTTTATCCGCAGGCACTCCCCTCCTTAGTACCTCAAGCAGAGCTGACAACTGTATTGGAAAGCGGAAGAGCAACAACACATGGAACATCAAAATATGGAGCCATTTGTCTGCTTTCCCATATTTTCTGTGGAGGACTGCTGGGGTGAGTCCTGCAGACCTCTTCTGCAGGGGATTCCTGCCATGGGTGAATAACTCATCTGGCAGAAAGCCTGGCCCCATAAACCTTTTCCCAGGAAGCAATTTAAGAGGTGAAGTCACAGCTTTTCCGTCAGCAGTTTCAAATAGTTTGATCAATACTGCAGAGGCCTGGTGTCACGTGCATAACACCAGGATAAAGTGCAGAACTGTCAGGTGAATATATAGCTTTGATGCCAGGGTTTGCAAAATGGTTGAACACCAAGGGTTACAGTGCCTTCCCAGCACCAGCTTCAGACAAAGCCTCCTAACTGTGTCAGGCTCACTTGGCAGGAACCAAGCATGACCTGCTCCAACAGCAAAATACAAAGCCTTCCCTTCAGCCCTGTGTACCTCACATTGATAAGTTGCACATACTGTGGGTAAAGCCTTCGGCTCTGTCACCTCCATGTCATGCTGCCCATTTCTTTCTCGTCCTCCCCACAGGGTATCCATTGTGTCTGTACTATGCTGCACACCTCGCTGGGAGCCAACCCCACCCAAGGGGAGAGCAGCTTGACTGTGGAAGACATGGAAAGGGAGGGAGAGGAAATTAAGATCATCAGGCTGAAACGGGCCAGATTATTTGGTACCTTGGGTTCTCTCAGATGTTTATACAGGTTAAAGCAGCCATTCTCCATCTGTCCTGGACAATGGCTGGACACAGTCCTGGGCAACCAGCTTTAGGTGGCCTTGCTTGAGCAGAGGGGATGGCCTGGATGACTTCTAGAGATCCCTTCCCACCTCAACCCCTCTGTGACTGTGTTATCTCAGAGCCAGCTGGTGCAGATTTCCCTGTGCAGAAGAAAACTCCCAGCTGGTTCATTAAGTCAGAGAAGCAGTGTTTTTTCCATCTGTGACTACAATGCCAGCAGAGAATGTGTTGAGGAAGTGAGAACGTGTGGGAGACATGGAGTGGAGCTCTGCTTCACTAGCTCCCACCATTTAGGCAGTGACTTGGTACTGGGGAGACAAAGGAATTGATTCAGAATTAATATCTTCTGGCAAAGAAAGAGGAATTAATTTCAGAATGTGGCTTAGACACCACGAGGATGGGCTACACCTGGAAAAGCAGGTAGAGCTAAATGATCATGTCTTTTCCAGGATGCAAGAAGGATACAAGAAATGGCTCTGTCTAAATTTAGCACTAGCATAAGCCACGTTATTGATGATTATTTTAGAAAATCAAACAATACATTCCATTTTAGATGTTAACTCCATTTTCTAATGTTTGGGTGCTTCATATCTTGGTGTGCAAACAGATAAATAGTAACTGCTTTAGAACAGTAAAGTATCACTTTTACTGCAGTTGCCTGTATTCAAAGGCAAGAGGAAGTCACTATCATTGTTTACATTAGCCATTGCCTTGCAACTATTGTGTTAAGAGAACAAGTCCTAGCATAATCAGTGTTTTATAACTGTGGTTTTTCCTTCTAAAGTGTCTAATCTTTGTGTCTTCTTTTTCTTGTGGTGTGATCAAGTCTTGCATAAAGGCAGATAAAATCTTAAAGTTGGGAAACAGGTGAAGAGTTTGGGAGAGCTGGGAGTTTGGAAGGAGGTGTATTTGTCTTTAATCATATTCAAATTGCAATGAATAGACATGGCTTTATTATTTTCCCAGACAAAATGCCTTATCATATTTTGTGCTTCTAAGTTGTCTGACATAACAACAACAGTATCTTGGATAAGGATAGCAAAGAAAGCACAGGGTATGAAGGCTGGCTGGTAAGAGAAGACCAGAGAGTACACAGAATATTTGTCAAATAAAAGAAGCAGTTTTCCGGGACAAGTTAAACAAAATCATAAGACCAGCCTCTCAATCCAAAATGCATGTGCATTTTCTTAGTTACTTGTCAAAGTGGTGAACAATGATCAATTTTGAGTTTGTAATGTAAAGAGAATTTGGTAAAAATCTCTGGAAAAAGAAATCACTTGTCTCAGATTCCATGCTATACTTTTGCTTGATAGACAAAGAAATGCAAACAAAATGCCTGATTCACAAAGGGAATGTGTTCTGCTTTTCATCCAGGAGCAAGATGAGATAATTTTAAATCCCAGAGCTGCGTCACAGCACATATACTCAATACCACTTTAAGGATGAGCAGACGTGCACATCATGCCCCTTCCTCTCAATATTAAACATGCATATTTTTTGCTGTGATGGCACCATAGAGGAGCATACTTTTATGGACTTTAATAGTAGTTTCACTCTTTTCATTGTATTTTTATTCTTTTCACCCCACAGTCAGGCCACTTGCACTCCTTGGATGCCTTTGCTCCTCCAGAGCAAGGATGTAGACAAACAAAATGACCTGCTTCTCAAAGAAAGGTACACAAATGTTGAAAGGTAAAAGGAAAGCTGACATAGCAACTTAGGCAGCTTTTAGACCCCAGAAAACTCAGTAAATCTCATTAAAACCCTCCTAGAACTCTCAGAACTTGAATCCAGCACTTGGGCTCTATGGCTTCAGCTGTGCTGGGCCAGCACTTGCGAGCAGCATCCTGGCCACTGTGCTCTGTGGGCTTAAGAAAAGCAACCAGGATATGAGTAGACAGTGATGTGTCCAGTCATGTGGCAGGCAGGCAGATGGGTGTCTCCACAGAGACTTACAGAGAGCCTCTGTGAAGACACACCACTACCTAATGGCCCTGGTGGGTTTAACTCCTAATACAGAGCACTTTCAACCCCAAGTGGATCTTTGCTCTGCAGCAATGCCACAGATTTTCCTAAGGGACTGCTCTTTTAAAATATGATTTATAAATACAATTTCCTCTCTGCTTAAGAAGATTGTATTTATACAACCTGTCATAAAAAGTGCCAGCAATTTTTTGTAGAGAGGAGGAGGAGGAAGGAGGAAGAGGAATGATAGCATTAGGGCTTCAGTTACCAGTGGGAAAGGCTTAGCAAGGACAAAAATGTAGGATTTGATTGCAAATTTGTGGTGGTCAGTCCCAGAGTTGCTGCATAAAGGCATATTCCTCTGGATACTGCCAGTAACAGGTACGCGTGAAAAACTGAGAAAATGGTGCCTGATTCTAGGATTCAAGTGTATTGTCAGCACAAAAAAGCATACCTTCAAATGCCAGGGGTTTTCTGGTGCAACATGGGCAACTTCCTTCAGCTGCAGGGAAACTGTACTGATAGCCAGCTAGGGGAGAACCTCCAATACATCTGTCCTTTGAATCCCCAGTTCAGCCTATCTGCTTGCCATAGTGTTTGTAAGTTTACTACTTTGGCAGTTATCTTGTTTGAACTCTTCAGTTCTTCCTCATGCATCCAAAGCATGAAATAGCTTTCTCACCTTTTAGGCTCACCAGTGAAGAGATAAGTGACATTTTATTAGCATGCTTTTAAAGTACTAGTCAGCGTCATCACCCAGCATCAACTTTTGCCAGTTGAGTGGCACAGACCTATCCCAAAACAGGAAGCAGATTCTTGCCTAAGTATTGCTGCATAGAAGTTTCTAAGTCAACACTGGCAAGGTCTGGTGGGTGTTAACTTGGTGTGATAATACTGGTGAGGGATAGGAATCTGGGGCACACCTGCAGAGGAGCCTGCAGTGGGTGGCCAGCAATCCTCATGAGAAACCATGCCTTGGTTTCTGGAAGCTGATCAAGAAAAGGTCTGAAATGTTGTCTGCCAGATAACAAAAATAAGTTAGGGATAGGTTTTAAAAAAACATCATAGGCTCCTGTTGCCCCAAGCTGGACTGCTGGTGAAAGACTGCAAACTTGGGAAAGACCACTTTGAGGAATGCTCAAAATCTCATGGTAAATTAAACAATTCTGCTTGCTTTTCATCAAAACCTCAGTCCTGTTCTCATTGAGCTCACTGGCAAAACTCCCTCTGTTTCTAACATGGACCAGAACCAGCATCAAAAATTTGTGCTGCCTTATACAAGCCTTGCCACAGGACTGTGTTGCTGGAAGTAACTACTTTCTGATACAGTTCCCAGAGTGGTCTGCACAGTTCCCAAAGTGAAAGAAACCATAGCTATATCAGATACCTTTTCCCACAAAACAATCAGCTCGTTTGGTTATTTGCATAGGTAGTTACCTGGGCTTGAAGTCAGATACAAACAATGGGGAAGGAAATAGATGAAAATAGAGGATGAAGAGGCTAGAATTTACACAGAGGGGGGAAAATCAAGACAAAAGCGACAAACCCCAAACCCTTTGTTTGCTTTTGTTGTCTGTCTGTACATCTCTGGAGTTCAGCTACAGGCAGTTAACATCTAAAATTGTGGTAAGATCTTGTATTTTCTTAGATTTTTTCAAAGCTGTGGAAAGGGTTCAGATGTCAAATGTAAGCCCACAGATATAATCTTAGCCACAGCTTTTTTTGCATTCCCACCATACATAACAAAGGCAGCTATGTTTATAAATAGATTTTCTTTTCACGATGGGTGACTTCAAAAAGCATGGTCTCTCTGTCCCTGGAAATAGCTGCCGGCTGATTTTCTTCTCATCCTTGCAGAGCAAGGGAGTGGTGGCTTGGCTGGCCAACTTTAGGAAACGAATTGGAGCTGGCAGACCCAGGTCAGTGCAGTTCAAACCACTAATTATAAATATTGTCTTTTTGTGTATTCAAGGAAGCCACAACTGTTTGCTTGACCAAGAATATCAGCTACAGTTTCCTGAAGCCATGTAAGTATTTTACACCTCACAGGCAAAGGGACCCTCAGGCAGGCAATGATCTTGCCACACTTCTCCCAGGGACAACACAGGGCACAAACATCATTTTACCCAGGAAGAAAGGGGTGCTCTTAAGGGTAAGGCTTATTCCACTGCACATAAAATCCATCTACAGCCAAGCATCTCCTTTACCCTCCCCTCCTCATCAAGGGAGGAGAAAAGATTTCTTGAACGGGGTTATTCCAAATTGGTTAGGTGTTTCCCTTAGGATGTAATAAGCAGCAAGTCAGACATGCTTGTTGCCCTCCAATCACTGAAAATCTGCTCAGCTTACTTGGACCCAGGAGCCTACACTGTTGGCATTTCAAGTAAAGATAGATGAATCTCCCCTACTGCTCCATGAATGCAAAGCCCAGCTCATTGCAAGCTGTCGTGGTTTAGGGCCGGCGAGCAACTAACACCACGCAGCCGCTCACCCCTTCCCCCCCCCAGGTGGGATGGG
>JANZLQ010000086.1:20647171-20672449 GCA_026212715.1 Elanus axillaris | reverse complement strand
GATACTGGCGCAGGTTGGTTCTCTGGTTTAGCTGCAGGTCCCATCGCCTGGGTTTCAGTAGTTTGGGTGCCTGTCACTCTGTTAGCCCTCTTTTCCCCCTGAGGATGCTGCCTAGTATCAAGCAGTGTCTGGTCCACATCTTTTCTCAGGCAGGCCGCTGCAGCCTCCTGTCAAGATGCCAGTCCAAGTCTAGGTTTTGAAGTGTAGTCCCAAGTCCCTGATGACAATGTTGAGACAATACTGTTCTTCGGACCAACTTACAAGCGGGGAGCACTAAGGGCACAACTGAGCCTCTGTGCAGACAGACAGATATTTGTTTTCTTTTAATTCTCAGTGACCTTTATTTTATCTTGATTCAATTGCTCACTCGAGGGCACCAGCTTTTTTTGTGCCCTTAATGCATTAAACAGCTAAAGGAAGCATCAGATATATCTCCTGTTGTCTTATGAGTCACAATTAACCTTCAGCAGTGAATGTGACCAAGAGGAATTGAAAGAATGTGAAAGTGGAAAGTGGATTTGTTTGTAGATGGAGGAAATGAAGGACTCTAGTGCTATGATTGTAAAGGTTTTTAAACTTCAGAGCTGAGGATCCCCTGAATGTCAATTTTATTTTCTGACAGCTGTTCCTGACTTAATTTAATTAATGGGAAACGTACCTACCCACCTTATTTGTAAGTTAATAATGTTCAAGTCATTCTAGGATATGAGCATTTTCTGGTATGCTTTTATATCTGTAGCTGCACTTTCCTTAAGAGGCACAAGTGTCTATACAGTCTGCAGAATTGTCCTCCCTTATGAGGGTACTGAGGCTTTGGGGATGGTTTATGAGAAAATGAAAGAAGCAGGTTGTCAAGGTAGTGGAATACAAATTAATTATTTATGTCCTCAAGTTGTCCACATTTGATCTACAAAAACCCTATTAAGTAGCTTTTGAAGGCCAATCCCAAAACTTGAGCTGAAAATGTTCACTGAAATCTTT
The DNA here is from genome assembly GCA_026212715.1 of Elanus axillaris. NCBI lineage: Eukaryota > Metazoa > Chordata > Aves > Accipitriformes > Accipitridae > Elanus > Elanus axillaris. The sequence continues at coordinate 20,671,468 of JANZLQ010000086.1, read as the reverse complement.
GTTTCAGAATTCCCTGCATTATTTATAAATAAAACAGATGTAATTACTACACTCAAATAATCCAATCTGTTTGAGTTATGTTTTCTTTAGGCCCTTTAAAACAAAATTCTTAAGCTGATCATAAATTTTTGGAGTTAAAAAAATTAAAAGAAAATTAGCTGAATGTATGATCAGCTAAATTATCTGGACTATCAAATCCCACCCCACCAACCAATCTCAAATAACAGCCAAGAGACTTGAGCTTGTATTACAGCACAGCTGTCAGGAATATCTCCAGCCTAGATATAGGAAATTGAATAGTGGTAAACTTACCTTTTCATGTGAAAAATGGAATCTACCTTCACTGTTAAGGATGTCTTTTATATACACATATCATACATATCAAATTTTATCATTGGATAAAAATGTCCAATATTAAGACATTCATTGCATTAAATATTTGTCTTTTCCTTTGAATAGGTGAATGGCTATATTAATATGATTAAGATTATTAATTATGTTTGTATTACTATTTGCCGGGAGTCCTAATCAGTGGTGACTCATCATTAATTCATTGACATTTTAAAAGAAGAGGAAATGTTACTCCAAAATATGTGTGAACTTCCATTGTTTGAACATCTGTCTGAAAATGAGATTTGATAGCTGAAGTTGGCAGATGCTTCCATTGCTGGAATGAATGAGTTTCATGGTTTGATCAAAATTATCTTCAATTTTCTATATTAATTTTAGCCACATTATAATTTGACTACAAGTAGAAAAATCTGAAATGGTCCAGCAAAATTTGCACAGCCTTATCATGCCAAATTTTTAGGTGGTGTTAACCCTCCTTTCCCCATCACTGAGACATGGTCCAGCGGTTCACGCTGTGGGTCTGGAAAACTTACATACTCCTAGACACTCCCTGAATGATTTCAGGGCCTAGATTGGTGCTGCTTACCTAGGAATTATGAGCTCCATGGATTTGAAGCTGTTTTGTTAATTAGACAAACTTTTCAGGCTTCTGTAACCATTTTGCCCCATGTTGCAGTGAGACATTCCACTTTGTAATGGCTTTTTCTCCTTGTCTAGTTAGTTAACTGTGTCCCAGAGTACTAAAAGTAACTAAATACCACCCTGATGGGATTTAATTATGTACACCTCTGCCTTCCATTTCAGTGTAGACTCATTCCAAAACATGTTCTCCTTTCAGATTATTTTTTCACATGGGCCAGCAAGCCTTTCTCAACAAGTAAAGCAATATTCACAAGCATGTTGTCCTTCCCAGGGCTCTTTAAAATACATGTCCAAAAGCAAGATGGTGAGGTATCTTCACTGGTTGAGATCAGAGTCAAAAAAGCTCCAACTTTGAGCAAGGCCACCATATTCAAGGAATTTTTTTTTTTCTTAAGGAGTCCCCATCACTAGTCCAAAGATACCTCTGAAGCCATCTGATTGGGGTTTCCTGGTGCAGAAAGCTGGTTGCATGCCCAGAGAGCTGTGTTGGTTTTAGTTTGTGTGTGGTTTTTAGGAACACAATTTTCATGCATTTAGCACCTGTGCTGTAGCACCTGGTTGTATGGACTCAAACCCACTCTCTTTTATCTGTTGATTGCCCATTTGTTCAGCTTTACTCATGTTTATTTTCATAATTTTTATTTTTTGTGTTTTTTTCCCCTCTTACTGTTTTGGAGAGAGGAGCAGTTGCATGTGGAGACCTGTGTTCTCATTCAGATGACAAAAGAGCAATGGGAATTGCTAAATGCCCCAATAACATTGGCTGCTTTGCATTTGAAAAAAGAGCCAGGTGATTTTGAGACTCTGATCAATAAGCTACAAATTCTGAAGTTACTGGTGTTTCCCAGTATCTGGGTGTCTGTTTCTATAGTCTAGCCTGTGTTCAGAGAACAAATTCTAAACAAACATGATCATAATTCATCTCACTACTCTGTTGAAAGTCATACAAATGCTCTCACATCACCTTGAAAAGTAGTTGGGGTGTTGTTCTTTACTATTTGTAAATGACGCAAATACTTAATGCATGCAAATATCAAATAGATTATGAAAAACATACATTAGAGTATTCATGGATGCCTGCAGTAAGCCCTAGCTCTCCTACATTTTTAAAAGAAGTTTTATCTTTTTCCCTATCTTGTTGCTTGTATGAATGCTTGAATGAAGTAGGTATTTTGAGTTAGGCAATCTCATGGCCTAAAGCGGGTGAAAAATGTTTCCTTTAATAAAGGAACTGTTTAATAAAACAGTTGAATTGCTCTAACTTGCTATGGTTTATCTGTCCTTTTATTTGCCTTGTTTTGCAGGAATGAATTAATTTTTTTGTTCACAAGTATTTGTGAACATCACAAGAATTTTTCAAGCTTTGTGTGGTAATGCAATATCTTAATATTTCTTTGTGCTGCTTTTGGCTGGAGTAGAGTTGAATTTACTTCATAGTAGCTGGTATGGGGCTATGTTTTCGATTTGTGTTGAAAACAATGTTGATACTACCGGGATGTTTTCATTGCTGCTGGGCAGGGCTTACACAGAGTCAAGGCCTTTTTCTACCTCTTGCGTCACCCCGCCAGTGAGAAGGCTGGGGTTGCACAAGAAGTTGGGAGGGGACAGCTTACCCCAACTGACCAAAAGGATATTCCGGACCATATGATGTCATGCTCAGCATATAAAGCTGGAGGAATAAGAAGGAAGGGGGGATGTTCGGAGTTATGGCATTTGTCTTTCCAAGTGACTGTTCCATGTGATGGAGCGCTGCTTTCCTGGAGATGGCCAAACACCTGCCTGTGGATGGGAAGTGATGAATGAATTTCTTGATTTGCTTTGCTTGCATGTGTGGCTTTTGCTTTACCTATTAAACTGTCGTTATCTCAGCCCACCAGTTTGCTCACTTTTACCCTTCTGATTCTCTTCCCCATCACACTGGTGGGAAGTGAGCGAGGGGGGCTGTGTGGTGCTTAGTTGCCGGCTGGGGTTGAACCACATCACTCATGCGTGGCTTAAAAACATCTGTGTCATTAAAGTGTGGTGAACAAACATTATGTGGTTGCAGTAGCTATCACTAACCACAGTTCGTCAGTAGTTGAAGGTGTTACTGAAAAACTGTCCAAGCAAATGGTTCACACACAGCACCAGGCTCTTGCTTGATAAAGTCTATGCAGCCTCTCAGCAGAGCCATCCAGATGCAGAACTGCTGTAGGGTAATAGGGATGAGCAACATGGAGTTTTGTTTGCTTTTGAAACAGGATTTGGGCTCTCACTGGTCTTCGTAGTTTACCCAGAGTTGTGTCCACTAGTAATTCAAGTGAACAGTTTGGTTTGGGGCAGAACTGAGAGCTCTGAGTGCACCCAGATCTGCTCATGGCTAAGAAATTTTCTTAAAAAGGAAGACTAATAGGTTATGCAGCCAGTTAAAGGGATGCAAACAAATCTGGAGTGACTGAAACCTTTTACTGTTTGGCCTTCAAGGGCAAAACTGAATTATAGCAGGGAAATGCCTGTATTGCCAAGCCTTTTTTGTGACTAGCTGAGAGGGCGAAGTGAGGAGATAGGAGTGGCGACTGCTCTGGTTGCTTGCTCAGGGATTTTTCTCCCTTTTAGCTTTTAAAATCATATTCCTTTTTAAGGACTTTCTGCTTTCTCGCTTCTGCTCTGCCCTTCAGGTTTTTTTAGTCCGTTCAGAGGCATACAGAATCTTACAACCATGACACCACCTGAGAAAAGTTTGGCAGATGAGTGCAGCCCATTAAGGACCTGAGGATTCACTCCCAATGCAATTCTTACATGATAACCATTTCCAATTTCAGTTTTCAGGTGCTTGGTTTATTAGCAACACAGCAATTCCTGCAGAAAGCTGACTGATTAAATGGCAAAATGCTTCTGTTCAAAACCTAATTTTCTATCAAGCTGGTTCTGATGGAAGAGATTTTCAGTGATTCCCAAAACAGCATGTAGATAATTAAGAAAAAGCCCTTGTGATTCTCAAGCCTCCAGCATTTGTGAATGGTCTACAAATGTGTCTATTGCTCTAGTCCAATAATCCTTCTACTCATTACTTGATTTCAAGTAATACTGCAGCAAAACTAGATGGCTCAAATGTTTATTCAGTGTAGTTCTAAAGTGGCAAGCCAAAACGCTGCAGGCTAGTGATGAACAAATACCTCCAAGTTATTAAACTTATATACCTTGCTTGCTTTTCATTGTATTCTGTTGAAATTGCATTTTCTGTCTCTTGAACATTTCCTTGATGACTGATATATCTGGCTGATTTCTTCAATATGAGGATGTTTCATTTATTAGCCCATGGAAGGCTGATAGGTGGAGATTGGTATCTTGCTACCATTCTTATTTTTGAGTCTGTTTTTTCATTTTTGATCAATATCTGATGCACAAGCTTCCCCTGGCAATGCAGAAAAAAAACCAGCCTCAAGCTGTGTGATTCCACATCCCACACGATGGGGCAGAGACGTAGGTCTGCTCATTCTGTGCCAAGGCACTCTGAGCTGGCTACGTCTCTGCACAGCCTATTAAATGTGTGTAGCCATGTCAGGCCTGCAGGGAGACTGGGAAAATGTCTCACTCGACTTTCAAATCTTCACCAGAATACCAGTAGATTTCTTTACCGTTGTACCTGCCATATGCCTGTGCTTTTTAAGATTATTTATTTGTGGGGGGTTTTTTTTCTACTCCTGCTTCTAAAAGCAGTGCAAGCCTTTCTGTGCTTGTCTGACATGCAGCATATTTTCAGGAGCATGACACAGAGAAGGAGCGTGGTTTTAAAATCATCTTATTGCAAGTAAATTCAGAAAACCACCTGTGCAAGTGTTCCTCCATTTTTCTTAGTGAAAGATCAATCCTGACTGGAGGTAAAGAGCTTTGATGTGAATAGGGACAGACTGCACACATTCAGCTATTTCTCTCACATCTAGAGAGAATCAGTCCATCTGTAAGCATTTCTTGTGGCATTCCCACACTCATGCGTTTGGCCTTAGACAAAAATGAAAGATCAAGACTGCAAAATCTGAGAACCAAAAGGTACCTCTCTTGTTTTCCTGTTGTACAATTTGTAGTGATCTGCTGCTGAAGAATTAGTAAAGTTAAAGCTAAAGCTTAGATGGCATTATCTTCAAAAGAGCTAAAATTTCTATGGCTTCTTTTAAATTTGGTGAGAGCATCTGTGTATTCAGCACTTCCGAAAATCAGTCCACTGATTTGGGATCTTGAACCTTAAATAATAAGTTGGTAGAGAGTTGAACAAACTCACACAGATGTATTTGGGTGAGACATACAGGTGTGTGGGTTGGAGGGGATAAAGAATTGGGAAGAAATTATATTTAAGTCAGCCTTCACCTTCATCTGTCTTATTTGACTCAGTTTTCAACCTCTACAGTTTTTAGAGCATTTTCTCTTCCCTACAGCAGCTGTTTTACTGTAGATGCCCTGTGGTACCCAGACATCAATTCCACATCAGGATTCAGGCCTTCAAGTGCAGGGCTACCCACAAAGATGGCTAATGGTGGTATTATAGGTCATAACTCTCTTGCTCTCAAAAATATTTACAAGTAGTATAATTTTACCTACAAATCAAGCAGGATGCTTAAAAAATATCTTGCTTTAAAGTGTTTTCTTGGTCTACAAGCTGCCTTTCTGCCTATGATTCTCATGTCACTTTTGTCCAGAGCTGTGCATAACTGGTTGGAAGCAGAGCTGAAATGCATGTGAATCTCTGCAACGTAAACTGTATATGTGTTTGTGGATGCTAACCTTGTAATGAATTGGACTTTCAAGTGTTACAATGGCAAGGGAAGGCAGTGTACACTGAACAATCTGCTCCCTTTTCCAAGTTCACGCAATCTGTAAATAAAGCAAATGTTTTGCTAGATTTTATATAATATTTTGGTCTTCTAGTCTGTTGTTCTCATGAAAGAAATACTGTCATGACAGGCTCTTCCTCTTCTATTTTAGCTGTATGAATAGCATCATATTCTTGTTTTTCCAGGTAAACTGTCATGCGTGTCACTCTGCAAGGAGATGTAGAAGGTAGAATGTTTTAAACTGAAGTTGCAACTTGAGCTATTGATCTCCAGTGAGAGCTGTCTGCTTATTTTTATTCTTGCCAAAGGCATCAGCTGAGGATTGTCAGTCCTCTTGAGTACTAAAAATGTGTGACTGAGTGAAAGACAAAGTATTTAATATATCAAGAAAGGATATTGCTTTGGGTTTTTGTTTTCTTTTTAATCCTTGCAAATATAGTGGTATTGTCTTACTCAGTAGTACTTGTAATCTAAAGTTGCTTCCTGTCATTAGCAATGGCCATTACTGAATATTTCAGAATAAGAGGCAGTTTCCCTCTCTTTAGTTCATCGCCATCCTCCAAATTGGATGTCTGCAGCATACAATGCGCTGCCTGTTGGGCCCCATTCTTGCCTTTAGCAGAGGATTTGTTAAAGCTCCGAAGAATGGGATTTAATAACTTCCAGATTTTTTTTGCTAGACTTGTCTATGATCACTAATTGTCATCCAGATAGATGTTCAAGTCCTCTTTTAATTTCAGCTCACAGTGTCGTCAGTTCTGCATGACATCTGCAGAATGTCTAAGAGTACACTATCTTTCCTTTGTGTGTCTTGCCAGAAACAGAAAGGATTTTCCTGTGCTTGTCTTTTACCTTAGAACTATGAAGAATGTTGTCTTTCATCAGTCCCTCTTCATCTCTTTGAGAGGTCTCCTTGGATGACTCAGGTTCCCCAGGGACTTTCTCTGCTTAGCTGAAGAGGTGGGCATAGCAAATCCTTTTCCAAATTCTGGAGTTAACTAGCTAGTAACTGAACCCAGGGGCTGAATAAAAATTACTTCCCTCTCAGTTAATTAGGGTTCTTTGGGAAATTCTTATGTCAGAAAGCTAACAGTTCATGAAGACCTGACTATAGGGTCAGCTGGAAAAAAGAATAGACAAGACTAGAATTTATAATGTTTAGGCAGGAAAAAAATATGAAGGGAAACAACTACCATTTGTCTTAGCTGTGCATTGTGAATAGAGTGAGAAAGCTCCTTCAAGCACCATGAACGCAAACCCCAGTTTTCCTTCATAAAAATCTTTACAAATGTTAAGCAGTGAAAATCAGGCAGGCAGAATTGTTTCTCACCAGTTTCAAGCACCAGACTTTTGCTTTTATTCTGAAATAGGATGAGCTTAAAGACAAATATGATCTGGGGCTAAATTAGAGCCTTTCATGTATAAAAAAGCAACACTGCAAGTTACTGGTTAAAAGTAGTAAAAATCGATCTTTTTAATGAAAGGCTTCTGCCTGCTCACAGGAAGAAAGAGGTCAAACTTGACTCAAATGGTGTGAATCCTCCTCGTGGGCCGAGTGATGCTGTGGTCCTCATGAGTAAAGGACTTGACATGAAAGGATGATTCTTACTTTCACCTGCAGAGAAGGCAGAGGCTTGGCCTGGGGAAGCTCGTGTTGGATCCTGTCTGTCAAGACTGAAAGCCCATTTTACTGTGGCTAGGAGAGGCTGGCCTAGCACAGCACTGCTGTGTCTGTGCATGTGAACATGCATGGTACTATTCTTGCAGGTACTTCCCTGCGCTCTCCTAATGCCTAATTGGAAGCTGAGCAATTAGCTTAAGAAGCCTGATCAGATTTTCTTTTTGGGAATTGGTGCCTTTAGTGTTACAAAGACAAGGTGGGTCTGGCTGTCAGTTTCCAAGACTGTATATGTAATAGGAAAACAGCAGATAACTGCAATTTAGTAAAGCCTCTTGATGTCCTCATCTGCTGGATAGTAACTTCAAATGACAGTTAATGTTTTCAGCTACATAAACAGGTTTTTTAATTATGTATGTTCCAGAGTATCCTAGGTTCAGCTGGGATAGGGTTATTTTTCACAAAAGTCTGGGAGGGGGCACGGCAGGGATGGCCGACCCAAACTAGCCAAGAGGATATTCAATACCACACTCACATCATGCTCAGTATATAACTGGAGGAGCTGGCTGGCAAGGGACGATCATGGCTCAGGAACGGGCTGAGCGTTGGGTTCCAAACTGCATTTGTAATTTTTAGGCAGGAAAGCTCGCTTTACATATTCTTTTATTAGTAGTATTGTTATTATTGTTTCTTCTCTCCTTGTGTTCTCCTATTAAACTGTCTTTATCTTAACCCATGAGGTTTTACCTTTTTCTTCTGATTCTCTTCCCCATCCCACCAGGGTACAGGGAAGTGACTGAGTGGCTGCATGGTGCTTAGTTGCCAGCTGGGCTTAAACCACAACACCAAAAAAGGTTACTCTTGATAGTAGAGTCTTTAACCTTAGATCTTAAGATGCTTTCTTAAAATCACAATTTGAGACAAATAGGATGCTTTAGAGGTTTTTACTGCCCACAGAATCATGTAAATTAAACAACTCCAAGTATACCTATTTGAAGTGTTCTTAACTTTGCTCTTTCTATTTTTAGAATGGCGATGAGCTCCAAGGCAGGAACTTTCTTTGTAAAAATAAAATCTCAAGCACCCCAGTTAAGTTACTGCCCACCTCTTCAGAGATACTTGGGATCTTTGCAATGAGAGATGTTCCTGTATGCTGTTGCGCTTACAGCAGCTGTTCACAGACAGTTAACATCCAATGCGCATTGCTCTGAGGCCTGGCTGAGTATATATCAGCAGCAGGCTCTTGGGGCACAGCCTTAAGAGATGGTATTTACGATGCTGCCGCTGTTCCTGCCCATACCTATTGCCCTGGACCATGGGGCTTGGTTGCTTAGGAACAGGTTTGTGAGATGACAGTGGTGCCCATCTCTTGGCTTTCAGCAAATAAAGAGTGTTAATTTGTAAGAGTTCAAATTGTAGCTGACTTGCTTTGTGGTTTATTAAATCCAGCTTGTTTAACTAGTGCAATCTCTGAAAGATTTAATTTAGCTGAATTTTCTAGCTGTCTTAAAAGTATGGCACAGCAGGCGTCAGCTGCGAGCTCTCAGAGCAGGGCAGAGCTTAATACTAAGTGTGGCATTTGGAATAGTGTCTAGGGGGATGTGCTATGCCTCCTTATTGCATTTCAAAAGTACTTTACCATTTGGCAGGCTTTTTATTTTTCTTAAATTTTAAATTCCTAATGGAGTTAGACAGAAAGGGAAGGGTTTATGCTTCCCTTGAATAACTGCTTACATCTTACTGCACACAAATTAAAGCCCCCCCCCCCAACATCTTACACTACAAACATGCAGCAGGTAGAACAAAAAACAGGGAGCTTGACTCAGTACTGGGCTATATCCAGTGCTATTCCTCCATCATTGCCTCCCTTTTCTGCTCCATACCCCAAATTCCTCCAGCCTCTTCCTTGCCTTCTTGCTGCTTTTCGCCCACCCTCCCATGCTCACCTGCTCCAGGTGTCCTGGCAGAGCAGCCAGTTTTTGCACAGCTCCCGGCTAGTTCCTCAGCAGTCAGACACAGCAACATGTGCCCCTCCCATGGGTTGGTGCATGAAGAATATAGCTAGTTATATCATGTGTAAAGCAGAGTCTCACAGATAGTGTTTTGTGAGCTATAGTCTACCGCATATTATAGCATGAGAAGGCTGGTTTGTGTGTCATGAGGGAGACAGCAAGGTAGCAAGGCTTATTATATTCTTATTTTCACTTTCAGTTCACAATATAAATACCCACAAGGAACAAATTTTCTCTGCTTACAACAGTCTTTTTGAATGATAATGTTATTGAAAATTCCATTTTGCCTTTTCTTTAAAAATGCTGTAAGGTTTTCCAAACAATGATGCAGAAGAAAACAGCAGTTTTCTGCTAGGCAGAGATGTGTACAGAGAAATTGTAAACTCTACCATAATTCTTCAATACTATACAAGAAAGACTTTAGGATCTGTCATTTACTCAAAGTGATAATAGGTCTTTGTAAAGCACCTAGCAGAATGATGCTTGATTTTTGATACTTGTTTTTATGGTGCTATTCCAATTTAAATGTTAGTAATGGAAGTCGTACAATGCAGATATATTCTGGTTCATGTAAAGGGATGTAATCAACAGTTCACACATGGGTTTTTTAACCGTTCTAATCAATGGAAATTTTATTACTTCAAGTAAGGGCAATAGGATTTGGTCCCAAAATGTCTGACTGCAATACCTGAGCACTCTGGTATGCGATTACTGGCAGGCTAAGGTGCTGTGTGAGATTGGGGTATAATGAGCTCCTGCTAAATTCTCCTTAAATTTCATCTTTCTTCCCAGAGCAGAGTGGAATTGCATTACCATGATGCTATACTCACTCCTACTGGAAATCAGCCAAGTGGAAAGAAAAAAAGGATGTTTTTCTCTGCATTAGCTATCTCAAGTGCTCAACACATGTAATTGCAAGGTGCATGGGCATGTAGGGAGTTCTGCTATGACATGGGACCTGTTCTTGCTTCCTCTGCAGATAGATGCATCCCCCAAATAATGTGTTTTGGCACAGATTTGCTGTCAGCTGGGGAGGTCTGCTCAAGCCTGAGTAGCATTGCCTCTGCTAGAGCCTTGCCATGCCATATGGACATGTCTGATGGAGAGGCAAGAAGGGATTTTGTAGGAGTGGTGAGAGGGCTGTAGCAACCCTCGAAGATGGCATCTATGTTCAGTTGTCTTATCACTTAATAGCTACCACAAAATTAGGGACCCTTTCTTATTTGTGGATGATTGCTTTCACCCCAGGTACATCCTAGCAGGTTGATGGGAAAAGAGAAATAATACGATCTGTAAGAACTTCTGAATGGCCCTTTTTTAATGAGTACCACCAACCAAACCAACTGGTAACTTTTGTCCTTCTTGTATGAGTCATCATTGCCCATGGATGTCAAGAATGTGTTGACTTGAACTGTAGCACGTCACAGCAGGGAGAAGACTGACGTGGGCAGAAAGAGCACGCAGAGGTAGAGGTGGCACTGTCCAGGGCAGGTGGGGTGTCCAAGGCAGGAAGTGGCTGATCTTGTGACTGACAGAGGAGAGTATTCTGTCTTCCTCTCTGAGAAAAAGTTTGGGAGCACGAATTAACTGCGATGCCAAGAGGCAGGATCTGTGGTCTCTTGCAGATCTTGAACTTGACATACAGTCATAGTCGTGCCACGGGCAAGGCAGTATTCTAAGGTCTGACATGGGAGTCCATAGCTGGAGTTTGTCTCCCCAGCTAGAACACATCTCCTGCTTCTGCTTTGCAGATCCTTTGAAAAAAAGCTGTATTTAGTTATGCTCAGGCCCATCTACTCTCAGGGAGAGTAGGTAAAGTATTGGTGACTTTTGGGATAGTCATCTCACACAAGGAAAGAATTTCTCTCTCAGCTAGCTCTCTCCTTTCCTTTGTTTTTCCTTTCCACTGTTGTGTTGCTCAGTTCTCTGGTAATCTTTGTTCAGGGACATTTCTTCAGACAAGCTAATCCTAATGGTCTTTTGGGGCCTTCACAGCCAGCAGCATGGCTGTAGCAGGAAGGAGACACACATTTTCTCAGTACACCATCTCAGAGTTGAGTACCTAAATAATCTCTGTCACTCAGAGATGTTCTGGATAACAGTCCTATCACTGGCTTTACAACATAGGAATGTGCTCTAGCATCATCTAACCAACATCTGGTTGAACTTCAATCACTAGTGTGAACATAAGGACAATTTGTATGTCTCCAGATTAATTTAGTTCTGTTCAAAAAAATAATTTGCTTTTCTCAGTATCATAGTTTTCTTGGTCCTTGTTTAGGGTGGCACAATAAAGGCACCCAGAGAAATTCACCCCTTGCTCCAAGTTATCCACAGTATGTGGTCGGTCAAATAGCTGAAAGGGGTCAAGGGCTTGAACCATTTAGAGATGGGGCTTGCTGCCCTTGTTGAATGTGACTGCTCCTGTAGTGTCTAACACCTGAGAGCACCAGAGCAGCTCTGGGGTGGGTATGGGATTGATATTCATTTGGTGGGCTTGGACTCGATCTGTGCCAGGGATGAGTCATTCCTAAGCCCTAGGGCAAATGACTCCAGCCCTAAAACAAATTATGTAATTGCCCTTTTCACAGAACTGCTGATGACAAAACACTGTGGTTTAATCTCTCCCATATGCAGATCTACAGTATAAATCTCACAGACCCTCATAACAGGATGGGCCTTTGTGGCAGGAGGGGAACCACACATCGTACATGCAGAGTTCCTGGGAGGCAGTCAGGCTGTGTGGGAAAGGGCAGGAGGCTTGGACAAATCCAGCTACAGATGTAACTAGAGAATTAGCAGCTGCTGGCATCCAGCTAAACCCCTCGGAGGGACAGAGAGATCACAGCAACACCAGCTCTAGTGGAGCACCAGCAGCTGCAGGGATTGCTGCCCACCTGAATTGGGGTGGATTTCTTTCCCCAGAAAGCCAGCAGTGTAGGAGCTCTGCTGTTTGGAAGATGTCTTATTTTACATTCTGACTGTATGTGATTGAATGGAGTTATACAGACGCTCAAACCACTACATGAGCTGCTTTTGTAGAAGTGCAAATAATAATATTGCAGAGTTGTTGCATCACTGAAAGTGGCCTAAGTCCAAAGCAGGATTTGGTTGTGTGCTTCAGGTGGTAGGGTTATGTGTTTGTACCAGATGGAGACTTTAAATTTTCATTAGCAGATTTATAAACACAAAGAATATCCTTTTATCAGCCCCCAGGTCTTACACTAATAAGCTCCAAATGCTGAACTTCAGTTAGCATGGAGTGGAGGCGCAGATGAAATAATATACATTCTTACTGATGATTATCCATCATGGGAGAATGAAATCAAGATATGAGTAATGACCTGTTTCAGTTCGGGGGGGCTTTTTTTGTTGGATTTTTTTCTCCTTTAACACACGCTTGGTAGTATAAATGAGTGAAAATAGCTAAAAATAATTTGAGCCAGATTCTCTGGTGGTGAAACTCTATTGCAGGTGAACAGAGTGCGAGTTTTCAGCCCTGCTCATCTTTACATTGACTTTTGTAGGTGTTGGGCCAACAGCTGTGTGTTAAGTTTGCCATGGAAGGATAAAGAGTTTACAAAACTGCGGTTTTCCTGCTGCTGAGAGCTGGCAAGAGAGGTCTAGCTTTGAAGCAATGCTGCTGTGTTATCAGGGAATCACGGTTTTCTTGAGGGGTGTAGGTGCATGGAGAGGGAGAGGGAATTATTAGTTTAATGCTGCTTTTGCCTTTAGCAGCATGTTTGCCGGCCTATGTGGAGTGCTTGTGTGCTGTACGTGTGCCCCAGCTGAGCAGCTCTTTCTGGACCCTGCAGGCATCCAGCTACTGGGCTTGTGCCCTGTGGTTCGTAAGTCATTCAGGAGATCTGTGCATTACAACAGCAGTATCAACTCTTCAGAGGGTATCGAGGAAGGACCTCTACCTCGACTGATGTCTTTTAGGGAGGAAAAGGGTTGAGTGTATTTGCAAAGATCAGTCTTGGCACATAGTTTGAGAAGGTATTGGGAAATTGTCAGGAAAGCTGAGGAAAGGTGCATCTTTGTGGGATATAGATTGGTTCTGGGAATTCTGCGTCTAACTTTTCATGTCTTGCCTTAAGAAGGCTTTGCTGGAAAAGTAATCCAGTAAGAGGATAGGGCCTACTGTTGAAAAATTGAGATACATAAATTTGAATCAGTAACTGAAAGAAAACTGTTCTTCCAATAATATAATTGAGTACTTTCTGACTAATCAAACCCCAAAATATACACCTGAATTACTTAACTGGTCACTTCTTTGGTGGATTGTCCTTCAGCAGAGGATGGCTGCTTTATAGGTCATACTGGAGTAGAATAGTTTAAGTTGGAAAAGACCTTTAAGATCATCGAGTCCACCTATAAAACTAACACTGCCAACTCCACCACTAAACCATGTCCTTAAGTGCCACATCCACACATCTTTTAAATACCTCCAGGGATGGTGACTCAACCACTTCCCTGGGCAGCCTGTTCCAATGTTTGATAACAATTTCAGAGAAGAAATTTTTCCTAATATCCAATGTAAGATCATGGGAGAAGGGCAGAACATCATTGCAAAGGTTTCCCCTGACACCATGAAACCAGCAGGATTTTGCTTTGCACAGATTATGTAGGGTTGAGATCTGTAGCTGGAGGCAGCTGCTGCTCTTTTACAAAATATGGCTGTGAGCTGTGTGTAAGAAGTAGCAAGATGACAGCATGGCACAGGGGTTTGCAATTGCCACAGGAGTCTGAGCACAAGTGCCACTTGATTGAATTATCAGAGGTGCATGAGGCTTCAGTTCTGACTTACAATGTAGGCTGAGAGATTATTGAGGCAAAATGGACCTGTTCTCTTTGATTAGCTCTGATTTGCTACTCTGATAGCATATATTGATGTTAAAAGAAGGCCACTAAGCTTTTCTTTGTACTGCATTGGAAATGACACATTGCAAGAGGAGGAAAAGTTCTATTTAAAATTGCAGAATCAGAGATGAAGTGAAATTGAAAAGAAAGATCAAAGATAGGAAATAGGGGGAAGAAGAAAGAGGCAATGTACAGTATAGCTGCACAGACATCTTAATTTCATTTTAATGAGTCTCTGATCACTCAGGAAGGGGAGGTTAGCTCTTTGTGTACTGGGAGGGAAGGAACAGACTTCTGCCACCACACTGGAATTTCCTTTGAACATTGTCTCTTACCGAAATGAAGGACTGCACTCTGCTTCATATTTCACAGAATTAGAAAAGACCAAGCTATTTTCTGACTCCTTGCGTCCTGCTTATGTAACTTGCAGATGATGGCTGCGCAACCTCTGGCTGAGTCTTGGAAAATTTTCTTGTTGGTGACTCAGGTGCTTGGCAAACAGGCTGGTGCAGTGGGCTCAGAGATGAGATTGCAGTTAGAGGCACTCCCTGGGTACCAGAGCCCAATTCAAGGTCTCTTTATGGAGGCTGTTCCTACTAGAAGCTCTGTGTTGCTTGCTGATCATCCTGGTCACATCATTGCCAAATGTCACTGTGTTAATGCTGTATTAGTTATGTGCAAGTACAAAGCATCCCCCTTGATTGCATTGGGGCAGAAGAGGACCACAGCCCTGACTTGTCCAGAGATGTGGGTCAGCAATGAGGGAAGAGAAGAGCTAGGCAGGAATGAATCATCACCCTTTACATAAATGTTACCTATAAAAATTCCTGCAGGATGCAGGAAGAGTATTTAGTGCAGCTGGGCTGCAGAAATGGGACTTCATGGGGAAGCACAAACTCCATGCAGTTACTGTAACAGTTTTGGTTCGGAGGCTCTAGATCTTGGTGAAAACTGGAGGATGGGACTGCACATTGTGCTGTAGGAGTAAAATTGAGAACTATGAAAAGGGAAGGATTAGACCCGTGGACAAAGGGAGAAAAAGGAAACATGCAGAACTGTTTCAGCTGCAAACTAGACTTTCCTGTGGGTCAGCCGTTGTCTCCAGCAGCATCAGATCCCAATTTCCACCTCTTTGGAAGTATGACTGAGAGGAGCTGGAAGCTGCGTACTACCAAGTAGATTCAGTCACTGCAGTAGAGTGAGTCTGGGACAGCTATGAGATCCCCAAATACAGCCCATCTTGTATGAATCTATGCATCAAGCCCCTCTGGCAGTCCAGGCCAGTTTAAAGCAGTGCTTAGCTCATTCCTGCACAGAGCCTGCTTGCCAGACTGCAGTGAGGGGGAATAGAAAAAGATTTTGCCACAGGGATGACCTGTTGACTAATGAGTTTCATTGATCTTGTGCTTGCAGGAGAGAACAATCTACCATCTGCAGTTCCTCCGAGTTTTTCTCCTGGAAGCTCTGGGAAAGCAAATGTGAGATGTTATCCAAAAGCAGGGCTGTGTGAGACCACTGAACCTAATGATGCTGCTCTCTCATGGGTATATGAACATGATAGTGTGGAAGATACCAGTGTCAGGAAATCTCTTGATAGCTTCTACAAAATGTATTGCGAAAAACAGCCAGACACAATGGATCCCACCTACACAGCTGCATCACAATGTCTGTCGCAGAAGATTTCAGAGCTAGCAAACCGGGATGGAACAAAATACGCGTCACGTTGCCTGCAAATGGCCCAGGTGGTCTTGAATAGAGATGGGTGTAAGATCTTTCCAAACCACCCCACTACTACTTGTTTTTCAAAGCCGGCTGAGAGAGAAGTTGTGTTGGAAGACAGAAAGAGAACACCTGGACTCTCAGATGATGTCCTGCAATTCCTCTTGAAACAAACACGGACAGAACATTCCCCTAACATGCCACAGGAGAAGTGAGCAAGATGGTGGTTTGTTTCCATCATGGGAGCTTGGCTTTCACTCCGAAAAGAGGTGACTTTCTTGGAAAGATACTGTTCTCTTAGCACTACCTTCAGCACCACATATTCCATGGAGGGGTTCATCTGGAGCAGACCTTGCTACCTTGGCCTCTGCAGGCCAGCACTGCATAAGGAGTATCTGTGGTCACCATGTAACTGCTTGGGATGTGCTGACTAATTGAGATGCATGATGGGTGATACCGTGTCTGTTGCTGGGACATCAAACATAGTGATTTCTGCATACCAGGCTTTTAAATTGACCTACATCCCTACCCCTGCTGAACAGTGGCCCAGCCCAAATTCAGCCCCTGTGTGGGCATGGATGTCCAAGTGCTAACTATAACAGACCGATTGAATGAGCTTGGCATGGTACGCCCCAGACCTAGGGAGGAAACTTAAGATTTTGTTCTGTACCTGACTGATACTGTAATGCCTGTGCCTCCACAGGAGTGCTTGATAGCTGTGTGTGTTTACCTACAGACGTATGATCCCACAGATCATGATTGCAATGTGAGTGAGCTCTTTCTACAGGAAAGTGTGTGTGCATGAGAGAGGGAATACAGCTTCTGAGCAGTTTGTTTGTTTTTTTTTAACAGGAGGGATAAAAAAAGAGAAAGAAAAGCTTTATTGCCTTAGTGATGTTTCTAACACTTCAAATGCACCAGCTGAGTAGACTGAGTAGACTATCTATATGAGCTGGCTTAAGAGCAACCTGAAATAGATTCAGGAGTGAGGACTCTGCAGAGGTGTCCATAGGGAAGCTGCAAATTTGGTGCCAGCTGCCCTGGTAGCTTCCTGCTGTAAGTTGCAGAGTACCTAAGAAAAGCAGAGCTCACATCTCAGCATGTCCAAGACTGTGGGTCACTTGATTGATCCTGTAGGCACAATGCTGCTTTCTCCAACTCTCTCCGTGCCCATTACCCCCCACTGATTTCTGCTACGAGGTCTGAGCCCAGAGGTTTCGCAGAGGGGAAGACAGTGCTCATTGCTTGAGTACACTCTGTACTTGGCTCTGCACAAGATGTTGGGATTACATTCGTGGTGTGTTGATGGATGAGAGAAAATGTTCTGTGAGATGTTTGAACCATGGCATTGGTTGGTTACAGCAAAGGTTCACTTCTTCTAACAAGTTCTGCTGCTGTTTAGACCCAGAACTTTCTTGCTCTGGTTTTAGTTGGCAAGATCACCACTGGCTACAGTGGAAACTGGCCCAATGCACTGGTTGCCCAGCTTGGGTTGTGGTGACTATCGCTTGCTGTATGACATTAAGAGGTGGCTTGAAGGACTAATTCCCAGCAGCTGAGTTTGGTCACTGTCATGTAGAGAATTTACAGTGTGCTTGGGCTGATGTATTGCTATGAATTTGGCAGGCCTAATTCTCCTTTGCTTTGTGCTTGTGGAAACTGGGAGTGAATCCTGAAGAAAATAGGTGCACAAGGGATGTGGGACTCAGCTCCCTCTGTCGAAGCCTTGGTGGGAAGTGTGCTGCTGTCACACAAGGCTGCCATTCAGGCCCCTCTGCTCAGCACGCAGGAGCCCTTTGAAGTGAGCAACCAGGAGCAAGCAGAGCTTCCGATCCCCCTCTGGCCAGGTTGTCAGTCATTAAAGCTATGCTTTACTGACTGTAGTTATTCTTATAAATGTTCTGTTCTTGAGTGATGTATCAGGCTCTAAAAGAGACACTTGGATGGGAGAAGATAGTTACATGGTATTCCTTACCTAGGTTGCCAGGCCCACTGCTTTGATGTAGTTTTTGCTTTGTTTCACAGCTTGCCTGGGGGGCTTGCAAGTCAAAGAAACCTTCTGGGAAAATTCTAAGCTTTGTCTTCTCCAAACTTTTATTGTTATATTTTCATTAAAATTTAGAATAAACCTAATTATTTTGTGGCAGATTTTCATATTTTAGGTTCTTACAGAAGCAGAGAAGAGCTCAGCTGGATAAATTAGTCTCCAAAATTCCATTGACTTTTAATGATAACAAAACAAGCTAAATGTTTAGGGGAGTCGACCGTCTTGTCAGTTATCTGGTGTTAGGAGCTGAAACATGACAGACTTTAGAATACCTGATCATTCCTACTGTGAATGGGGGAGCTCCATTTCTGGAGAAACACCTAATTTTAGGAGGTGTCTCACTGGGATCTTACAGGTCAATCACTTTTATTAAGTTAAACAAGACTGCAGCACAGAGAATAACACTCATCACTTCTTTTCCCACTCACTGCTAATTAATTTTTTACAAACCTGTGCTGGAACCTGCTGTATGTATTTCCAAGTCTGCTGAAAGCCAAACTATTTGTATTACTCATTTCCTTGATAAACATCTCTCCTTGATTTCTTCAAGACAGGGAGATGAATGCATCTCTCTCCTTTGCCAGGTGTTCCAAGCAAGACTCACCAATTGCTTTGAACAGGCTGTACTTGAAAGAAGCATAGTCCTGTTTGGCATTTTATGATGCTACATAGAAGAAATTGTAATAACAAATATTACCTCTGGTGAGCAATAGCACAGGGGGCCTAACTTATGTATTTGAATTTCTTAAGCTGATTTGCAGTTATAACTAATATCTGTTGCTTTGAATTAACAAAGTTGGATTCTTTTTTATCTCCTATTTTTGTGGGTATTTTGCTTTTTTTGTGTTGCTTCTGTGACTTTTCTCAGCCTAATAAAGGGGAATCTACCTGTGTTCTGGATCCATTAAACTGCTCTTTCAAAGACTACTTCACACCCTTCTTGCAATGGAGTCTTCAGAAAGGTGGAAGCAGCTTTCAAGGAGCAATCAGCTTAAAATATGTAGGGCTGCCAGGAGCCTGTGTCAAACCAATCCTCAGCATTGCAGAGTGGGACAGCTGTGTAACAACGCCAATGCACCTCCCACTACTGCAAATACAGTCACAAGTGCCTTGTCTTCTGCTGCCAGTTCTAGAAGCATGACCTTGGCCAGAGCAGCTGCTTCCCACAAACAACAGTGTCCAACCAGTGATGGGAGAGAGGAGGACAGACCCCAGGAAGAGTGAGAGCACAGGGAGGAGGAGGAGGAGGGATTTGGCAGGGGGAAAACTGCCCCAGGAGCATAGGTGGGTGAATTGGTGCCTCAGGTTGAGCTCTTGAGGAGCTGCTCTCCTGGACGTTGGCCCTCCACCCCAGCCACTCACCTTGTGGACAGGGGAAGGAGGTAGCCCTTCCCTGGGGCATTGAGGCTGTCCCAACAGGGCAGAGTGCTCCCAGGCTCCTTCCCCTGCCAGTTTAAATGCAGCTTGACAGTGCTTCTGTCCTGTTTCTCTTCCCACCATCACCCCTCCACCAACCTCCAGTACCTTTCAGTCTTTCGTGATGGTGCTAATGAGATCCCTGGAGGAGTTTTCCCTTTAAAATGAAACAGGTCTTTTTGAGCCCAAAGAGCCTGATGTCAGCCAGCCAACAGAGCGATGAATTGCCACACAACCACTTAGGGTCTTTCCCTTAGAGGCCTCCTGTCTCCTGGCTCAGTGGCTTCTTTGCAGCTTTACTCTGTCTGCCAGGAAGACATGTGCCTTTGTGCATGTTTTCCAACCACTGGTTTTTCCACTGAAGGGGTGGTTTGCCGTGGTGATGTTGCTCGCTAGCTGGGGAGGCCATTCATTCTTCAGTGTGAATGTGTTCAAGGAAGCATGGAGAGCAAGAGGAAGGGATGTACAGAAGGTGACAGCATATAGGCAAAGAAGAAAGGACAGTTGGGATCTCCAAGGTCAGTGCCAAGGTTCCCGGCCAATGTGGTTACTCCAGTACAGCTACCCCTCTTGCACAAGTTTTACCATTTGATCTTCAGCATTTCAGTTTGGAGATAGCTCTTACTCTGCCAGCTCAGCTGCTGAGACCTCACATCTGTTCCCTTTCCATGCTGGCCAGATCCCAGCACAGGTGTTTGTGTTTCATGTACGTCAGATTCCCTGCTGCAGTTTCACATGGGGCTGCTATTCCTGCCTTGCTGCCCTTGGTAGGTTGGCACAGCTACTGTGCTCTGCAGGTGTTTCCAGCAAAAGCAATGGAAATTTGGCTGCTGACTTTAACCAGAGCAGGAAGAGACCCAGCTGGCTGCAAATTATGGCCAAGATCTTTGGACTTAGTGCAGTCTTTCTTTGCAAATAGATGTATACTGGGACTGTCTGGGTTTAGGTTGCTGTCCTTGAGTCATCATGAAACTGATACATCTGGCTTCTTGGTGGCTCTGCTTAATATGTTGCTTCCTTGCTTTTATGGCAGGCATGTTGTGCTTGTGCTGGAGGGCACACAAAATATTGGAGTAGACCCTCAGCTGCTCCCCCAGCTACTTGAGTTAATGGTGCTAGGGGAAAAAAAGGAGATGATGATCCAGCATAATTTCTGTAGTAGTAAATATATCCACAGGTGCTGGTCTGTCAGAATCCAGAGAAAAGTATCCTGCAGGCAAAAACTACGGAGAAAGGTAATACTAACTGCTTCAGCAATAGGTACAGCTGTAAAAAACAAACGTGCTCTTGAGTGTGCTATCAGTGATTACAGTGATAGTACTAGCCTCTCCCTGCCAGCTTGCATTGCTTAACCACCACAATCTGTCATGGCTACAAGGGCATTAATACTGACTGATGTAGGTAGCAATTGCTAAGGAGGTACAGGAAGGAAGGAGGGTCTTCAGTGTGAATTGGATATTACTGCCTTACAATTTTTTACCAGCATTTGTGCTTTTCCACATGGTTAAATATGAGTTGCTGTGCAAAGCATTTTAATTGCTATTTTAAAGGAAATAACCTCACAGAAAGAGCTGGAGAAATCAGAGGACTACATCTAAATCCCTTCAGTTTTTGTATAGGGTTTGGTCATGAATTGGTCTGTGCTTTGGATTAGCTCTGAAGCCCCCTGGTCCCCTATTCAGATTTTTAAAAAAAGAAGAAAAATAAGTCAAACCCATACAATTTTCTCAAAGAAAGCTTGGAGCAAAATATGAGGTTCCTGTTCTTTACAAGAGGCCTGCTGCTACTGATGTTTGAGATACCTTCTGGGTTTTGATGGAAGAGAAAAGAAGTCCTAATGGACTCTAGTTTGACCCTGGATCAGCCCCAGAGCCAAATGTGGCCTTCCCCACTCATAACAAATGTGAGGTATCTGCCTGGAGCCCCTCTTTGGTGCTGTGACGATAAAGGGTACACTCAGGGTGGTCTTCCTGGGCCTTGAAAAAAACTGAGCTGCCATCTTTTTATCTGCTTTTTTAATGAGATTTAGAAAACATTCAAAGGAATAGCTGTTCGTTTGTTGTTAAGGGTTTAAAATGATGGCAAAATGAGGCAATCTTCGTGTCCACACAAGAAGGTGTGTGTCCACACAGGCAGTTAATCTGGGGTTCTGCTGTGGGGGGGTTGTGCTGCTTCTCTACACACCAGGGGCCAGAGGGGAACTGAGGTGCCTCCAAGAGGTCATGCTTCTGTGTCAGCTCCTCTGGGCTTTTGGGACTGTGCAGCCACTGCCTTTAACATCCCAGTTTTCATATTAGAAATTTCTGATGCAGCAAGGAAAGGAGTAAGAGGACTCATTGCTCTTCAGCCCTTTAGCAAATGAGATTCAAGCAACAACAAAACAGAGAGTAGGCAGCTGCTGAAAGAGCAGATACTGGCAGAGAGGTAGATACTGGCAGAGGAGAGCATGAAACTGTTCAATTTTAAAGAGTAACGTAGGCAGAAGAGACTGGGTGCAGCTGAAAAATCTGGATTATGACTCACATCCACAAATCTTGGCTGGCATCTCGCAGAGGACATGGTAAGCTCTGTGCTACTAAAGCATGCAGTCTTTTGAAAAGTTTGCACCCCTCACGGCCAGGAGTGCCTGTAGTAGTTCTGTGCACTGCTCACTTCCAGGTACGATATTCAGCTCATGCCAATTAGCCTGCCAAAAATAGATGTTCATCTCATGCTGAGACAGAAGGAAGGGCAAAGACAGAGCCCCTTAGAATAAACATCTCTGGAGCAGGTGATAAATTTGATGCAGATCTTGTCTAGAAGAGAGGGGTTTTTTTCTTAACTGTGGTTTCTTTGGAGTATGAGTCTGATTCTTGTGTCCACACTGATTTGCATGGTAGGTGGATGAGAGGCTACATTTTGAGGAAGGGTAAATTACCTACAAGGAAAATGCATAGGGGATAATGCTCAGTTCACCACTTGTTTAGGTAGGTGATAATCTGGCATCCTGGGATGTGGTCTGGATGTAGTTGGCCAAAGTGATTCTCTTTGCATGGTTGGAAATGCTACTGCAAAGCACTTCTGGGTTCACTGCCTTCACAGATAGAGTCCCCATGCTTGTCACAAAATGAAGGAGAGGAAACTTGTGGCCTTTGCAGATAAAACCAGAAATTATGTGCTTGGGGTGCCTTCCTAGAAAACAAATGAAAGTCCATGAAGCTTGAAATTCCCTTCTGGGACTGGAGGGAATCTATATCTAGGATATCTAAGTTCAGATAGTTGTAGCAGTTACATATAGAAAGGCCTTGCACCATGGTTATATTTCACCTCTTCTGAAGTCAGACATGAATCAATCCATGCTCTTACTCCAAAGGCCCAGTGCTTTTGAAGTGACCTAAGTCTCTGCCCTATCCCTTCGTATAGAAAAGGGTTAACACTCCCATGCAAATGTTCCTGCCCTTAGACATGCCTGATCCCAATGTTCATGTCCCAGCTTTGCTGCTGCCATGACCCATGATACACTGCTAAGTTTACACCATCTGGGTATCTCTTACTATGCGAAATATCTGCCTTCTCCTGTCATGTTGCTGTTCCCTGAATTTCAAGTATTTCAAGAATTTTCAGCTCTGTTGCCTTTTGGGTGTGTTTTTTGCCTTCTGTGACTGAAAGAAGCCACAGAAACACAGTCAGAGGCTCATTAGTGTTGATCTAACTCTGCTTAGCTGCCCTCAGAAGGACTGAAATGGTGGCCTGGAAGTATGGCCATCCATGGGTGGACAGATGATCACTCCTTCCAGGTAAAGAACAGGTTTTTCTGGATGTTTAAGTACTAAGAGTGATACGAGGGCCTCATGGAAATGTCCCACCTTCAGTACATTTCTCCCAAGCCTGTGCAATAACCTCTGAGAAATTGCATTTCCTTTTGAGGGGATGAAGTGCTTTCCTCTGCCTGGCTTGCACTGCTTCCACGGTTTCAGCACTCAGCAAAGCGCAAAATTATCTTCTCAGATGTATATTGCTGTTGGTTTCTCTCCATTTGCTTTGTTTGCTTCTGTGATCCACCCCATCATTTTATTTTTTCTCCACTGCATTATTTAAGGCAGGAAATAACCTGTTGTCCTGGAGGCAAGGAACCTGGCAGTACTGGACCACTTTGTACCCAGACATGCTCCACCACTGTGAGCTCAGTAGACAGCTGGGCTGCTTTGGTTCAGCTTTCAAAAGCAGACTTATCTGTAATCACTGAACATTTAGCCACTGGGCAAAAAAATGCACCCAAAGTTATACTCTCCATGAAACTCTCCTGCCAGTTGTTGCCCATGCTGTGTGCATACTCTGGGCAGGATGCTTCTAAGTGGCCCTTTTGCACAGCAGGAAACATCCCTCCAAGTTGTTTTTCTCTTGCTCTGGCCCAAGCATGACTTGCTGCTCAGCAGGGCCTGCTGCAAGATCCTAGGGCAGAGCTGCCCAGCAGGGTGATCACAGGGGCTCTTGGCGCCCTCCTGCCTTCCGCTTTCTGCCTGCTTCAAGAGCTATAGGAGGGAATTTTCCCAACTTTTCCTAACTCATGCTGCTGCGGCTTTGGCAATTTGCACAGACGGGAGAGCAGGGACTCCTGATTCCTGTTACAAAGGTTGTACACATGCACATCACATTTGTTTTCTCCCTTGTTGCAGTGACCCTGCCTGAAGCAGCAAAGGTGTCCCTCCCTTGCAGCCTGTGTGTAATAAACTGTAGGAAAAGTTTGTTGATCAAATTTGTTGCTCTGTGAGTGTTGCTATGTGGCCTGTTTTGTTGGTGCATGTGGGTTTTGCCTGGTGTGGCATATGAAAATGTCAGGGC
>JANZLQ010000086.1:20607725-20621238 GCA_026212715.1 Elanus axillaris | reverse complement strand
ATTTTCTCCCCCATCCCACTTGGGGGGGGGGAAGGGGTGAGCGGCTGCGTGGTGTTAGTTGCTCGCTGGCGTTAAACACAACAATATAGAGGTTAAACAGTGTTAGCAAGTCATCATAATAGACAAGAATTAGCTACATAATTTTTTTTTCCCCATAGCATCTGGTACTGTGGAGGTGTTCCTCTCGTTGTACCCTGTGCTTGCTGTGTGTCATAAGCCTGAACCACTGTGATCAGAAGGTTATGGCCTCCTAAGGGACCTTCACTTGGGCAGAAGTGACTGCACGCTGGAGGGAGCAGCAGCTGTGAGAGCAGGAGGTCACTACTAGATAATGGAGCTTTAAAGCTAGAAAGATCAAGCTGTAATTAGGGCGAGCTCTCAGAATGGGTATTTTGATACTTTCCCCAGCCCTAATTCGGTTAAAAGCAGGAAAGTGCACAAATCTGAAGTACATTTTGCACTGCTGTTAACACCCCTTACCCCATCAATCTGCCCAGGGGCCAGTAAGTGGCAGGAAATGTCTTCCTCAGGAATGGTGTTTGTCTCTCATTTTCATGGAACACAACATTTGCCAACGTTATTTGATGTGTAAAATGCTTTTTATGTTTTCACAGGAAAAAGAACTGGAAAACCTGGCCACAATGGATTTGGAGCTGCAGAAAATAGCTGAGAAGTTTAATGACCACAGGAGAGGCTGAAGATGATCTGCTTTGGCATTTCAAAGCTAGGTGTAGCTGTACTCAAAATGCCTGTATTTTGTGGTAAATTCACTGCCACTGGATTTTTGTTTGCCCTAAAACCAGGAAATACTATTTACTGTCCACTGGAGTGTAGTGATTTATACAGCTGAAGATATCTTTAATTTGCTATTATGCTATTGAGATCTGAATAGCATGAATTTTAGTATTATAACCTTTCATGCAAGGCAGGTATTTTTAATATGCTTGTGAAAATAATTGTGTTAGTGCTCTTCAGAAATATATTTGTCTGAGTCTGAACTAATAAAAAACATTGATCTTGGACCAAACTTTCTCCTTGCTTATTTGACTGATCGGGTTATTTCAAAGTAAGCTGTATCAGATGGATAGATTGTGTACAAAACGTTGACTTGTGGTTCACCAATATTTTTTAAAAGTTACAAGGAGCCTGTCTGTGCCTTTTTATGTGCCAGTTAACAAGAGCAGAAGAGGTAAGAAGGAATGCCAATTAATTTGCTCCCGTAACTCAGAAATGGCCTGTGAATTATTTAGTTCTGGAAATTAGTCATTAAAGAAACAAAGAGGTTGCAATACCAAATGGATGCTTGTTAATTTGGAAAGCACGTGGTGCTTCAGAATTAATGTGTTACGTAGTGTATTGGTTTTGCCACTTACTCAGACTAAGTAGTCCCATTAGTTTAATCACCGACCAAACATGCTCGGCTAACATGTTCTTTCTGCCTACTGCAGGCAAGCAGGTTCTGGTGAGAAGTGTTGCAGAGCCCGTGTGCTGCACTGGAGGAGGGCTGATCTTGCACAAGGCGACTTTCTTGGCAGCCAGCAAGGTGGGGGCAGGATGGGCTCTGTATACTAAACGGTACGATGCCTTACGTGAGCAAGTGGTGTGTGGAAGGAGCCTTTTGGTAATCTTACAACACTACGAAGCAGTAAAAGAAATGATCCCATAATTAGTTTCAGTTACTCCAAATATCTGAGGTTCAATTTAATTTAACTTACCCAAATGTGTTTTTTACAGACTTTCTGCTGTGGTAGTGTCTTCAATTACTTGTATAACACCACACACAGGAGAGAAGTGCTACACAAAGAATTCAGCTGAGTCACATTATTAGTAAATGTGCAGTATCTATCATCTCAGCTTAACCCATTTAATACACCTGCCCATTAAAACACAAACGTACTCTCCAATTAACTGTAAGGCAATACAAACTGAAAATAATCAGTGTGCTACTGATACTTGAACTGTGTGAGCATGTCTATGCCTAGGGATTTTGCTAAGACCACTCAAACATTCAACATTCAAACATTTCATCTTATTTGGTTAAGGTATGTAAAGATTGAATTTTGGCTCAAAGAAGTTGACAGAATTTTGACTTCAGTAGGACCATGGTTTCACCAGACTTCCAGCAACAGTAAGGAAAGTTAGGAAGTGTCCCAGCTGCAGAAATACTTTGTTTGCTGTCTTCAACTTCTGAGATTCTCCCTTTTAAAATTTGGAATATCCTATGATATGTATTGCGGCATGGTACTTTTTTCCCCCAGCTGGTATGAGAGAAAGTATGTCTGTAAGTACATAAATAGCTTTAATTGTAGCACAGAAAAACATCTAAAATGTTCAAGTATGCAACTTTAGTACTTTTTTTTTTAAAGCTAAGGTTATGCAAATATGCGTTCATGAATCAGCAA
Organism: Elanus axillaris; assembly: GCA_026212715.1. Lineage (NCBI taxonomy): Eukaryota > Metazoa > Chordata > Aves > Accipitriformes > Accipitridae > Elanus > Elanus axillaris. The sequence continues at coordinate 20,618,836 of JANZLQ010000086.1, read as the reverse complement.
TGTTTTGCTTAAAAACCTGTCCCTTGAAAGACTTTAAAACCAAGCATCATTCAATGGCTTCCAGGAGCATTGTGGCAGCCCTTTTATCTGTCATCTTTCTCTGTTCTGCTTGTGTTGCTCTGCAGGGCTGACACCACAAGCACCTAGAGCCCAGTAGCTGTTTTGACTGCTCCTGCCCATTCTATTTTTATCTACACATTTGCATTGCCTGTTCAAGCTTTTTTTTTGAACAGCCCTCCAATACAATTCACATTAATTTGCATTATTTAAAGGCAAATTGCATGCTTTTGGCATCGAAGCTAGGTGGTACAATTTAAAACAAGTATTGGTGCATTAAGATGCATAACCTTGTTCCAGGAAATCAAATGAAGCGGAAATGGTGGGTTTGGCTTCTGAAAAAGCATTGTCTTGCTGCTGGCTCCTGCACTCCTGGATAATGGTAAATTTGATATGTAGTTTTAGTAAAACACAGGAACGGTAAGCTTGGCAACTACTAGAAATATTGCTGTTTTCAGCAAATTTGCATAGTGAAGGCAGTTTTATGTTCTGCTCTGTGACTAAAGAGGAATAAAAACATGTTCCAAGTGACTTCTAAGTACAGCGATACCTTTGCCTGACCAGGCCCTGACCCCACCAAACACCCGCAGCAGGTTACAGAAGCAGAGGCTGGTGAGATTGGCTGCTGCCAACTGCTGGAGGAAGGCTGAAGTTCCTCTGAGGTGTAAACGGCACCTGGGTCTCCTTCATCACCCTCACTGGGCATATTTCAAGCTCAGATAAGTGCTTTGGGAGACACAAACATGGGCAGACATAAACGATGCACTCATTTCCAGACCACAAAGTAACAAACCTCCTTTCTGACAGAGGGTGCCCATTTGAAGCCATAGGCAAGTTTTTGAAAATGTGCCTACAAAATTTTTTTCAACAATTGTTTGAAGGCAGCCGCTGTTCAGCTAAGGTGACTGTAACCACAGCTGAGACAGACAGGTCTGATGAGCACTTGTGCTGTAAAGTAACACGCTGCCCCAGCAACAGCCCTTCATACAGCAAACAGGCCTGCATGGGGGATGTTGGCTTTTCAGGCTGCCCACCCAAACCCAGGTCTCTGTTCTTCAGAAGGGTGGATTCTGCAGAACTCAGTGGTCTAAATGTTAATCCTGCCTTAAGGACACCACCTCTGGTTTAATACCCACTACCTTTCCCCATTCCTTATCTACACATCATTGACCAAAATTAGGTTATACAAATTTGTTATGTTCTATAGTTCTGAAGATCAAAGTCCCTGGACAGCCTGTCTTAAGGCTCTAGTGATGGTCAGGTTCCCGAGCTGCTTTATGGACATCAAATACAGGTATGCAAGTATCACCTTCCTTTTGCTCCCCCATGTCCTTTCTCTGAGATGCTTTTTATTACGTCATTTATTTTCTACTTATGTTCAGATCTTGCAGGATGCAGTCTCTTTCTTCTCATTTGTTACGTGTTTTCCCTTTCATTACTTGTAAAAATATAAAGGCTCCCTAGAGTTTCAATCATAACTTGCATTTCAACAGTGCTTCTCTCTTTAGTTACATTTATTCATGTGTTTCAATTAAAATAGGAACAATGTTACATCAGGATGTACATACAGAGTATGTTCCATCAGTTTAAAATGTCAATAATTTTAAATACTTTACATGAATTATTTCTTGGTTTCTTACTGTCCTTCATTGGTACAAGCATTATGGCACACTTAAAAATTGGGGGACAGGATTCAGTACTGAGAGTGTGTTAGTGTTAATGCTGGTGAAATGAAGCCAGTTTGGCTTTGATGTGAAGTAATCTTTCAGGTGTTCCAATATAATTTATTTCTCAAAACTGATCTTTTTATTACACAAATAGAACAGATTTTTTTTTCTCAGGTTATTATTTTTAGCATATTATATATGATAAGAAGCTGGATTTAAAACCTATGTTGGTTGTTTAACCTAACTTTTACTGTGTAAGTTTTTACATCTTTGTAGTGCTATAAATATGATGGCTGCGTACCTACCAGCTTAATGGAAGTGGCAGAGAAGTGCCTATGCCTGCTTGACAGGTAAGAAAACTAAGGCAAAGATAATTTTTCAGTATTCATCTCCTGGCTTACACCAGCTTCATCACCTTCTTGCCTTTCCCTAGCTTCCAGGCTCCCAGCCATTGCTCTAAGCTAGGTTGTCTCAGAATTTCATCACATACTGCGTGTTGGCTGCTGTCAAAGGCACAGTTTAGCTTCAAGTATGCATGTGTGGAGACATGTAGTAAAGGAAAATTTCCCTCCCCCACTTTTCCCCATTAGTTCTTGAAAGAAATTGAGAAATCCAGAATTTAAAAAGAAACTTAGTAAAAAACACACATCACCTTTCTATTCCATACATGTGATCTGCAACACTTACACTGTACAGAAAGGTGAGGTGCAAAACACGCTTTTCAGATCCACATGGTTGGTGGAATACAGAGGACATGGCGAAACCTACAATCTCTCCAGTTATGGGAAGAAAGAAGAGAAGAAAAGCTTTTTTTTTTTTTTCCTATTTTCATGGAAAAAGATGGGAAGTTTAGAAAAAACAGAACAGAGGCAGACAAACACCTTAATATATACTGTACCTGTTCACCTAAGAGAAATCTTTAACTGCTTCTTTACACAAATTACAGCCCCTGTTTTGTTTTATGTTGTTTTGAGCTAATGGTGTATTAAAAGAGCACTACTTTTATCAATGTACAGAATTTTACAGCTTTATGAAGTTTGATTACTTGATCCCAAAGCTCCAGCTTCCCCCTGATGACTAAGTTCAGGAATGGAAGCCCAAGGCCTGCTGGCTCTACCACCTCCCATATGGGCCTAAAGCTCCCCACTGGGGGTTCAGTGGGGTGCAGCCAGCAAGGGTATTCTCCTCCTAAAACCCCTGCTAGACGCTTTTATTTCCAAAAAGAGGAGAAAAGTAAGAAAAAGGAAATAAATCTCATTAGGAAAAACATCCTGTGGTTTAATTGAAATGGCAAATGCAAAGTTAAAAAAAATTAGTACAAAAGCTACACATCATGAAAGATAAAACAGTAGAATAAATATATATATATATACATATAGCAGTTTTCAAAATAGTCATGTCTTAAAATGAAAACATACAACAAGTCTCAGGAAAATGACAGGCAATACTAATAGAGACATTCTGTTTAAATATTTGGTATTTTAATTTATGAACATGCTCTTCTCTTCTGTATTTATTTCAGGAAAACATGAGGTCATGCTGTAAAATTCTAGTCTTAATCTCTTTTTATTGTTCCTTTGGAAGGAAAAGTGTATGACTTTTGCTGTTCATTCTACTTCCTTAAACTACTGAATGCAGCCAGGTTCTGTGTCCAAAGGGGGAGCAGATCACTACATAACATGTTTTACCCTGATGCTGTTCTGGGAAAATGGGGAGCTAAGTTAGATGGCCTGATTCTGACTCAATCTTTTAAAAAACTACTTCATCATATCCACTTTGGGCAACAAACAAACAGAATGCCTTCACTGATGCTCTATCTTTTCTTGATCTCCTCTTCTTTTTGAAGCTACTGTGTTTTCAGTCTGACATTTGCTTCCAAGGGCTTTTCTTCTCATTCTGATCATGTAAACTGGTAAAGAGTGAGACACTCCTCCCTGCCACACGGTTCTGCTGCTTTTTGCTGACAGATGTATGACAGGTACAATTTCCGTGCTGTCAAGAGCACAGAAAGTATACTTGTTATTTTACTAACAGTAAGACTGCTGAGATCTAACAAATAAATCAATTCTTCAAATATTAACAGTGAAGGTCTTGAACTTTGCATCTTTTAGATGATGGCTCTTCCATCTTCAGTGCTTCTGAACTACTGGAATCCGATTTGCCCTTATCCAAGACTACAGTGGTACCAGACAGAAGGTACCCTCCACCTCCACTCATTGTGAGTTTTGGATGGCTTCGATCTGGTAAGACCTTTAAAAAAAAACAACAAACCCAAACAAACAAAAAACCCAACAAGCATCTGTAAAAACTCACTCTATATGTGCAGATTCAAATTGTGTAATTTAACCTTACAGTGTAAGATGTAATTTTTTTTTCCAGCCACCACAACAAACAGCCTTTTGGAAAGTATATTTATCTTTAAAGGGCAAAATATCTGCACACCAGAAATCAGTTACAGAAATACATAAGAATACAGGCTGCTGCCTTACTGATTACTTCTTCGTGGCATTTCCAGCAAAATTATAAAGTCAAGGTCTGGATACATTAAAGTCTCATTAATGTGTTCAGAACTGGTGCACTTTGCAAGAAACCACAGCTAGTCTTAACACAACAGCATTAAGTAACACAGTAATTTCCAGTTCTGTCAGTATAATCTTTACATAGCTACCCTTAAGGTAAGACACAGCAATGGACCATCACTTTCAGCTACATTACACATTTCTGTGAATGCTTTCTCTTTGGTTATGCTTCCTCTTTGCTTTGACTGCCATTACAGGTCTAAGCTAATTTATGTGTATTGTTCCTAACTGCATCCAGACACAGTAACCCTTGCCAAGCCTAACTTGTGTGAACATCTTCATCTATGAATCTCCTAATCATTCTCAATTTGGTTGCCTGATCAATAGTCAGTAATTGTGGCCACCCTTGAATTAAGTCATCCCCTAAATAGTAACTCCTTACGGACTCCAGAAGCTGTGGGCAAGGAGAAAGAAGCTACGGGCAAGAACCTCTTCAGAGGCGGTGAGCTGCTTAGAGAACAGACATGCTTCTGCTCCATAGTTGAGAGGGTACTCCACATTTGCAAACAACTTGTTCCAACAAAGTTAGTCCAACTGACATTTTTCACTGTGGAGACATTCTCCCCTCTCACCTTGTTCTCATTGTTCAGTTCCCAGACTGGAAACCTCTTTCTACTTTAGTTCCAGGAAATGTGTTATTTGAAGACACTGACTTTGTAAGTCACCATTCTTAACATTACAAATTTTTTTTTCAGCATCAAACCAACTGGAAATGAATAAACACGTGCAGTATTTTGCTATACCTCTCAAACAACATTAGATTGTCCCTTGCTTTAGGCTAGCCACTAAAGCAGCACAACTATTAGATCTGTCAGTGTGCTACAAATATTTCAGCAAATGTTTAAATTAAATGCTCTGTAAGAAGAAAATAAAGTATTTCCATTTGAAATTGTTGCAGTGAAGCATTAAAGCTCTTCAGAATATTTTCCTGCTGCTCTCAGGTAAAACAAATGCATGAGCTTATATATTGTTTTGGTCAGTCCAAAAAACGTATTTTCAGAGAGTTTTTTGCTCCCCAGTATTCTTGCAGTTTTGACAGCCACTTACTGCAATCCTTACCTGGTAGTTTCGTAGCCAGGTTTCAGACAGCTTTAGGTTAATAACACCGCCTCTTTCCCTCAGCTTTGTGTAACATTCTAATAATGGCTTAAAAAAAAACCCCAAAGAGTAAGTTATACAGCAGAATAGTCTCAAACTTGAACAGTAACATCTAAAGTAACATACTTGATTTACCTCTTTATACTGGCAGTAGACAACAAAAGGCCTTGAAGGAGCAACAAATTCCAATAAAGAAAGTAATAAAGGAGTGGGATGAAACTTGCTGGCTACAATTAAGCTGCAAAAGAAATTTCACGCACATTAGTTTTCTGCTTTCTAAAACCTATTCATCAAGTGACATTTTCTCCTACTTAGCACAGTGATCAATTATAGCTTAAATGTTGCTAATCAGCATGTTTTCATGGCTCTAACGACTCCCCAAATATAAAAACAAATCATGATTTCCTACTTGAATAATATCTTGTTCCCTAAAGTGCAGTATATTATACGCATTGCAGAAGCTGTGCTGAGCTCCACAATAATTCTTACAACCCAAGAATTTGCATGCTGCTTTCTCTACCCTAAGACCATTGTCCAAATACAATTTAAATTTTGTGACTGCTAATTGTTGCTTAGAATGTAACCTCAGTTATGATTCTTTAGACTGGGTAATCTTCACTAAATGCAGTTTTATATTAAAAAGTTATTACTTCAAGAAAACAATCCCTTAATGGGCATGATTAAAAACCTTTTAAAAAGAATTTATGTCCTTGCCAACTTAATAGCTTCATATTTTCTTCTTCACCCTAATTTTAATACCACATTATAACTCATATTTACAGATGCTTGAGATTCTCCACAGGTATCTAGAGTTTTTACCAAAATAAAAATCACTGCTGACTATACTGCAAGAAATGGTTAAGATTTGGTGAGTTAATAAGTTGTACTTATGCAGAAAGAATGGGCTAATTAAACTACTTCTCTAGTATATGGTTACTATATGAAAAGACCCATCAATTAATTAACATTTGTTGTCCAGCAGAATGTACACCACTGGAGATACCATCAAACTTACATAACAAAAGGGAGGTAAAAATTGATGTTCCATTTTCTAAACACAATGGACATAAAGAGGTGAGACAGTTTTACAGTTGCTTCCATTTCAGTTTTCTGCTGCCCGTGGCCTTGCAGGCTACAGATTTAACCTTAACTCCAAACCTCAAAAAAATTGTGTTCCAGTAATTAACCAAGTGGACTGTAAAGAAAGAAGACTCCAGACTGTGCCTCGGAAGGCTTGGAGTGCTGTACTGACACTGCCAGGACCTCTGCCAGACAACAGGAAGGTAAGTGAGAGATGAGAGAGACTCTGAAAAATCAAATTCTTTTCTCTCATATGGCAGCACATATTGCTGTCAGCAGGTAGTCTGGCCAGTCGTGAAATTAATGTAAAGGACGAGAGGGGAGGAAGAGGTAAAGGAAGGGCAGGGAAGGGTAGAGAGAGGGGTTGTGGTCTAATTCTGAACACATGGAGTGTCTATAAACCAGTTTCTGCTTTCACTGTTTCAGAAAAACTTAATAGTCTATCTTCATAGTCATCTTTAGAAGAATACCAAATCCCTAATGAATTGTCTTCCTTTCCCGCCCCCCAAAGACCTGTGACAGACTTCAACTCTCATAAATGGAATTGAACAAATAGATCTAGTACAAGCAATGTTTTACCACATAACAGCACAGAAGACATAAATGTTGTACAATTCAGGACCTCAAGAAGTAATTCTAAAGTTGACGCCTATTTTTACCCAACAACCAGTTTTTCTTTACTCTGATAGTTAAGTCATAATCTTTCTCCCCATCTCCAATGTTAACCAGCTTTTACCTATCCTTCTGCTGTTTCTCTCTTGCAAAACAAAACAAAATCCTGACTTCCCTGCCTACTTCTACTCACATGCCAAGCCATTAGCTTGAAGTATTTCTTTATTCCATGACAATTTTTCCTGGCTTAGCAATGTACCCTGTGGTACTTGATCTAAACAAATGGTGGGCTACAAAAGGCAAATAACTAAAGAAAGGTGATCTGACTGAGCCATCTGAGACAGTGCCTTCAGGCAACCATAAACTTCTCTTCCCCCCCATCATGCTGAAGGCTTCCTAGAGCAAGAAATCACTCATCCCTTCAAGCATATAATTTGTTACAGCTTTCATGCATTACAAAGGACAAAACAAGTATGCAAGTGATTGACAACAAATGAACAAGAGACAAATAATAAATAGGCTTTCTTGAACTCAATCAACAACCAAATATACTATTTTACATTATAGGAAGAATCAAGAAGTCAAACGTTAATTTTTGCTTTGCCACACCATGCACGGACATTCATTATAATTATGGGTGCAGGGGACAGCAGTAAAACCAGAACAAACACTACCACTGTTGAGGCAGCTTAATGGTCATCCACAGGCATCACCAGTGGTGGTGCTGCTGCCAGACAGATGTGCAGTACTTTTACAAACCTCCTTTAACATTTTATTGCTTCAGAGAACACAGAATGACCTGCCTCTGCATCTTTACAGAAAATGCTAATTCTATGACTCAAATATGCGAGATATACTAAAACATGAATGAGCATGAGTTAAAACATTTCATAATAATAAAAACAAAAATTATGCAAGCATTTAAACAGAATCAATAAATGTGTATTAAAATTAATCTGAGTAGAATGGCTTTATTCCCAGTGAGCCAATATTCTTAGGAGGAAAAAATTGATATGAATGTTACTAAATGATCTAAATCGATGTTACTTGATTAACTCAAATCACTCCAGCATTTGCTAAGAACATCATGAAAAAGTCACAACCACCAAATGCTCTTACACTATTGTGGGGCTGAATTTCTAGGAATATGTTTATTGGTTTTGTTTTAAACTTCTGATATTAAATCTTAATGTTAAATTGTTCCTTGGGAACAATCAATCCTGGCTAAAGCAGGTAAAATGAAGTTATGTGGTTTTCCTGTGTAAAAAAGAAATGAGTTTCTAAAAAAACCCACCAACCAACCAAAGCTCCAAAACAACAAACTTAGTTCCAATTTAATAAACTTAAAACCTCAGGTTCTACTTGGCCAGTTAAAATCTTTTGATTTTTGTCATCAGTCATTTAAATTCTACCTGGATTCTGTTTCTTTTTGGATAGAATAGTTCTGTGGTTTTTTTACTCATAGCTAGTCAGGAAACTATGACTTTTACATCATGACATTTCAAATCATTTAAATAACAGAAGAAAGCTCACCCAGGTAAAAACCAAACAAGACCCCAGACACACCTGGGTTGACCGCTTGCTTGTAAATATTAAAAAAAAAATTATGGTATTTTTAAAACAAAGCTTTTATTTGTTTCAAAGGAAATTATTTTCTGTAGGTGTGTTTTCAAGCAGTAGACCTTTCTGATTACAAACTCACCCATCAGCATTCTTCTCTCTCAACAAAGCAGCAGCTTCTATTAGCTTTTTCCTTCTCTCCCATTGTTTCCTTTGCTTTTCCCGAACCTTTGAACAACAAAACAAATAGTTTTCACTTTAACTGGTAATTATATATTAGATAACTATTGCATGGACTGAATTTTCATTTTTTAGATCTTACTTAGATGGCTTAATGAAAGACAAAAGACAACTTCCAGAGTTCCATTTTAACACCTGAATAAGCTGTATTTCAGCATGTCTAATTCAGATGGCAGAATTTTAAGTATATAGATGTTGTAAAACTTGAATACCCACAACAAATATTCTTACATTTTCTTTATTTTCTTTTTCTTTGTTTTCTTTAAATTCTACATCTTCAGCATTAATGTCCATTGTTTCTTGCTCTTCTGTTTGGCTGATCTCCATAGCTGCTTCAGTAGCAGATTCCTCTTCTGCTTCCTGTAGGGAAGTCTGCTTCTTATGAGTCAATCCATTGCTTTCTTCTTCCAGTAGCATGTTATCTTCAGGTTCTGAAGGCAGAGTCTCTGTAGAAAATGTCCCAGAGAGGAGACTATCCACTTTGCTGAGAGGAAATTCATGAAGATTATCAAAAAAAAGTTTTGGAAATCCAAAACAACTGGTAGCAGCTCTAACAGGTCCTCCTCCTGGATACATCTGAATAATGGATCCATAGCCTATGAGAGCAAAAGAATCAAAACCACACTGGAAAGCTAGAATTTCTTAAATAGAAAATTTAAGCAAAAATGCTTAAATGAAGCATTCATTTAAGAATACGTTAAGTAAATTCCCTGTTCTTAATCTAACCTTCATAAAATTTAACAGGCTGCTAAAGTATGCTTCAAGGTAGAAAAGCTTTATTGGAAGGACAACAGTTACTGCAACTCAAAAGGACAAGGTAACTCAAAGATTATGCATGTATTAAACATGTATTTAGGATTAGCATAGAACTTATAAGCAGTGACAAATTGTTAGAAAAGATAATTTAATTAAGATTTAAAAGACAAATTTTCTACAGTATTTGTTACTTATAACCATGGAGTGGTTTTGAACTTCCTACCTTTCTAGGCTTCTGGAATATAATTATCACCTCTGTCTAGTGTCTTTGAATGATTTAAGATGAAACTAATTAACTGAGTTTGAGAAATAAAAACCAGGTCAAACTTCTCCTAGAATATATTAAAAAAAAAATGTCACATAGTACTTTTAAACTACACATTTTGCAGATATTAAATCTCTGGTGCAGTGAACAAGAGGAATGATGACATTTTCGGTGCTGCAGGCTGTCTGAATTCCAGTGTTACTATTCCTGTTTTCTGCCATTCACTTTCCCAGACAAGCCTGCTTACAGCCTTTTCTGAACACAATGTCATCATGCTGAAACAGAAACTAAACATACAGTGATATCAACTTTAATCTTTTTTTAAGTAGTGAAAAATAAATCCAACTGAAATATGCAAAATACAACTTTCTCCAATGGAAAGACAAGTATCTCTTTGAATACTGGAGACAGTAAAAGTAGGTTTTAAAAACTAAGAAAGAATTTTTAGTACTGCCTTTTAAGAGTATCACAGAGACACGTATTTCTTAAGTTTCAAGTAAGGCCTCAGCCTGTACATTATCAAAGCTGCCACATTACTCACCTCCCATTCGCTCCATCACCGCACCCAGCACGAGGCCTGCACACGTTTCCATGACAATCATCTTGTTGCCAGCACGGATGTTTCCTAAAGTCAACATCTGAGCTAGGGTGTCATATCGCAAGTGGCTAGAAGACAAAGGGTTTTAAGAAATATCAAGTTACTTTTCTTAGAGTTAGAAATATTGTGTATCAGCTCAGGAGCCTATCAAAAAAAGTTGGATTACAGGTAGGTTTTCAAGACCAGCATAGTGGTCCTCAGAGTCACCATGTGGAAACTTACAATTAACCATCTGGTAATAAAGGACTAGAACCAGAGCCAACAAGAATTAGCAGGGAATAGCAAAAGTAGGATATGAAGTAGGGTGCACATACTAAAGTGGACATCTCATGCCGTGTCAGTCAGACAAAATATTTTTTAAACTTTTTTTTTTGTTTTCTCTGACATGACAGTTTGGTAAAGAACAAATGATATTTGAATACATTTCCTAATCTAGTAACGTATTTTTTGTGACTTTCATCTGTTTGGCAGTAGCACACATCACCTGCAATCCAGGATCAAAACCTAACTCTACTGACTACAGCACATGCACTGAAGAGACTTGGTGATGGCCAAGGAAATCACAACTAATCTTTATAGATAAATAAAACCAAGTGAAG
>JANZLQ010000086.1:20584891-20601177 GCA_026212715.1 Elanus axillaris | reverse complement strand
TGTGTTCCCTCCCAGCTTCTTGTGCCCCTCCAGCCTTCTTGCTGGCTGGGCATGAGAAGCTGAAAAATCCTTGACTTCCTATAAACATGACTTAGCAGCAACTGAAAACATCAGAGTGTTATCAATATTCTTCTCATACTGAACTTAAAACACAGCACTGTACCAGCTACTAGGGAGACACTTAACTCTATCCCAGCTGAAATCAGGACACTATGCTATTTTTAAACCAGTCTCATTCAAGCATAGTACCTTTAAATCTCCATGCTACTGAATCAGATGTCTGGCCACATTACCCAATACTGACTTCTACACATTGGTCTATAAAATTGTCTGCTGCAAGGGGAAGAGCCCAGGCTGTGTCCACTGATTATAGTATTTCCTACTGGGGTGCAGGTGCTTCTTGCTATGCCAGCTGGCCTAGGAAAAAAAAATAGGAGACCTTTCATAGTATCCTCTCCAAAGCAGTAATTATCCAGAACCCACAGCTAGCATCTTCCTACAGTCTAACACCAATGAGAACACTGAAGCCAATCCCTATTAACAAGGCAATGCCGCATCTCGCAAAATCACATGCCACAGGGAGATAAGTATGACGAAGATGGGCTTTTCAGGCCACCGCACCTTTTCTCCTCTTCATCGGCACCAGTCTGACAACAAGAAAAAACCTTCTTGCATATCTTTCAAATTCTTAAAGGAAACGCTGCCAGAAGATCTTCCGGGGTTTTTTTTCGTCATAGGAACTGAGGCAGCATTAAAATCTTTCACGCTGCCTGTCACATCGGCCTAGCGAGGCCGTTATTTCTGACTGGCACCGCACTAGAGCTGTGGGTCATATCGGCACCCTCCTTTCCTCAGGCGGGGCCGCGCGACGACCGTTGAGTCTCCTCACGGGAGAGTGGGGAGAAGGGAAGGCGCAAACCTCGGCCGAGGGAGAGATGACAAGCGAGATCGAAAGCCCCGGGCCGACCCCTCACCTCCGCCTCAGCACAGGTACCGCTTTGAAGACGTCGTCCCGCTTCAGGACAGCGCAATCACCCTCACAAATGCGTAGGCCCCAGCTCCTGCCGTCCTCCATCACCGCCGCAGCCGCCGCTCGTGCGCTTCCCGTCGCGGGTGTGGCCAGTGCGCACGCGCCGCTCGCCCGCCAATGGCAGAGCGGGCGGGGGGGGTGGCGGCGCCTGCGCAATGAAGCACTACTCGCCAAAGAGAAGGGCGAGTGGGCGGGATGAGACCCCTCGGAAGGGTAAGAGCCGGCCAATGAGGGAGGGCGAGCCACGCCCCCTTCTCCATGGCAACGCCATATGCTCCCTCGTGATTGGTTGCGGCGCCGGAAGGAGTGTATTGGCGCCAAAATAGAACTCGGGGAGCGGGAGGGAGGGAGGAGGAACGAAAGCTCTCGCGAGTGGTGGCCTTTGCTGTGGGAGGTTGGTGTCGTTGTTTCGTCCCCTCATCTCTGGGGCCGCTTTACGGGGCTCCTCTTTGCTTCCCTGTGGCAGAAAGAGGGAGGCCGGGTCTTCCTCAGGGCTTCGAGGTACCTCAGGGCCTTTGCTCCTATCCCCGCAGGCGAAGCCGGACACCCGCCCCCCGGCATATTATCCTCGTTTAAATTAAATATCTTCTGGTAAAATTTCTGTTTCTTTAGCTCAGTTTGCCGTCGCGTCCCCAAACTGATGCCTGCGGAGCGAGATGAGTAGGGACCTCAGAGGCGGGGGATGCGCCCGGGGAAGAGGCTTTCAGGGGTGGCGAGGTGGATGGCGAGGCGGATGGCGAGGCAGAAGACAGAAGGGAGAGTGGAGAAGGATGCCCGAACCTGGTGAGCCGGCTCCTGTGCTTCTACCTGTTTTCTGAAGCCACAATGGTTTTTGACCCACTTTTGCACTAGGCAATTACAGCATTTTAGCTCTCAGTGGTCAAATGAATCACTGAGAATAACACTTGCAAAGTTTTAGTATCTACGTTGTTTTAAGTCACATTTTAATCTTTTTGTTTTTTTCAGTAAGATCTCGACTAGTACAGTCAACATTGGACCAGTTTATTCCCTATAAGGGCTGGAAACTTTATTTCTCTGAAGGTATTTTTAGACCAAAATTATATGTAGCACATACTTTATTCAATTTTTTCCAGAATTGGTTATAAGTAGAGGAGATAAGTTCAACAAAAAGCAACTGAAATTCATATTTGTTGTATAAAACCATGAATACAACAAAGACTTCAATCTTGTGGTATACCCTAATCTCTCTGCTCTTCAAACCTTGGAAAGGAATCTCAAGTAGTATAAAATACAGTCATTCTTAAACCTGTTTGGTTAGCCACATAAAACCTGCATCTATCGAAGCCTGGAATATACGTACCTCTACTGTACTTTTCTTGATCCTAGGTGCTTGCCCTATGTCATTTTAGACAAAGTTCTGTTTGTAATGGGTCTTATAATGTAGTGTTACTGTGATACTGTAATATCTATCATCTTCTTCAGTTTTGGAAAGCAGAAAAATAATAGAGAAATTGCCTGTTTATGTATTTTGTGAAATGCACATAATTATTCATGTCAGTTACTAACATGGCATGTTTCTAATTAGCTTATGCTGACAAGTCTCCTTTTGTCCAGAAGACTCAAGCCTTTGAGAAGTTTTTCATTCAACGCATTGACCTTTATGATAAGGTAAAACCAAAACATATCCCACCCTGACAACCTATTGTTAATACACAAGATTTACAATGTTATTGTATTTTCTCCATCAAAAATAATCTCGGTATAGATATGAAATGTTTATGACATGATTTGGATGTTTTGTGTTTACAATTTGAAGTGTATTTTATAATTTAAAGTGTTTCATAGGATGAAATAGAAAGAAAAGGAAGTATCCTTGTGGATTATAAGGAACTAATACAAGACAGAGAATTGACACAGTCAATACCAACTATATCTACTGAATTAAGGGATATGCCTCAGAAAATACTGCAATGTATGGGTCTGGCGATTCATCAGGTAAATAAGATGTTCTCATACATAGAAGCATAACCCTTACAATGCAAAAGAATCAGTGGTACTTGGAGGCAATTATGTTACAAACCCCAAACCTCTATGTTTTTCTATCTTACAGGAAATTACTGTCTATTTAAAACTCAAACTCTTCCATTTCTCCACCATTTCTGTATTTCATGTCTTAAAAATGCTTTGGTCTTGGTGCATTTTGCTTATTCATTGCCAAAGCTGTTGACTAAAACTAAACGTAGTTCTAATTTATGTTGCTCCCTACTAGGAGCTCTAATTCCTGTTTTTTTTAATATACTGTGAGTTATTTGTGCTGTGTGTCCCACCTCATGCTACAGAGCAATGGCTGGTGGGTGAATGGTAAGCAGGTTCAAGAATTCCTGGCTCTGTTCAATATCTCTTAAAGTAGCATGTCACTGCTTGGTCACAGACAGGTTCTCGGATGTGTGTGCTTTAGTCAAATGAAAATCCACCCATTGACCACAGGATTAAGGATTATTATATACTTTTTTAAAATTAAAAACCCAAACACAACAAATATTTTTATTTTAAATTCCATTTTAAATGAAGCTTAAAACTGCTCAGAAGCAGAGAAACACTGTTTAGTGGGGGATCACTGGACAGGAGAGAGCTCTTTAGACTTCAGTAGGAGGATCTGATTGTAAGGGATGGTAATCAAACTTAATAGCAAATTGAATCCATGTTGCATGGCACATTCTATTTGTGTCTGCCTTTCTGTTCTGTCTAGGTGCTAACAAAGGACCTTGAAAGGCATGCTGCAAAGCTGCAGGTGCAGGAAGGATTACCACTTGATGGAGAACCTGTAATAAATGTGCCTCTCATTCACGCAAGGTAATGGGTGTTGAGCATTTGGTTGTTTTTTTACAGGAAAATTTGTTTGCTTCTTGTATAATGGTTGTCAGTGTCCATCCATGGTGCTGAAGGCATGCTGAAGGTAGTATTTATTTTATTGAGAGACTCAACTCTGTGAAGCTATTTCCAGAAGAACAGTCTACACTTTTGCTTTTTTCTTTACCATGACAAAGGCTAAACTGTCCTTGTGAAGAAGAAAGTAAAACAAAACCTGCTTAAAAGTTGAACAAACAGCTTGTAACTGGAAAAGCTTGTGAGTAGCGAAGTAACTTACAAGTAGAATAACTATTCTGTGAAATGTCTATTGATTAAAACCAGAACTATTTAAATTTCTGCTGTTTACTGGAGAAGTTAGGAAGTGGTTATGATCTAGCTTTTTGTTAGCAAAAGGCTCATCTTTGTAAGGGGGCTGATTTGGAGGGTGTGGATATAAACTACAGCTGGTAATAGTTGTTATTCCTTGTATGGATGTTTTGACATTGGTGTATGAAGACATGTTATTTCATATTAGCTTAAATCTAGTAAATGATTACTGGTAGACAGTCTGAAGAATATTATTTCTAATTAATCAAACTTTAATTTGAAATTAAGAAGGTGAGGTTACACTAATTCTGAATAAGCATGTACTTACAAGAATAGTAATTACTGTTATAATTTTTAAAATGTGATTTCCTTTGAGTTCTTAATGAAACAAGTCCTTAGCATAATTTTTTTTTCTTTATCAGAAGTAATGGTCTTCAGGAGTCTGGGGGTGACTTGGAGTATAAGCCCTGTTTGAGTTTAAATTACTTTTTTTTTTTTTTTTTTTTTTAATTCCATACTGGTGCTGGCTTGGTCCTAGGTGCATAGCACCTAGGGAAAACAGCTTGTCTTGGCATGACAGGTAGATTTAGTTTCAGGGTTTGCCACACTATAATATATTTTTTAAGTTTTGCATTCTTACAAAACTGCATGCTTTTAATTACACAGTAAAATGTGTTTAGGAGAAACCTGTGGCCAAAAAAGTTATATACAAGCTCTCAAATTCTAAGGGACAGTTCAAGAACCATTACGCTGTAGAGGAAAGTATTTAGTAAGTCAAAAAAATATCATGCTCCTAAAATGATCCTGCAGCATAGGCAGGGTTGAGCGATGAGATGGTGGTGTTCAGGGCCCTAAGTGGAGGGAGCAGGGAAAATCCTGAATTTCAGGAGCCAGACTCTTCTCATTGGTACCCAGTGGGTGCAAATTTAAACACCTGAAGGGACAGTGGGTGCAAATTTAAACACTTAAAATTTCATGTGAACACAAGAAAACACTATTTTACTGTGACAGAGAGGTTGTGTAGTCTCCATCCACAAACATATTCAAAACTCAGCTGGACATGTACCTGTACAACCTGCTGAAGCTGACCCTGCTTGAACAGGGGGGTTGGACTAGACAATCTCCTGAGGTCCCTTGCATGATTAAACAGTTCTGTTTAAAGTTTGGTGTTCTGAATTATTTGGCTATGTATTCTTTGTTGTCCTTAACAAGGTGCAGTGTGTTGTACCTGATGAAATGTTCTTATGTCCTTCAAACACAAAAACTGACCCTTCCTTTTGGAGCATAGGCATAATAAATCTTTGATCCTTTTATGTTGCAAGTATAAACCCTGGTCTTAATCTGAAATAATTCAAAGAGATGGTTATAGTTGACTATAAAGTAATTTCTGTTGTATCACTAGTATCAGTTATTTACAGGAGGGAGGTGTCACTGTATAAACGAACTGTACAGCTGTTAAGATTATATAGGCTTGGGTAATATTAAATGTTATGATGCTTTCTAGAACAGGAATCAAAAACTATGCCATGGGTCCACAGACAAAATATTTCTGATTATTGCTCTGGATTACTGTTAATAATTGGGTGTGGAATTTTTTTTGTTTGTTTGGGTTCTGGTGGTTTTTGTTGTTGTTTGTTCTGCATTTAAGTACGGTAAGCTTTCAAAATGTTAATGCTTAACTTTTGTGTAGGGTGTACAACTATGATCCGCTAACTCAGCTGAAAAATCTTCGGGCCAACTGTTATGGAAAATACATTGCCTTGCGTGGTACTGTTGTGCGTGTCAGTAATATTAAGCCACTGTGCACTAAGCTAGCTTTTGTATGTGGCTCATGTGGAGATGTTCAGGGTGTTCCTCTACTTGATGGAAAGTATACTCTTCCAACTAAGGTAAGTTAAAACCATTTAACTTCATACTTTTCCCTTATCTGTAATGATTTGACAAAAAGCAGTACCACTGGTATTAAAAAAACAAACCAGTAAAACCCCACTTTAAAGCTGGGTTAACTGACACATTAGAAAAAAATTTAAACTTGCCATGCAACTTTGTATTACTGCATACCCTTGTTATTTGAAAAAATTGTATCCTGCTGAAACAAAAGCAGTATGTAGAAACCCACTCAAATGTGTGTGTGTGGGGAAATAATTTCCATTTCACCAGTTATGTTTAAAAAGCCTCCTCCACCTCACTGTGGTGGTTTTCTATGCTTAGACTGGGGGATTTTTTGTGGGTTTTGTTTACAATTTTCTATTTTAATTTCACTGTTTTCTGTCTGGACTAAAGTCATTAGACATAGGACAGTGCCCAGTTATTTTATGTTACGTGATGTGCTCAAGTGAAAGCAACATCTGCAATTATTTAAAAAAAAAAAAAAAACAAAAACCAATAAACAAACAAAACCCCCACAAAAAAAACCGTCCTACCACATCCTCTCCCCCAAAACCCAGAAACTCAAACCAGTTCACCAAGGAGGTCATACAATTCAGCTGTATTTGCTCTAACAACTGTGAGTTGGGGTTCAGGTGTCTGTGCTTGATAGCTCTCAGTTAATTTTGTATGTGCTAATTTGTAGCCCTAATTTAACTATCTTTTTTCCCTGAAATGGTGTTAATGAATCACATTGCTTTGCTTTCTTTGTTCTAAATCAAATCAGGCAATTTCAAATTACAGTTTAAAAAAAAGGCTGAGAATGAATTAGAATTACTATTGTTACAGTGCCTTATTCCTGAGTGCCATGGCCGATCCTTCACAGCTGACAGAAGCTCTCCTTTAACCACTACAGTGGACTGGCAGTCTGTTAAGTAAGCATGTCTTCCCTTCTGCAGAAAAATGTAATGCAGCAGAGTAGTAAAAAAGTGACAGGATGGCTTGTTCCATGTTACACTGTGTAATTTTAATAATCTTATGCTTTTGAAGCAAGCACTCTCCAAGCTTTGTATATACAAAGCGGTTGTTTCATCTGAACACTAGTATACTTTGTATATTAAACCTACCTAATATAATAGCTTCTTGGAAATTCCTCCTACCGTGACTGAGTTCTTTGAGAAATGTTCAGTTTGTGCTCTTTGCAGCTTTTCTTGATCATTTCTAATTGTATCTATTATTTAATGATTCCCTTTAATGACCTGTAAGTCAGATAGAAAAGCTCTATTAAATTACGTTGGTCAGCTGTGACAGTTGACTTGGATGAACTGAAAGTAAATTTGAGGGTTAAAAAATCTTAGTTTGAGGAGATACTGTGTCCCCCGGTCTTTAAGGTACACTAGTAGAAGGAAGTAGTGCTGCGCCTGCCCATTCATCTACTTTCTATGTCTAATCAGCAAGTAGGTATGTCGAAAATTTGTGAGACTTTGCTATAGGGGAACAAGTTACAGTTTCTACAAAAATTAACAATGTTAAAGTGTAGGAAAGTGGACAGTGGATCTGGTTTTCATCACTTCCATCTTACTATGTGCTATTAGAGCTATGACCATCCTACTATTGCCCCATAATATATGTTCAGAAGAGAGTCATGTGTTGTTTCTTGTCCATCCCATTAGCTTACTGCAATAAGGGTGTCAGCTTGGAAAAAATAGGACTCTGCTTACTTTTTCCCACTTCTTACATTCAGATTCTGTAAATTCACAAGCTCTGTATCAAAAGTCTTAATGTGCCAAATGATACCTAAATATGTTTTCTTTATTAATGTTCTGTAATAAAAGTAATTTAAAAATTCATTAAAAACACAGTGCTGACATTCTTGCCAGCAGCTCTAGAGGGTGCTGTTTATGACAGCTTACTAAGAAAAGCTTGATGAAGCTTTAAGGAAAACCATTGGTGCTCTAAGCACAGAGCCAAAATTGAAACCTTGTAAAGAACTTGTTAGTTGCTAGCCTTTTACGACTATACAAAGAGTGAGCTACTGTTCTTATGGTCTAAGGAATTTCTTGGCTTTTCTAGGGTTAAAATGCCAATTAAGCATTCATCAGGGCTATAATGTCTGACCTCTTAATTTTTGTATATGAGGTCCATCTTATTTCATGTACTATACTTATTTCTACATGAACATGCTCATCAGTGCTAGAAAGTCAACTTTGATTATTATTTCTGGAGATCATAGTTACTGTCTCTCCAGGTCTTATGCATAATGTATACCTGTTTATTAAAGTCTGAACTGAAAAAGTCTGTTTCTCCAAATTCAGCACTGCTGTTTCTAGGGTTTATCACGGCATTTCTACTGTCTCCCTTTTCAATTTGGAAAGGATTGGTTGGAAGATGCAGCTACAGATCTTGTATGCCATAATTGAATTGGAAGTGTTATGCATGGAGTATACACTCACCTTGTGTTTTGCAGGGTGCAGGAGCTCATGTCAGATGATCAGCGAGAAGCAGGCAGAATCCCTCGCACAATTGAATGTGAACTGGTGCAAGATCTTGTGGACAGCTGTGTCCCGGGAGATATGGTCACAATAACAGGAATAGTAAAGGTGTCAAGCACTGAGGAAGGTAAAATACATCATCTAAGAACACCTTATTCCTAGGGTGGGGATTTTTCTAGTGGTTACATAAGAACAACAGCCATCCCCCTTAATTTGAGCTCTCAAAGTTGTAAACACATGAAGTGTATGTTTCTTCAGAAGTTCCCGAAGTTTTACAAAATAACTCCTTGTTATAAAAGCCAGAAGCAGTGCTGTCCAAGAGGAGCACTGTCTCTAGTGTGCACTGAAAGGGAGGGGGTTTCACAGCCTACAGGTCTAAACACAACTATGGTCCTGAATCTGAAGCGCCAGTCTGATGCTGGATGTTTTAGTATGTCAGCTAGTAGGAAAGCCTTCTCTGGACCACTGATGTAGGGGGGACATCCTTATTTCCTGAAGTCTTGCTGAGACTCGTTATTTCCTTAACATTTTCCCTTTAATGTCTTCTTCAAATGATAGGAAAACTGTCATGCTGTTGTGAAGGAGTATTATCTTTCTTAGCTTAGCCCTCCCTGGAGAAATTTTGCAACTTCTTTTTTCTTGTTTTGTGTTTTTTCTTCCTTTATTTTCAAAGTGAAGAAATATGTTGTGCACAGCTGCCATAGAATATATTGCAGAGAACTGCAGTACTGAGTTACTGTGAGACCACATTCTCTGCTCAGTAATTATTGGGGCATATAGAAAATGATTAATTATTAAGCTACATGTTTAATTCTTCTGCACTACGGATTTTTTCCTCAAATATTGACTGGAAACATCTTATATTCAACTTTTATTTGACTAGAATAATGTAAGAATATTTAAAATTCCTGGAAAACTGTTTATTCTGGGAGAAAATTCTCTCTATATACATATACCTTCCTAATCCAGCAAAATATTTTATTGTGTACCTAAATGGAGGGAGCTTGAAGAACAAATGTAACTGGAAACTTGCGTACTTTGCATCGATTTTTAAAAATGCAGATGTTCAATTACTTAAATAAGTACAGGCATGTGCAAAATGTTCATAATATTTCTGAATGGCCCTATGCCATTTGTAAATAACATCAGTACTTAACAATAGAAAAAATATTCCTTCATCCTTTCTCAATTTTTCTAACAGGAGCTTCCAAAAATAAGAATGACAAGTGTATGTTCTTGTTGTACATTGAGGCAAATTCCATCAGCAACAGTAGAGGACAAAACCAAAAGAATTTTGATGATGAGACTTTTCAAAGATCGTTCATGGAGTTTTCACTTAAAGACCTCTATGCTGTTCAAGAAATTCAAGCTGAGGAAAATCTGTTCAGGCTCATCGTGAAGTAAGTTGTGTCAGACCTAGACTAGGTCTAAGATTAGACTTCTGAATCAGCATGACCACTGTCAGACAAATGTGACAGCTAATCTTAAAGTTATGAAATATCTAAGGCTTGTGAAATAGATACCACAGAGACTTAGTAAACTTTAGTGGGCAAGGGGCTTGGAAGGAACTGGAAGTATTGCAGTGGGGATGTTAGGACTTTGGGAGGGATTTAAGGATACAGGGAAGTGAGGAATGTTCTAGTTCAACCCTGAGACAGAAAGCTATGGTTAAAAAAAAAAAAGTTAATTTTGCTCCTCACTGAGTAAATTCAACTCATGAGTACTGTTTTGTTCTCCACTCTGCTTTTTTACAGCAGAGGAAAGAGGTGCAAGAACTGAGCAGGGGGTGTGAAAGACTCTCAGTTCAGACTGAGAAGTACTATTCTAGCTGGAGTGTCCCTCAGGCCCTCCCAGTGGAGTCAAAGAACATGAAACTAGCACCTTGAAAAAGAGGGTTACAGGTAGTTACTTGATTAAGATAAGAATGGGTGCAGAAACCACTGGGAAACTGGTTCTCCTCTGTGTTTGTGTGAACTCAAAGGCTTTTCTTATTTCAAGCATATCTGGTTATCTGAAAATGTCAAGAAATTTGATGTTGCTGATTTAAACAGAATCTGTTGGAAATTCAGCAACAGGTAACCAAAAGTTTTGTATGTATATAGAGGTGTTCTGTAATGAGACAGAACAAGTGTTTATTTAATAATAATACAAGATCTATGTTCCCCTTACATTAGTGTTCTTTGTTTTTCAGCTCTCTTTGTCCTGCAATCTATGGCCATGAGGTAAGTAATTTAACAGCTCTGCTTGCAATTTCAGTTTGACATGCTTATGCCACAGTAAACTCATAAAGGATTTATAAAGCTTACCTGGGGTAGGGGGAAAGGACTGCATTTACAGGTGACTGACTCACAATCACTTTCAGTGACAAGGTGGCAGCCTTATACCCTTAAGTTCAGCCATCCAGAAGGAAAGGGTTATTGCAGCCAATTCTAGGGAGCTGGTAGTATTGGTCACCATGATCAAATACTTATTAGTGTTGGTATGTACCACTACAGATTGTAAAGGCAGGTTTGGCCCTGGCGTTATTTGGAGGATGTCAGAAGTTTGTAGATGACAAGAACAGAATCCCAGTGCGAGGAGATCCACATGTTCTGGTCGTTGGAGATCCAGGATTAGGAAAAAGTCAAATGTTGCAAGTATGGATTAATATACTTCTATTGTCTGTTTGCATTTTTCTCTAATTTCTTTTTATCTTTACTTGTAAGCATGGTAGAATAGCTGTGCTAAGACCAAAGGGTTGCTTGAGCCTACCTGGAGCTATCTTTTCATGTAGGATGCCTCAAATGTAGGATAATACCTAAAAGGCTCCTCTGCTGTCCTCTCCTTCCAGGGAGCCTTGCAGGAGGGATCAGGCCTGTTAAAACACTTATCAAAGCAGGCATACTTGGTCAAGCCTGTGGGCTTTCAAGTATAGGCTTGCTGTCCTGCCTGTATATAGTTTGTTTGGGTTTTTTTCACCAACCTTTTTCCCTGGCGAGGAGTTTCCCTCCTTGTCTTCATTTAGCTGATTTGTTGTCATATAAAACAACTACACTCTTGGGACTAATGCAATGTTAGACACCATGTCACTTACCTTCTGTGAGGTTTACTTCCATTCTGTTGCTCTAATTCTATGTTGCTAGCACAGATCTTGGCTTTTTTGGGAAAGGGACCTGCTTCTGTGTTTAGGTTTTATTCTTGGTGGACATTTCTGCATGACTGACAAAATCAATTAGTAATAGAATTGTTTCATCTTAAACTTGAATGGTTTTAAAGTTCCACATATTTTCCCATGATTACTGTGAAGTGAAAGAGGGACAGAGTTCACCTAGACCTGCAGCTTTGCATACCTCATTTAAACATACCTTATTTTAAAAGTCTGAGTCTTTCTGATGTGACCATGTTATGTTACAATATGACTTGCAGTAACGCAAGTGATGAGTTTGCATGCAAGCACCTTGGCAAAGAAATTTTAAAATTATTTTTTCATTGAATGAGGACTCTCTAGCATAGAGTAGATGATTTCTTTTTTCACGTTGTTACTAAACAGAATGCCTTTCAAGAAAAGCTAGTAATCTGTTCCTCAGATAAGACCCTGAGGCAAGGCTCCTCTCAGTCATCTCTGTCACAGGAAAAAAAAAAATCCACGGAGAAAACCAAAGCTGTGTAGGAGTGAGGGGTATTTTTTTTTTATTCAATATTCAGTGCCTGTCCCATACTGGTACTGAACAAATATGCTTTGGGTATTATCTCTTAAACAAGAGGCACCAGTAACTATATAGAGATTTACTGGGAAAATCCAGTTATAACTATTCTAGGCAAATTTAACTGCAACGTGTCTGTGTTCAAGCTTACCATGCTTTGCATTTCTAGTTCTTATTTCAAATTATAGGCTGGTTTCTGGATACTAAGAGGCATGGAGAAGGCTAGGACTCTCCTTTGTCTCCTAGTTTTTGGGAGAACTATGCATGCTTCCTCTGAAGCAGCATGTATTGGGCACTAGGACAAGATATAAATAGACCTTGGAGTCTGAAGATACAGAAACTATATATATCTACAATTCTATGATGTGTGTTCCCAAGCATTTCAACTTACTTTGAAATCTAAGCCCAAGGTCCTAGTAGTTTTGATAACACAATAGACATGGCTATGCTGCAAGTATAGTGACCAAAGTTATTCCTACTGTTTTGCAGTATGTCTCCTTGGGTTGCAAAGAGTTGTAACTTTACTGTTGAGCCACATTAAGTAGAAAGAAACAAATTTCAGGTTACTTTGAATTGTTTCTCTAGAATAAGGCTTATGAAATTCTTCATCTTAGGGAGGGAAAACGTGTTTATTTTTCTTCTAGGCAGTGTGTAACATTGCTCCTCGTGGTGTGTATGTTTGTGGTAATACTTCCACCAGCTCTGGCCTGACTGTTACACTGTCTAGAGATGGCACTTCTGGAGATTTTGCCTTAGAAGCTGGTGCTTTAGTGCTTGGAGATCAAGGTAATACATGTAATGCTACAGGTTTTGAGTGGTGGGGGTGTGTGCACTGCTGAGTCTAAGATTAACCACAGTGCTTGCATAACTGTGGACTAAAAATGAAATTTAAAGTATGATATTGGCTTTCCACACCTTGGGAAATTCTGAACTTATCCACTGACTTCTCTGGAGGTCGTGCCTGCTTTCCTAGGGCTTAGGACATGTACAAAACTGGAGTTATGCAATTCATATACCAGTCGTACTTAATGTGTCAAAGAACTAGGATTTCTTTGTTGAAAAATCTGTGACTTAATGGCAGCTGCTGGACTCTTACTGTTTTTTAAAAATAGCTGGCTTATAAGATTTGCTGTCTATTTCTGTTTTTAAAGAGCTTGTTTTGTCATCTTAAGACACTGCTTCTGCAAGCCAGGCCAACTTCATAATGGTTCAGCTGCAGCACCATGAAATGAAAACAAACCTTGCTGAAATGGAGACTTGGTCTGATGTCTCCTGCGGTCCCTAGGACTCTAGGTTGGACTTCTGATATAGCACTGGATTGTAGCATACATTTATCCATCAGTTAATGTGTTTTCTAATAAGTCTTTGTCCTGTGTTAATTGTTTCCAGGAATTTGTGGAATAGATGAATTTGATAAGATGGGAAACCAGCATCAGGCTTTGTTGGAAGCCATGGAACAGCAGAGCATCAGCCTTGCTAAGGCTGGCATTGTTTGCAGTTTGCCAGCTCGGACGACTATTGTTGCTGCAGCAAACCCAGTTGGTGGACATTATAATAAAGCCAAAACAGTGTCTGAGAACTTAAAGTGAGCACTTTCTGAAATGTTGCTTACATAGTTCCCATTCTTAAGTAGATGCTTCTGGTGGTCTTGTAGCTTGTATATAATTGCTTTTTAGTTTTCTGGAGCTTGAACACAAACTTACTGTAATAATTTTTCATGGCTTTTGAGAGAGAAAATGCTGTTCTACTTTATTCTGAATGAATGGGACAGATATTTTTTTTAAGTGTCTTTGAAGTGGAGTTGATGTAAGTTTTCCACTTCTTTGAGTACTGTGTGGTTTCCTTGTCTTTACTCTAGAATGGGGAGTGCTTTACTGTCAAGATTTGATCTAGTTTTCATTTTGCTGGACACCCCAAATGAAGATCATGATCACTTGCTGTCTGAGCATGTGATGGCAATCCGAGCTGGAAAGCAGGCAGCATGCAGCAGCGCTGTTGTGACTCGTACCAACACACAGGATCGCTCTGTTCTTGAAGTTGTTTCAGATCGACCGTTGCTTGAAAGACTAAAGGTAGGACTTGTCCTGTGACTGTTGCTATGTCCCTTCCTGTGGTGTTCCTTGCACTGGGACCTAGCAACCCTGACCTCCTGGGTGTCCTTTGTCTCCAACTCCCATTCCTCTTATGATAATTTGCTCTGAAGTAAAGAGGAAGCATTTAAGGCTCCAGCCACCAGTTTCTACTAATTGTCTGCTGTAGCTAACATTACCCATCCTCCTGGAGCTGCTAAAGGTGTGCCTCAAGCCACCTTCATCTCCACACAGAAAAGAATTTATTAGCTGAGCTGTTTTTTTTGGGGGGAGGGGTTGCAGTAGTGAGAAGACACTTTGCATGAGATGCTGCAAAACAAATTTGCTGTGTTAGATTTCAATAAATAGCTACAGAACTGGACTGGATATAATAATTTGATATTATACAATGTGCTGTGAAGTATTGAATCCAAATAAAGCAGTGTGTAAATGAAGTTTTGGGCATCTGCAACTCATGACAGGTTTGGGGATTATAGGAGAGAAAGCATATTTCTTATTAAAGCCAAGTGATCAGTTTGGGGGCTGATATTGTCAAATGCCCAGTCTTGGGAGAAATCCCCTACTGGAGCTAAATACATGTATTTTTGGAAATGGGATATCAAGCAGTGATAGTCTAATCTTCTGTGGAGCTATATCTTATAACAATTGGGAAATTGGATTTTCTCTTCTTGAGAAATGATTTAACTAGATCAAGAATTCTATTTGGCACTTCTCATTGCAAATGAGAAGCTTTGGCTGCTTTTACTGAAATGGCCAAGTGTCTTTAATTACCTATCTAAGCATAGTGTATGGACTTTTTAAGTACACGGTTCATATATGAAGCACTAAAGCTCTTACAGTGAAGACTTCACCAGATAAAGCATAGAAGATAAGGTTTTATGCTAAAATTTGTGTTGTATATGGTTCTGACAGACTGAAATCTAAGCTCTTTGTAATTGGGTTAGATCTTACCAGGAGAAAACTTTGATGCCATTCCACATCAGCTGCTGAGGAAGTACGTTGGATATGCTCGGCAGTATGTTCATCCAAAATTATCTCCAGAAGCTGCTCAGGTCCTCCAGGAATTCTACCTTGAGCTCCGGAAACAGAACCAAGGAGTAGACAGCACACCAATCACCACGAGACAGCTAGAGTCATTGATTCGACTTACAGAGGTAAATGCAAGCTGTAATACTTAAGGGATTGAAAGCAAAGAAATGATTCTTAAACTACTACTGATATCCTGTAATTTTTGACAGCTTATTTGCTGCTATGCTGCTTTGTTGTGGTTTAAAAAAAAAAAAAAGAGAGAGAGAGAATGCAAGAGACTTGCAAATGCTTAAGAGCTACTGCTGCTTAAAGACTCTTACAAATTAAAACACCTTTGAGGGGGTGGAAAGAGAACTGATTACATTCTTCCCAAAGGAGAAAAAGCAGGTGCAGGCAGGAACAAGCTGCTGCCCATCTTGAATTTTAAACTGTTGCTGTTTTCCCTAACAGTATTTGTGACCTGCTGCTTCCCAAGAACACACTGTTAGAAAGCAAATAAACTCCAAGATACAACCTAATAATGCAAGTATGCAGGAGATGACATTGAAATGTGTCCTGGTTTCAGCTGGGATAGTTAATTTTTTTCTAGTAGCTGGTATAGTGTTATGTTTTGGGTTCAGTATGTTGATAATGCACTGATGTTTTCAGTTGTTGCTAAGTAGTGTTTAGACTAAGTCAAGGATCTTTCAGCTTCTCATGCCCAGCCAGTGAGAAGGCTGGAGGGGCACAAGAAGCTAGGAGGGGACATGGCCAGGACAGCAGACCCAAACTGGCCAAAGATATATTCCATACCATGTGATGTCATTTATTTACAGTCCTTTTATTTTTATCGTCATTTTATTATTGCTGCTATTATCATTATTAGTTTCTTCATTTCTGTTCTATTAAACTGTTCTTATCTCAGCCCATGAGTTTTACCTTTTTTTTTTTTTTTTTTTTCCTGATTCCCTCCCCTATC
>JANZLQ010000086.1:20544220-20572474 GCA_026212715.1 Elanus axillaris | reverse complement strand
CCCCCCGCGATGGCGGCGCCAGAGGAGCCGCCGCCGCTGGCGCCCGAGGGCTCCAAGCCGCTGAGCGCGCTCCTCAGCGGCATCGCCCAGGCCGTCTACTACGACAACGCGGACATCACGGAGGAGCTGCTGCGCGGGCAGCTCTACCCCGAGGCGGCGCCGGAGGAGTTCCGCGCCCTGCGCGCCAAAATGGGCGGCCTCCTCCAGGTAACGGCCCCGGAGGGGGAAGGGGCCCCGGTCTGGCGGGAGGAGGGGGGTCTGCCCTGAGGGAAGCCATTTCATCGGCTTCGCCGCCTCTAGGTGTCTGGCTGCCCCTTCCGCAGCGGGACGAGCGGGGGCGGCAGCTGGGGCTGTGGGGGCCGCTGCTGCGGCGGGGTGGGTGGGTGAAACCGGCCGCCTTCGGCGGGGGGTTGAGGCCGTACCGGGCGCTTGTGGTACGGGCCTGGCGCCGGGACAAGGCCCTGAGGACGGCCCGGCCCTGCCACGGCCAGGCGGGAGGGAAGGGCAGGCTGGCGTAGCCTTTGGCCGCGTCCCTTCCCGCCCATCGAAGGGCGAGCGGCCGGGCGCTCCCTCCGCGTCTCAGCAGCAGGAGCTCCTCGGCCGGTGGGCTGTGGGGGGCAGACAGCGACCCTCGGTTCAACCGCTCGGGGGACGAAGTACCGCTCCCGGAGAACCTCCCCGGGAGAGCCACCGTCCGAAACACAGCTGCGTTTTGGGAAGAGCATCGCCGCTCGGGGAGCAAAGCGTTCTAAAGAGCAAGCAGAGTTTGCTCGACGTGTGTGTGTGTGTGTGTAGGTGTTTTTTCTCCGGAACGGTTTTTTTTCGGTCTCCTGAGAGCCAGCGGGGCGCGGGTGTCCGCTGCCGCATGCCGGCGGGGTCCCCGGCTGCTGGGCAGGATTTACGAACTTGGTCGGTGGTATTTTGGGACACGCCTGTGCGGAGAAAAATTAACTGAATGTAGTAGCGTCGCTTTGGCTGGATAATTTTTCGTGCCCAAACCCGCATATTTAGCAGCGAGCTTTTTATGTTGTCTTTTCCCCTATCTAAAGTGTCCTCTTTTTTAAAGTACAAACTGCAACATGTTTGCTTGCTGTGCTTTCCCTATTGCTACACATTATTTTGACCGCATGCTATTTGTACTGCTGAAGATCATCAATCTGTTTTTCAAAACAACATCTTTTAAACTACTGTTGTGTAAAGAATGCTCGGAATTACCTTGTGTTAGTCCGTAAGATGAAAAAAAGTCAGAAACTTTAAAGGAATTGGCTTTGCTTGTGTTATCCCTCAAATGGAGTTCATTTACTTGGTGTGCAAGCCAGTAACGTGCAGAGTCAAGGTATTTTCAAATGAATCTCATTGATGCATGTGAGTGGGTGCATGTCTCAAGACAGCACACCTTTGTCTCAATAATTCCCACATTTGTATACTTAAGTAATACATGTTCATTATTATTTCCCTAAATGAATGGTTCTTCTTCACCTGTCATGTAAATTAGTGCACAGACTCTGTCTTCCTTCATTGTCTTCTTTTTGAGTAGGTCATATCATTTGAGTAGGTGGTCAGCGAGTCCATTCCCCCCTGTAGGAATTACCTTTTACCTACTTCTTCCCTAATCCTGGCAGTTCCAAGTGCTTCTTCAAGGTTTATTGACCAGGCCACAATCCATTACCTTTTCTGACATAAGCATTCTACCTATCTACAAAGCTCCATTGTCTAATAGTTTATTCCTAAATCCTATATCATGTTTAGTTATTGTTTCCCTATTTTAAATATTAACTGATGGGAGTTGTACACAGGACTGCAGCAGTTCCCTGGTTATTTCAATCATATTATACATATTAATTGGTAACACTTGCTTTTTTCTGTTTTCTTATTTGTTACAAGGTTAAAACTAAGTGTGTAAGTGCTTTTCAAAAGAAAAACGGGAGCAGGAAGCAGGATGTGCTCTTTCTTCAGTAGCAAGCTGTTTTGCTGGCATATTGAAGTAAGCTGAAATCAATGGCTGTTGATATACTGAGCAGTGAACTAGAGTTTCTCAGAACTGGATGCACTGCCTGTTCTGTGCTCTCTCTTGTGAGGTGATGGTGACCTGCATTACCAGAGCTCAGGAATCAAAGTCCAGTGAGGATCAGAGTCTGAATCCATGGCTGAATGCAGGAAGTTTTGAGTTCTACCCGACAGTATAACTGAAAAAAAAGATGGCTTTCTGCAGTATCGTATTCTTTTCAAAAAAGAAACTAATACTCCCTACATTTTTCCTCCTCCCCATGTATTCTGGCTGATATTTCAACTCTTTGCTGTAGATTCCTGTTCAATTTTTATTTGCTTTTCAGGTTTATTGTAAAAATTGATTTCCTCTCTAAGTCTGCCTAAGCCAAATTTTACTGTGGTACCCATTCTCCCCTGTTCTGATAGTAATTTTTCAGACCTGATGGTTATATCCTTTTTTTTTTTTTTCTCACCTGTTTTTCTTGGTGTTATTTTCTGAGGTTCCTTTGACTTAACTCTGAGAGATGCAGCAGATAACACAAGAAACACAAGTAGTATTTTTCTAGTTATTTCAGTGCACTACTGCAGTATAGTGACTTAAGATAAATGATAACTTCATATGAATAATCTCCAAACTATATAGGCTTTGTTTTTCTGTTTGCAGAAATGGGTAGCTCTTTCGTCATCACTGAATTGTGGCAGCTGCTCAGCCAACATGATGTATCTGAGGCCAAAAGAAAAGACAGTGCCACATCCAGAGGAAATAGCTAGAGAAACTTAGGTAGGCAAATGCAGTTGACAGATTTGGAATTTGATGAGGATGCTGGCACTCATTTTCTGCTTTTGTGAAGGGTCCATTGTTTCTTTAATGATCAGATTTCATTTGATGCCCTGAAAAGCCTGGAATGAAAGCTGAACTGTAAAGATTGGTTCTTGGAGGACTTGAGACTCTGATTTTGTCTGTGGTTTGTTTGAGGTTTTTTTCTTTCTCTCTCAAATACAGCTGTTTATTCAAGCGCTGCTGGGATGTCATATTCTGGACATAATGTTAATTCAGGCCCCAGAAAACACAGATGATAAAATTATTGGATATTTAGCCATTGTTGTAATGTAGGCATATAGCTTAGGAGAATGGCAATATTTTGGGGAGAGGATATTACATTCCCCATGTGCTGCTTTAAGAACCAAAACTGGTGATAGCTGTGGTCTTTGAAGTCATGCCTTCCAATGTAAATTAGCATCTCACTGTTACCCGGTGTGCCTCATGGTCTTCATGGCCATCACACTTCTTTATGCAGTTCTGCACACTTTAAAGTTGAAATTTTGAGCTAAGCAATACACAAACTACTTTCTACAGACACAAATTCATGTTGAGAATGAATGGATTTTGGGGTGCGTATTTCTAGTGAGTGACTTAAAGGAAGTAACACCTAAGTCCTGTGGATACTTTCAGGTTCTCAGTTCTAGAGCATCTGAAAAAATCCCTTGGCTTTTTGGTCATTCTGAGGGCCCTCTCTCTTTCACGCTTCCCAATATGGGGGGAAAGGTTGATATTAGGGTTGTACTTTGGAAGTAGGGAGGCTTAAACTTATTTTCCTCTTCCCCCATCTACCTAGTGGGAAAACCCATCATCCTAGCTTATTATTTGTGATACCTTCTTTTCACTTGTTACAGTTAGCCTACAGATCTCTGCCACTTGCATAAACTGACTCATCTGAAGCCATCACACAGTGAAGCCATCACAGTGATCAGTGTGAGCTGTTTCTTTTTGTTTGAACTATGTAGCAAGGGGAGGGGAAAGTCAGCTTGACCCTACAAAGTTGCTTAACTAAATCTTCAAGCAGCTGAGAACTGCCAAACACATAATTGCATGCTTCAGAGAGTTGCCTGGAACACTTTTAGTAACTCTGTGAATTTAAATATGGGACGTTTCTTGTGTTCTATTGTATTTGCTGATAACAGCAAACTTCAAAATGTTTCTCTGTGCTTATAACATCTTAGTCTTTGGACACACATCTTGGATGCTGATGTCTCCCCAGCATCTGAAGGAGCCAGCTCCACTTGAAGATCTGTGTTGTCCCTTCCTGGTCACTTGTCACATGAATTTCTGAGCAAATTTCTTCCAGTCTAAATATTTAATTCATTGTGAAAAATCTGTTAATTTAAATTAAATTAATCTAAAATGTTAATAGCAATGTTTGTGTTACCTTTTTGTGGTTTTAATTTTTCCTTCCTCCTCTGCATGGTGGAGGAAGGGGAGCAAACAGCAGAATAGCAACAGAAAGTCAGAGTACTTGTTATGCATCCATTTCCCTTGAGTGCAGTGATCTGCATCTGAAGTTCAGAAGAAGACAGGTAATTTTTATGTCTCCATTGACGATAATACCTAATTGTACCACATACATTCCTTTGGGAGGTGGCTATACTGTTTATTTTCAAATAGCTCTTTTAGAAGCCCAAGTCCTTTTTATGGCCAATATGGAAAACATTAGATGTCTTCTGACTTTATAAGGGAATGTAAGCACCTAAATTAGATGGGATGATTAATGGCTCGTTTCTGTCTCTTGAGGATTTTATTTCTCTGACACCCATCTTGATGGTTAGAAGCAGAGAGATTCATTGCCCTTGTGACTTAATTGCTGTAGTACTTAATGTCTTCTAAGTAGTAATCATAGATCTGTACCATAAATTAACCACTTGCTTGTATTAGAGCTGAGTACAAATAAGGTAAAGGACTTTTCTGTACCCTCCTCCGTTCCACTTGTGTGAAGCATGGCACCAGTGAAAAGTATGGAGGTGAATAAGGGCCACAAAAGTATCATATTTACTGCAGCAATAAGTATTTAAATGTTGCTTTTCCTCTGGTTGTGTACAGAGTAGTCCTGGTTTTGTATTTATGAAAGATGTCATTACTTCTTACAGCTGTTTCCTTTCCTGCCCATAGATCTGGTAATGTATGAATCATCTGACCTTTTTCTAATTTTTTTGTGGAGAAGTTATGTTACTTTTTAAACAAAAGTAAATTTAATCGTCTCATTTTTTGTGTGGAATATCCTGGAAGGTATAACAAAGCCCTAGGAAGGCTGGCCCTGGAGAACTGTACCATTTCAGTGTTGTTCTGTCAGTTGTTTTTTACCTTCTGCCTCCATACTTCCCAGCCTCCTATCCCATCAGGTTGCAAAACATTGAGAAACTGGGGGAGATCAGCTTTTGCAAATTATCACCCCCGGCTTTTTTGTTTTCAAATACTTCTTCATCCCGATTAAAATACTAAATTTGTCTCTTCCTTACATAAGTGTAATTTACTGTATTAGTTCCACTGGTAATAGTTACTTTACATCTGGAAGTAATTCCACTGTTTTCCTTTTGGTGGCGGTAGGCTACTGATTTTATTGAACCAGTATTGAACCATTTATTGCTGCTGTGTTGGAAGTGTCCTCGTTCGCTCTTCTGCTTCAGAACAAATTGTACCTTGGCTAAATGACAGCAAAAATTTCGGTGTGAGGAGCCTAAATATTTTATTATATTTGCTTTATAAGTATTTATTTTCACAAATACAAAGGGTGTCACCATCTGTAATAAATATACTGGTATGTCATTGGTAAAATATTAATCAGAGTCTATGTTAGTAATATGTGAGAAACAAGACCTTAATATCCAACATATAAGATAAACCCAAACTCTATGTATACCCTTTGTAACATTCACTAGCCCTCTTCCATTGGTGGTTTTCATTAGGAATCATGCTGATATTTCTACTGGATTTTTCTGATGACTGTGATCTTTATTTTCACTGTTTTTCAGCCAAGAGGCTGATGGCACCGTTGTTATCTGGCTCTGCTGTGCCACTGGCATGGTGTATGTAAGTCCTGTCTTGAAGATATTTCTATACTGTGAAATGCCCAGCTATTTCCAATGATTACTTTTGTTTGTGCCTTCGGAGGAAATCTGTTGAATAAGAAGCCTTTTGATCAAAATCTGATCTAAAGGCTTGTGGGGGAAAACTCACTGGCACTAGTGGATAAAATTGGTTGATGCGTAAAGTGCTCTGGAGTTGCACAAGCAAACTGTGGGTGCTTTGGAGGCTGCTTAGTGCTGTTATCACGTGCTGTCCCTAGATTGTCACTCTCCCGCTAGGCACTGCAGTCTTTTGCCTCTGAAGTTGCTGCTGTTACCTAGAGAGGATGTCCCAAAGCATTGCTCCCCCTTCTTGAGAAGGAAGAGACTATTTGATCTTCATAAAAGGGGTCTGCCATGAAGTGAAAAGTCAGGGCAGGAAAACAGTCATAGGGTTCACTCAGTTGTGGAGGATAAAGGCCTTTGCATCTCCTTCGGCAGGATTTCTGCTGACAGCCACTGGTGGGAAATAAACGACTTCTTGCATTTTCTAATAAGGGAAGAAAGTTGTCATTTTTCCCTCTCCCCAGATGCCTTGTGATTCCTTAAGTACGTGGGCTGAGTCATGAACTCTGGGTGCTTTGCAGTTGTCCAAGCTTCTGCAGGGCTGAAAGGCAGAACAGCATCAGTCTGAAGACAGATAAAATCATTTGGGACTGAGTTAACAGGAGAGAGACTACTTGCTTTCTGCCATTTAGAACTGCAATTGTGCCTGCATCTACTAACTAAAAAGATAACTCAGTAAGCACGCTCATTCTTCTCAATTTAGGTAAAAGGAAACAAGTTGCATGTAAAGTAGTATCAACAAGTACTATGTCCATATGAGGTGCTTTCTACCCAAATAATGTGTCCTACGTAGTGCTATACCTTTCACTCGTGCTTTCTACCCAAATAATGTGTCCTACGTAGTGCTATACCTTTCACTCCAGTGAATGACTGTGCCTATTATGAATAATGGCATTTGTTATTGGGCTAGGTGAAAATATGCCAACAATAACTTTGCAGAGAATTTTGGGAGAGAGGGAATGTCTACAGTGTTACAACTGGACATAAATGAGAAAATTATTATCTCGATGTTTGCCTGGAACAACTAACAATCCTAGTCTTTTTTTTTTTTTTTTTTAATTTAGCAAAACACCACTATTATATAGCTCACTAATCTGAACACAGCTTGACTGCCACCTCTGCAGTGTCTGGTGTTGCAGCACACGTTTTCTCTTCTCAGTATATGACCCTACAGTTATTGCTTCTTTTTTTGCCCTATTTCAGCATCATCTTAGGACGGTAGAGTATTGAATTTTTACTGGAACTAGCACCTGCTGTACTGTGGTGACAAAAGAAAATGTTCATGGATAGATAGTGCCCCAAAGCATTCTTATTAGTGCTTTCAATGTGAATTATTTTAGATTTTAGGTATGTGTATATGCAGTCAGTTCAAATAAGGACTGGTGTAGGAATAACATAAACTAGAGGGGCAAGATTGTTCAAAAGAATGAGCTGGAAGGGATGGTTGGCTGCAGGATGTTACGTGGTTGAAGAACATTGACAGAAGCGGTAAGATCAGTGCTTTGCTGCCTAGAGCAGCAATGTATTGCTTTTGTGTGTCAGCTAGAAAGAACAAGGTACCTGCATTGTTCTGGATTTTTTTTAATACTTCTTTTTTTGTGATTTCTCCAGTTGCAAAATTAGGTGTTTATGTTGTTGAAGCCTTTCATATTTGCAATATTGGTTTCATTGCTGTTGTAATTACTGAAGAGATGTGTAGAAGGCAATGTTATTGCTGGTAGCTGCATGATGGTATTCCACGCTGTGAGCGGATCTATATGAATTGGGCTGTCATTTAAACAACGGGGTGTGAGCAAGGAATCTGCATCTCCACATTACAAACCTCATAGTCTTCTACTACTCTGCAAGTACAAGTGCAAATCCTGAAGGCAGGCAGAAATAGGAGGGCTTCCACTGTTATAATGTTGTTAATTTAATTAGTAGTATTTTCTGTAACTCAAGCGTGAGACAGAGGTGATAGGTCATTACCTAAGGAGGCCAATCCAGGACTCATTTCATTTGAGATTGTAAAGTGCTGATATCCTATAACTGTGCCACTTCAGTGAAAATGGCTTACCTTGTGTTTAATGGTTTACTTGATCTTTTGTGTCATTATTTATTTTATGTTCTTATCTACAGAAAAGCAGTAAATTAAAAGAAGTTGGCAGACGGGCATCACTGATGTACAATAGGTGTGGTAAACTCTGTATTGCCCAAATGAGAAGCAAGTGTGTCTCTGTTTTTCCTCAATTACAGTGTTGATTATATCTCTGCAAGTAGAGATCTAGTTGCTTTGTCCCAGTTGCGGAGGAGGGGGCTGCCCTATCTGTTCTGTCTAGAGCAGGTAGGTCAGTGCCGGTTCTTCATGTTTATAATGACTCTGCGTTACCTCTTAGTTTTAAAAGGCCCTACTGAAAATCTGCTAATTGTCTGTTAATAGACTTCCAGAACAGCGTGCTGCCAAGAAAGTTGGGTTCCCTGGTGGTTGCAATGCTTTGTATCCTGTTGCTTTCCCTTTTCCCATCCAAATGTATGGTTCAGGTTGTTGCATTTGTAGAACTTCTGCCAGTGAGTAGTATCTTCATCATTAATAACACCAGCAAGTTTTGGATGCACTGAAAAAAGACCACACACATGTATGATTAGGATAAGTTACATGTGTGTATATATATATGTGTGTGTGTGTCATTAGTGTGTCTTGTGTCTATATGCGTGTGTATGCACACACACATAGAAAGGCAAGTATATTGATTATGCTGAAATTCATTAGTCCAGTCTGATCCCAGCAGTGTCTCTCTTGACCTTAACAAGAGTCTGTTCTGATTGAAGACTAGGGAGTCGGATCTTGTCTTTGAAGTTCATTACTACAAATTGAATGCTTTTACTATACTTAATTAGTATTCATCAAACACGTGCTGTATGGAGTATATTTGAAAAGGGAAAAAAGACTCCCTTACGCTTCACATGTAGTTTCATGCCTTTACTTCAGTGTCACTAGTGCTCCATTCCCTATTCCCCAAAGTGTGTCGGGGAAATGCTGAAGAGGGTAATGAAGTTCACTGCCATCGTCTCAGCACGGGTGATTTTCTGGACTAGTATGAGTTGTCTTTCCTCTTTAAATGTGGCCTATGAAAAGGGGAGGACTTGAGTTGTCCCTTCAATTTGATGCATAAAGAAGGATTAAAAGGAAAGGCTGTACACTGAAATTATGTTCCTTATGATACGATACTTTTAAAATTGTGTCTGTTACAACTGGTGTGAAGGAAGATTAGTGCTTGCTCACTTGCTCCGGGAGAGTACTGATGTTGGCAATGGAGTAAAAATTCTTTTTCCAGCCTTGCTGGTCTCATGTGAGGCTGCCACACAGCTGAACAGACTTCTTTCTTTCTTCAATACACATTTTTTTCATTGGAAGTAAAGATTAATCTTACTAGGAAAAAAGGCCAGAAAATAGATCCTTTACATTGGGGTGAGCATAATCTCCTCTGCTAACGTATACATACTCGTTTCACAGGAGGTTCAGAACAAGAAGAGAGCAATGGAAGGAGCTGTTAATGCATTGAATAACCAACACCCTATCAAAGATGCAGAGCTGTGGTATTCACTTGAGCCACTGAAGTTCACAGCTCACCTATGAAAAGCAAATTTGGATGACACTTAGAAGTCAGCCTTTTTACAAACTGAATATCTGGATTTTTCCATTCCCAGCAGTGCTTAGCAGCTACAGTCTTGGTATGACACACATTAGTTTTTGTAGCAACTGGATGCAGTATATCCAACAACTTCTTAAAAAAAAAAAAAAAGAAAAAGCTGACAATATAAAAGAGTGGTGAAAATGCTGTGTGGCTAGAATTATTCCATTTTGCAGCTTGTCCTCTCTGGATTTCTTCCAGTCTGGTGACCAAGTATGATGGAGCATTGAACTCTTCAACATATCTGGATGACGTTGATTTTTGCAAGAGTTTATTTAATTTAATTTATAAAAAAAAAAGCATTAGTGGCACAAAATATCAGGTGCTACATTTGTTACATGATATCTTTTGTTCACTGATGTTTTAGTCATTGAGCCCAATGGGGCAGAAGTTGTCAGGTAAAAACCTCTGGCAACTTGAGCTGCAGTCTGAATGGCTGGTCTGGTTCCCTGTAAGTCTCCCTGGGCAGGAAGGGTTGGCTGCAACTTACTGAGAGGCCTCCAAATTCATCCCTAGAGGATGACTGGCTTTAGAATGAGATGAAGTGAGTGACGCTTTTTAAAGGCAGAGCCTAAAATATCTTAATTTTTAATTTTTTGTTTATCATTATAAATACATGTTTTTACACAATAACTTAGAAAAAATTTAAAAATTATTAATATATGGAGTAAGTCAGAACTGACTGGAATATGGATGGTGTCCATTGTGAAGGATTAAGAGTTCATTATTGAGAAAACCAAAATGGCTGCTTTTTTTGTGTCATTTTTTTATGTATTCTGAACACCTGAAGCTTAAGCACTGTAGGTTTTCCCTAATTGTGTTCTGTTGTAGTCATATACAAGGAAACTAAATCTGACTAATCATACAAGGAAACCAAATTATCCTACACTTCTTTTAGCCACCCAATGATTTAAAATTGCACTGTTTGAACAAAGCAAGTGGGATTTACCTTTGACTTTGCTTACAGTGCATGAGCACGTGTTTATAGCTGATAGCCCAAGATCTAATTCAGAGTACTCAATCTCTTATAAAGTTGGGTTTTTTTATAGTTGTATAGCAAGCCTGTGACTCCTTCCTCCTTCACAGCTGCTCATGGAGTTTGGGTTCTGTTTATCTGCTCTCCTTGAGGACTGCGTGTTTCTCTTCTGAAGGTGACAGTGATTTCGGAATACATTTTTTTACCCCTCTAATTCTTTGTCATCTTCTATATTTACCTCTTAACAATGCTTCTGTATTTGTGATTCTACAGAGGTAAAAATAGATTACAATGGAATCTCACTGAAAGAAGACATAAAATATACTGTGCAGAGCAAATGTGAAATAATAGCCAACTTGTCCAAACAATTTTTAGACCTGTTTTTCTCATTTTTTAAAAATCTTTTGTAATAATCTCATTTTGCATATGTTCATATATTTCTGAAAGCATGTTTTTCATATCTGTCTCTCTCTCCTAACAATAAAAAGTGGCAATGCAAATATAGTTTGAGTGAAATTCTGTGTTTTTTCCAAATAAGGTTAGATTTTTTTTCTGGTTGAGATGTTTTGGGATCTCTGCCAAAAGATTCTTACCTCAGCTTGGTGGGTAGTTTTTTTCCTTTCTTTGCAGTCTTTACCATGATGCCAGGATTATGAAACATGTTCTGAAGATATATGCAGACACTGAAGTCGTATCTGTATAAAAGGCAAGTAAGCAACAGGCATTTTTACTCATTGTCTGACATTTACGCATAGCTTTGTCGTCTCTCTCCAGACTGTTGCATCAGATGTGCAGTTCTCTTATACTATTTTTGCTGTTTCTGGTTCAAGAGTAGTTTATACTCTGTTCTAACAAGCTGTTTGTATAAGTACCCTTTAGTTTTCCGTGGTCAAATACGGCACAAATATTTTATACATTTGAATTAGTTGTGATTTCTTTTGCTTTTTCGTTAAACCCAATGTTTACCTTTTTTAAAGTGAACAAAATGTTCATAACTCCCTTATATAGAAGAAATGGCACATTTAGGCAGTGTGCTATTATTTTAGTAGGAGATCATATATTTGTGTGGTGCTCACACATATATGTTTACAAAATATGTATGCACATACACAGAGATAAGAAAAGAGGTCAGAAACAAGTGGCCTTTTAACACCATTCAGTGACACACTTTTATACATTGCCTAGGATGAAGATGATGAGCCGTGGTTCTGAGGTTGGTTGGGGTCTTGCAGTATGGCCCTGCGGTTTGCTTTCCAGTGTTAAAGTGTGAGATGTGTGGGTTGCCTGAGCTGTACTTTACCAATGGGTCCTCAAGAGGCTAGAGGTTGTTATGCTGCGCTTTAGACCTCTTGAGACCTCTAAGATGGTCCTCTCTGGAGGACTCTAAGGAGCCCAAAGGCACAAGCAGCTGATGCAACTTTGCAGAAGGACTCTTACCCCATTGCTTACAGGATATTCCTCCTTGTACATGAGTACCCGTGTATGTGCCTCTGTTTTGTGTCTATTGGTCTATTGTATGAAGTCTCCTAAATGATCAAAACAGAGGTATCTGGATCTGGCTTATTGTGAACCATGTTAGAAGAGTGTCAGTTCCTTGCTTGGCAGGGAGAGTGCTTTTGTTCACAGGATTCACTTTATGACGTGTCAGGAAATGTATAAAAAGTCTTGAAAAGAAACCACTAGAGAAATTTTCTAGTACACGTGGACAAATGGTAGGGAGTTTATTGAATATGAGTAGCTCCCAATTTGACTAAAAGTCATGGGGAAAAATTAATTCAGTTGTTTTTGAGGGCTTGGGCTGCAGTGTGTTGGAGGATTTGAGCGCTGAAGTTTTTAGCCATTAAGGTCTGCAATGGTGAAATCTAAAGCCAGATTTTGTTCAGCACAAAACCGTTTTCACTGGTAGTGTGTGTCTGCAAGCTCTGTAAACCACTGTCGTGCATGTGCAGCTCTTGAGCAATGCACGTTTTCTGTGGAGGCACTGGAGTGTGGACTTGTTCCTACAAGCTCACTGGAAAACGTGATTACTTGGCCAGCTCTACTGATAGATGATGATCAGGAGCCTAACCTGATAGAAATAGAGAACTCCCTCTGGGGTAATTAAAGCAGTCATTAATATTTGATGTGATTCTATTGGAGAGTGCTTTCAGATTGGTATTTTGGCTGTTTCATTAAGTCTTTAGCCTTTTTCTCCCCCAAAACATTTATTAGACTTAGTGCTAAGAGCATTTTTGGTACAGCAAATGGTACTTTAAATCTTTTGGGGAAAGTGAGGGATGGTTTCTTTTGAGCTCCCTGTTTTGGGCTTTGCTCCCAATCAAGTGTTGTTTTCCAGCACCAGGTTTGGAGTGGGGACCTTTAGATCAGTTGTGATTCCCACAGTGAAGAGTTTGACTTGCTGCTCCTTTCTCCTCATAAAGGCTCAGCTGTTAACTGCCATGGCTGCTGCTGGTTTTGGGAACGTGTTTTTTATTTCACTGAGCTAACAGGAGGGAAAACCATTTTATCCATGCCGAAAGAAAGACCTGCTGGCTGGTATGCTGAGACTGTAAGCTTGCCTCTCGCCTGTCAGACCTGTCAATGTGTAACATGAGTTGTCAAAATAGGTGATGAATGACCAGATGGTAAAGCACTCTTGCTTGCTTCCCTTGAAACTGTATAGTCTGTTATCTTGTCTCCTTTACTTGCTCATCTCTTTGCTGCTGTGAAATGTGTCTGCAGGTTATAGACTAAGGCAGTGATTTGCTGTGGTGTGAGTCTGGTGTAGGTGTGCAGAAACCCTTCTCCTTCCAGGTAGAAAAATGTAAGTCCAGCTATTGCCCAGAATACTGCAGGTAATAAATACACAGTAGTGCCCTGAAAGGAAGGAAAGCAGAGCCTGGCGTCAGAATTTGGCTCCAAATCAGAGTATATGGCAAGACATCATACAGTTGAGGGGTGTGACTCGTGTATTTCATGTTGTTCACTGCTGGACCATCTATGCTTTGCTATAAAGGGGTCTGATGTCCAAATGTAAACCAAGGGGGAGATTAGCTGAGTTAATGGTTAACTTTTAGATGCAAACAATCAAGATACACTGAGTAGAAGTGAAATGATGCTAATTCTGTTTCTGTGCTTTGTTCATAATAAAGCAAGTTTGTGCTTTGCCTGATTCACTGACAGGATCGCTGCCTGCAGAGTGCTA
Organism: Elanus axillaris; assembly: GCA_026212715.1. Classification (NCBI taxonomy): domain Eukaryota; kingdom Metazoa; phylum Chordata; class Aves; order Accipitriformes; family Accipitridae; genus Elanus; species Elanus axillaris. The sequence goes on along the minus strand of JANZLQ010000086.1, from coordinate 20,558,691 downwards.
CATACAGCAAGCTCTGCTAATGTCTGCACCATTACTGCACTCAGGGTAGGGCTACAACTTTTTTTTTCCACGTGCCTTCAAAATATAAGCTGTTCCAACTTCTATTTTTAACTCTCCTAAGTGAAACAAGATTAAGCATGAAACCGTGGTTCACGGCAGCAAGTAATTTTCCCAGAATGATTGTAGAAACCTGATAAACAGTTGTTTCTTATTGTAAGAGAACAGAGAAGCAGGAAAAAGGCTGACCACGTGGTCTCGTAAGGGAACAACAGGTCGTGTCACCAATTCCAGGACTGTCACTGTGTGTGTCTGTCTCTCTTTTCCTCTTTTACTCCTTCCCTTGAATTTTTTTCTATTTACCATCTGGTATTTATTCCGTCCTACCTGCATTTCTGTCTGCCTTTTTATTTTTCTCTCTGGGTTCAGCAATACTGCATTAAATGTCTTCCATCTGTTGAGAGTTCTTATTTCTCAATGCAGCTCCTTCAGGACAACTGAAGAAAAATCCATTTTAGACTGAGTAATGTAAACTGCAAAGATTTTAACATTCTCCAAGAAAACAACTTGCTTCCCATGGTTGAGGGAGCACATGTGTATGCACATTCATTTTGAAAAAAGCTGAACCTGTCAAACTTGTCTGTAACATGGCTGTATGTTTAAGAACTACTGGAAATGTGACATTTCTTTGCCTCCACCCTAAGAGGCAAAGTGCTTTCTAAACCGTAGCAAAGAATTTGACTGAAGTGGGGAGAAAATTGATAGCAAAGCCTGGGATTTTTTTGCTGTAATTGAATTCAGTACAGGCCAGGATGGACAATTCATATTTGTATTTTTAATTTTAATATGTTTATATTTTTAAGCCTCCTATTTGACTCTTGTAGTTGCAAGTATATCTGCTATTAATAGAACATTTCCTTGTTTTTTCAGTTCCCTGTTTCATCTCTCTCTAGCCTGTCCAACGCCTATCTGTGCTCTGAGAAGCACTTTCCATTGCCTTTTTTCTTGTACATCTCTTCCTCTTTCTATTTTAAATAATTTAAGTAGTTTGGGAACTATTATTCAGGAAGGGGATGGTAGTGTGCTTTTTTATGTTTATCACTTTTAAATCCAAGCTTTTAGTTTCTATTTGTAATCTGAGTATGCAGGCATTGTTTGGAGATCTAGCTATGACTAATGTTATTAGTGAGTAGGTTTGTTCTGTTGGTTTTTTTTTTATTATTTATTTCTTCTTGTTCTGTAAGTGGTATAAAGCCTAGGCAGAGTCTTTAGGTAGGTCCAGACAGAGTAATGCTGGTGATTCTCAGCTCTCCTTCAGCTAAAGGTTTTTTTTAGGATGAGGCTGGGGTGGGGGAGCCACTTTTTTTGAACTCAGCACAGCAGGTTTGCAGGAATTACAACCTGACCACAGGAGAAGCATGGCTCAGGTTGCGGTTCATCTGGTGGCTGCCCATTTCAATCAACCTTTGATACTCCTTTGTCATCAAATGAGTCTTCATACCACAGAAAAATGACACCTCCTACAAATAAATTTAGGAAGTGGTGTTTTATGGAATTATGAGATCAAACTGCTCATTTCTAGCAGATGCACAGACTAATGTCAGAGGCAGTCTGGAGGAAAAAATGTGGTCACTTTAGATGCTTTTAAAAACTAACGCTGAGATCTCTTTTGCAGCTAGGCCAAAAATAGCTGAATATCTACTCCTCTGTTACTGAACTTTGTGTTCAAATGAAAAAGTAATTTTAGCAGAGAGCATTAGGTTTGGTGAGCTTGTATGCAAAAAAAAAAAAAAAGGGGGGGGGGGTTGGGGGGAGAACCTGGGAAACTTGGGGGAGAAAATAGAGGAGTCAGTCAAGAAGCATGGTGGCAACCCATTAAGAAGAGTTTTATCCCATGTGTGTATTTGACAAGTCTGGGTGGAATCAAGCTTAATGAGATTAGAAGTGCAGGATGGATGTAATTTTTGCCTGAAACTTCATCATGCACACAAATTTTTCCCATCTGCAGTAGCAGTTAAGTAAATTTTTTTTTGGTTGCTGTGTGTTGTGAGCCCTCCTGTCCAAGAAGAAAACTTGATGAAAGTCAGAATAACTCAAACTTAAAAATACTTGCAACTCTACTGAATGTCCGTTGACCTGGTTAGTGTTTCCTCAGCAATGAATCAAAAGGCTCTACAGGTTGGAATAAGAAATAGTTGTTGCAGAAGATCTATTACACACTAGAAAAAATTGAATTACAGGTTTTAAACAATATATATATTATTATCCTCTTAATGATTCACAGTTAGCTCTTTTCTATTAGCAAACAGTTTTATTTCACTTTTAACTGTGTATTACAACTCAGTAAGAGGCAAACTAAAATAATATTGGGACATGGTATGGAACTTGAATAAAAGAATTTATGTGATCTCCCATAGATTACATGAAGACTTAAAGATTAGTTAAAATCTTTCTACTTTGATGTAGAAATACTAGATATATTGTTAAGGTCACTTGTGGTTTCTGACTTACAGATTTGTGGGGGGTGTAGAAGCCTTTAGCTTTGGGTTTTTTTCTGAAAGATGGATCACCATTTTCAAGTGCAGACAAGCAGGCTGTTGCATCTAATTTTATCTTAATTCCAATTCTCAGGAGAGCTCTTGAACTCTAATAAACACTGTTTGTGAGGCACAACCTACCAACTAGTTTAAAACCTCCACTGTCTCCAGAAACGTGGGAAAGTCTACTGGACTAATATTCAGGGAACATCTATGGGAACAGCTCATTTATTACAGGACTGGATATCTCAGCAGCCCTTGGGAGAGAGTATGGTTAGTACATACTTACAAAGGAGAACCTAAAAACCACAGGGTTGCAGAGATGTTCTCAAATTCCTCCTGTCCGAAGCTAATATTTGCAGAACATGCTGAGCTAACTTTGACAAAAAGCTTAGTGTCACTGGGACTCACTTGTGCTGTTACACCCAAAGATGATGAGGGCTGCTTCTGTCCCCCCCTATCTCTCCCAGGGTTGCCTTTCTTTTTAGGTAAGGAGAAAGAAATTACATACCCCAAAGTTGCAGGCAGCAGGCACCCCCTATTTGCCCCAGATCCAGTAAAGGCTTTCTTCTAAGGATGATAAGTGAAAGAAATGTATAGTATTCTGATGTTAACAAGAATGGGCTGTGTGTGATCGAAGTGTTTTGGCTGAGCGGGGTCCTGTGGCATGTTCCTCCTGTCTGCAGCTGGTCCCCCCTCTCTGTGCATGTGCCCCGGGGGTCTGAGAAAGGGTTTTCAAGGTTGTATTTCTAAAGGCATCTGAATTACAAGGGTTGTGATACAGGAATAGCCTCTCACCCCCACCTCCCAAAAACCTGAAGAGGCGAGTTCATTAGTATGGTACATGCTGCTGAATTGTTTGTTTCTCTGAGCTTGTGATTTCTTTGTGCTACAGGCTGGCAGCATCCTGCAATTGTGAGGGTCAGCTGAAGAAAATGCTTACACATGCTGGCATGGCCAGTTCTTGGAGCTCTTCTGTAATGGTTGACAAGTAATGTTTTATTTCTGGAAATGAAGTGTGTTTTTTTTTTTCTAGTGGGTTTTACCAGTTGTTGTTTCTCGCTAGTATTGCTTGCTTGTCAGGCTTTATTTCTCAGAAGAGATAATGAATTTAAGTCTGTTTTCCTGTTCTGTGTACCAAGGCACATGTCTAATGGATCTAATTAAGCCAATACAAAACTCTCCAGATTATCAAATATTGTTCCATTAAGGAAATAGTATCTGAAGTCATATTTTTATTGTCTGAATTATATTTGAAGACACAGTGGTTATGTGTTGAAGCTGAATACAAGGAGAAGTCAGTATGACCAGAACTGTTTCTTGTTATTTAAAAGGATCTGCCCAGCCTCTGGAAAGAAGGGTGTAGCCAGTGGCTGGGGGTAGGATTTGTGTGCTTGTAGTATGACATGCTGTCTATAAGCTGTGCTTCTTCGGGGCAGGGAAGTACAGTTTGACAAATCTCAAAATACATAATGAGAGGAATTTTTTAATATCTAATAGTTTTCTCTTACAGAGTCTAGTTTTGAAAATAGTTGGTTTTTTTTTTTTACTTAGTCACTTGAGTGAATAGTCATAGTAATGTAAATTAAATTACTCTCTGGTATAGAATAGCTATGATTGTATACATTCTTAGAAAACTTTTCTGCTTTTTGTTAGTTGAAGATTTTTATGTTGAAATAGTAAATAATTTGTGATTGCCAATAAAAACTGGACTTGGGTCAAGTTACTTTTTTTCCTTGGTGTCATACTTTTAACAGTGCTTCTTCACATGCTGAAGAACTGTGTACAGATGGGATAGTCTGTAAATTAAATTGGGGCTGTGATAATATATTGCAAAAGTATGCTTACTGAGGACTGAGGAGATAAGGTGGGAAATGACTAAGGCAGAATCTCTATGTACACACACTTAGCTCAGAATATAATGTGTATAATATAATGATGTGTGTCACAGTATAGTGATTCAAGGTACAGCAGTAGATCCTGCACTTTTTAAGGTCTGTCTGGACTAAGTAATTGGCTTTAATAAGGTGTATCCCTCTTGAACCAATACTGACAGTGATTCAGCTGTAGGAGCTCGTGGATAAAACAGGTTTCAACACCTTTAAGTCCTGAGAAGTTTCCAGTTGTGATGCTAAAATATGTGTGTTGCTTATTCCAGCAGTGAAACCATCTTTATCCCTGCTGTGGGAGCTGGACAACAGCAGGTCATTGTACTGATGGTAGTAAATGCTTATCTGAAGCTCCTAGGATTTAAAAGCTTGAGGGTGGAGACATATAATCAGATATCTTTTATCTGTCTTTAGTTGTAAGCACAGAAGAACCACTCATGTTTTAACTTTAATCCTTAGAAATATCAATAATGTGTATTCACTGTAATTTGATGTACTATGTAATAAATTAAAATTGTTAAAAGTAATGGAAATAACTTTATAATGCTGTGCAGATATGACTGGAAATACAGTTTTTTGCCAAGTTTAAATTAAACATTTCCTCAAGCTTAAAAAAGTTCAAAATTTAACTGTGGTCATTCATATGAGCAATGGAATAGGACTATGCTTGTTTAAAGAATGAGTTGTGTAAGTGTTAGTACAATAAAGGAGATGGAAGATCAGCAAAGACCTTAATTGTTCTCTCATTCCTTGTAACTTCTATCAGGTTTCCTGTCCACAGTGTAATGTTTCCAAGATGAAAAAGAATATGAAAATGAGTTGCTTTTGTTATGTGACTTGGAAACCTTTATAGCTGGTGGGTTTTGTTGAGGAATTTCAAAGAAAATATGTCTTCATTAATATCTTTGTGCAGCTATACTGAAGTGTAACTCATTGATTGTTTGTACCCACTTCCAATTATTTTTTTAAAGGAGTTTTTAAGTAGTAGTCGTATTTCCAAGCTGAGATTCTAGTCTGAATGAATAACTATATTATATTATCTAAAGCATGCATTATCTGATAAATATTCCACCAAAATACAGTCTGGTTGTTATCTTCTGGTTTCTTAGCTGTGTACGGTATAGTGATCCATATTGTGTGTACATGTGCACACGTGTCTGTGTGAGAGAGATAAATGATTGCTAATTATGATACACTGTTTCCTTCCTCTGTTTTATGTGATAGTATTTTGGTAGCAAACTGTATCAGGGTGCTTTTAGTACATGAATGTGCAGAGTTTTTAAACGTAGCTCATGCTGGATCTTAACTAATAGTCAATCTGTTGATGATCTGTGCCAAACAGGCAAGTTTAACTGCCTTGTATAATCCCTAGTAATATTGTTTTCTCTTTCTCATGCTTAAAACTGCAAGGTTGGTAATAAGCTTCCTCTTTTGGATACACTTCGAAGTCAGGTTTATATCACGTGTCAAGCACAGTAAGGAACTTCATGCATGTGGTTTTTATCAGCTTAGCTAAGCACTGCCAGGAATGTTGCTGCATCTTGCAAAAAGAGTTGTTGTGAGGGGGGGAGGTTAAAAAAAATCTGAAGAATTACAAATGTGAAATGTGAAGTATTTGAAGGTTATAAAGTCAAATCTAGAAAAGGATTACCTGTTTATTTGAACCAGTGAATCTGCATTAGGTTCACATTTAATGCAGATGAGATGTTTCTCCATGACACCTTTGCTTCATTCAGTGCAGAGGATGCAGTTTATGTTCTTGGTTCCTGTGCAGGATTAAAACAGAAGGCAATTTTCTGCACAGCTGAACTGAGAAGAAAGTCTGCATCTCAACTTCATCTTGGTCTTGACATGGCTTACATAAAGTGCTGGGGTCTGGGGTTGTTGATTCACCTCTATTCCTCCCCCTGTTCACATAAACCAACACAAAAGGCACACATATGTGGTAGCTGGCGTCACACAACACACGTAACAGATCCCCACATAGACGTGGTGATACAAAAAATATTAAAACAAAATATTCCACACTGCTGTTAATACAGTCCTGATCATGTAAGATGTGGATGTAGGAAGGGACTGTAAGTCTAAATAGCTTTTCTTTTGAAAATGACAAGTGCTTTTTTCACTTACAGCATAATTAGCTATTACAGGATAATTAATTACCTCTTGATTATCTTCATGATAAAAGCAAGCAATATATACAGATACAGTGAATGCCCTATAGAAAAGGCAGAGCGGTGCACTATGCATCTCAAATTTTATAATAAATTGGCAGATGCTCCCAATAAGCTAGAACCCTGATGCTGCCAAGCGCTTACTTCTAGTGTGGATTGCCATTTCTTTCCTCCATCACGTAACAGATGGCAGCTAATCCATTGCAAGAGTGAGGGAAGGTAGTGCATACCTCTTTAAAGCAAACAAACAAACCAAACAACAAAAAACTACAAATGCTTCAGGAGAAAGATCTTATACACTGGATGATAAAAGGCAGCTAGCCATTGTAGATCACAAGTTGTTTGTTGGGTTTTTTGGAGAGTGTTTCTGGTGTGTTTTTCTCTTTGAAAAAAAACTCAAGGTGAGGACGATGTGGTGGTGTATCTGCTGGAAGTTGAGAGCCTTGCAGTGTTGGCTTTACTCCTTCCAAAGCAGCAAACGTGCTTCTGTTCTCCATCATGAATGCATGATGCATGAGCTCTTTATTTTGGGTTAGTTATTATGGTGTTTTGGGTTTTTTTTACCTGCCATTTTATTTCAGCTTGCACCTGATGTGCCCAAGATCCCTTTGACATCTGTCTGGTCTAGAGGAAGGTGGCAAAGCCTGCCAGTAGCTCACCCCACTAACAGTTGCAGTTCATTGCCGATGAAGCAGCAGGTCTTGTGTCCTCAGCAAGCTCACAGAGCACTAACCCCTTGGTTTTTAGATAAGCGATATCCTATTTTGCAGACAAGCAGTGCGAAGCACACTGTGTATCCAGCCAAAAGCCACACGATGTTACCCCCTTGGCTAACGAGAGCAAGATTGTTATTTCCCTGAAAGTATGGAGTACAGCAGTAGGAATACCATGTCAAGGAAAATAAATTGAGGCAAATCCCAAGGACTGCAGCATTGCCTGCGCTTCACCTTGCTGTGCTCCATATTGGCACATGCTTGGATGTGGTGTGTTCCTTCAGCACAAGCTGCATCCATTTTGGGTGAGAATGAAGCAAAAGTGTCTGCTTGAAACTGTGATGAGGAAACAGCCACAGTTTCCTCTTTCCACCTCCCATCCTCCCCCTCCCTTCATAACCATATTTAGCAACCACTGCTATTTCAGCAATACAAATTTAAGGTTGTTGGATTATCAGCTTTGGAAAAATAGGTGGAAAAATTGATATCTATTAAAAAAGGGAGTTGGGAAGAATAATTTCTGTTGCTGCGCAGGGAGGAGTAGTAAATGACCCCTTACACTCCTTGTCAGGCTAAATACTGTGTATTTTGCAAAGAGTCCACTGATGCTTTGGAAGAAGCTGCAGTTGTATTCTTAAGGATTGGTCCATGCACACAGACTCTCCCTCCGAAGACTCGCACTCTCACTGCTGCAGCTCCCATGCCACTGTGGCCACTTCACTAGTGCAGCACTTAGCAGTTTTGCTTCCTTGTATGTGGTGTGAAGGTGGCAGATGAAGCTGTGGATGTTGCAATGAGCTGGGATGTCTCTGCACTTGTTGCAGCCTTGGCCGGGGCATGCCATGTTTGCCCCAGCTTTCCTGTTTAATAGAAAATCAGAACAGCAGTATTGTGCCTGACCCAGTGATCCCAGAAGTCATGAGTTGGGTCTGCCTAGGGCATACTGGGGGAAGGGGCCAGGCAGACAGTAAGAAGCTTCCTTGTTATCCTGTACCAGTACTGCATTCCCAAAGGTGCTCCCGGTTTACTCATCACTGTTAACGAGCCATTACCCTCTAGCTTGTCTGGAGCCAGGAATCTGGGATAAGTGGTAGGCACTTGCAAATTGCCTTTTAATGAAAGTTGTGAGGTTATTTCCATAACGCAGGTTTGTTTGCACTAGCCCTCTAAAGTCTGATCTTTGTAAAACTCTAAAGAGTGACCTTTTGGTAGACTGTTAAAGAGTATTTTTGAGCAAGCTTTTCCCTTTTACTCCTCTTATTTCCCCTACAGTCAATTGCTTCAGCAGACATGGATTTAAATCAGCTGGAGGCTTTTCTCACTGCCCAAACTAAAAAACAAGGTGGCATCACATCAGATCAAGCTGCAGTCATTGCAAAATTTTGGAAGAACCACCGAATAAAGATCCATGAGAGCCTGATCAATCAAAGCCGTTGGGATAATGTCTTGAAAAACATGAACTGGCGGGTGGATCTGAAGTCACAGTCAAGACACATCGATCAGATAAACACTCCTGTTGCAATAGTTGAAATGGAACTGGGGAAAAATGGGCAGGTAAGCTTTCTTTTGCAAAATATGTACATCTGTTTTAGCTACATGTGTGCTGAGGGACTTCAACTATTGCCAAATTCACTGCATCCAAATCAAGTCAGTGTATTTTTCACCACCTGGCCCTTGATGTCCTGAGTTCGTGGTTCGTCTTTGGACAGAAGGGTATGTTCTGGGTGGTGAATGCAGTTTTTTCTTGTGTTATATCTTCATATATGTATTGACAGCTCTTCTTACATTAAGCTTGGAAAATCTGAGGATGTAGAAATTAAACATAAAATCAGGCATGTTAGCAGTTATATTAAAATTATATTTGGTTCCATGCACTGCAGTCAATTGGTCTTTTATTTTTTCCCTAATGAAATACTGAAATTAGGTACTATCTGCAAAGTAGAAGCTGAAAAAGAATAAAGTTCACAATTTATAAATGATCAAGCATCCCCTCATTTATCCTAAAATGTAAAGGAAAGACTCCTCTTTATTTTACATAACACCTATTTTCATGTTACAAGTACATCTTTATTACCAGTCATATTATGCAATCTGCTCTTATCTGCCTAAAAAAGATATATTAGTTCTGTCAGTGCTGAACACTGCACTTCTTTTTAATCTTTATAATTCATATGAATGTACAACTTGAAGGCACAGCTTCCCATCCTCAGTTTTTCTTCTTCTGACAGGAAATGTGTTTCAATTTGGTATCTTTCCTCTGCAATGTGTTAGTGAATCTTAAAATCTCTTTTCTTAGCAGTAGCTACTGCAGATCATACCATGAGCTAATTTTGGGGGTTTGATGTCAATAGTTAACATTTAGTATCTTTCTTTGGATTTTGGAATATTTTAGTAGCTTATAGCAAAGAGTACCTGGATTAGATACACCTACATGTATGTCATGAGTGTCTGCTCTTTCTGTTTCAATAAGTAACTTTGCTTTCTGCTTACTGTCTTTGAGTTCTAATTGGTCAGTTCTTTCATGATGAAAAAACTGTATGTGTAAGAACTAATACAGCTAGAAATGGGGAATTTAAAGTGACTGGTTCATAAATGCCAGTAGACCAAGTTTACATGAATTATGTGAAATTTCATTAACGTTTTCTGATGGAAGAGAGTTGTTTCTGGGTTTGAGAATCCATTACAACTTGCATGCATTAATTCTTACTAACCTTGGAATTGTTGGTAATAGAAAAAAATGAGCTGTTTCCTCTAATTGCTCTTTAAAACGCTCCTAATGAGAAACATTCAGAAATACTGGTGCTCGAAAGTTTGGTTCAGGATCTGTAACTTGCAGTTGGAACTCTTTTTCTTGGGTAAATATTTTACAGCTACGTTTAAAGTTTCCTTTATGCTGGTGATACAGTCTTTATACATCCTGGTTAAAGGCAGATGAACGTGCTAGCCATGAAGTACTCTTCTTTGAAAGCCCATTTTCTTTAACAATATGACTGAAAATAAAATCCTAAAGCAGTTGCACTTTAGCCTGCATTTGCCTTCATCTGTTCGTGATATTCAGTGCTCATCACTGCCAGTTCATTCTTTCCTTTTGAACAGCCCACCTTTTCTTTGGCACAAGGGTTTTATCCTCCTGTATCTCCATACCTTGCTGGCTTTCTCTTAAAACATCTATAGCTCCCTGCCCCCTTCTTTATGTCCTTTTTAATCATGTTCTCCTTCTCTGAGCATCACTGTAAAGCTCTTTTTGGCATGAAATTTCAACCGGACACAAATCTGCTGGGAGGGACAGCGGAGTGAGCTGGAGAGTCGCCCTTCTCATGCCCTTCCTGCACCGCTGCGTCAATGCTGCTCCATATGGTGAACAGGCACTGCTGCGCAGGTTACCTGCAGATTTCAGTCACAGATTTATATCTGACCTTGTCATTAATAGAAAATAAATGTATTGGTTTTGCACTGTGGCTTTGCATTAAGATAATATTTACACTTGGTTTATGGACTTTGTCATGTTATTTTTCTTATGAAATGTGCCTCTCCCTTGGGGCTGTGTTCTTCCCACTAGTATTCTGGGCTGATTTGCCAATGAGTTTTACTTTCTTGCAGTGTTACATATTTTGCAGCTTAATATCTGAGACTGATCAAATGTTATAGATTAGCCTCCGTATTTGCTCTTGGCTTTTATGCTTTAACTTATTTACAGAGTGGGTATTTTCACATGCATTTCTTTCCAATGTTTAAGATAACGGTAATCCATGTAATAGCACTTTTATTGGCATTTTGTGGGATGTTAAGCATGTTTTATCAGCAAAGAGTATTTTCTGCCCTAATTTAACATGAAGTCTGGGATTCCACTGTAGGATTCTTCCTAGAAAGACCTGAGGAAATCACATCAGGGTTATGGATTAGAGGTTTTTTTCCCAAAAGATTGTATATCTCTTGTCTTTCCTTTTTTAAAACGCCTACCTCACAGAGGTGTCATAAAATTTAGTTAATAGTATACAGTGGCTAAATACTACTATAAAGCAAATACTAAAAGCCACAGCATAAGTTAAGAAATTAGGATAATTTCTTTCAAAGTTAAGGGCAAAACCAGCCTCTCATTCCATATCATTTTTCTGAAGTCTGAAATCACCAGGGATATATAACTTTGTATAAAACAAACATCTTTCTTTAAAGAATGGGCAAGCATTAGTAATAGACTTTTGATAAATTGAAAATCTAATATTTGCTAGTTCTGACTATATTTTGATTGTCACTTGAAACTCTCACCAGTGAGACAAATGTTTTCTGATGAAAGAACTTACTAGACGAAGTGATGCTTTGCCAGGGCGAGAAATGATACTGAAAAAGGAAGAACTCTCAGCTCACCTTAAGTATATCATGTCTGCTCTCTGCTTATGGCTGCACCCAGACCCTGGTAGTTCAGAGGAAATTATTATAAATTCAGGTAATAATTCTGATAATTCAGGTGCAGAAAGAATTCATAATGAACGTAGACAATTGTCATGTGCTATATGTAGGACGTAAAATGCTATCAGGATTTTGAAGGTCTGGAGCTTGAAATTTCATCAACTTTTAGTTTGTATGATGGTGAAGATTTAATTCTTTTAATGTTCTGGGAAGGAGTACCGTAGGTCTCAAACTTTTGGGAGATCAAAATTGCTTCTAACTTGTTAATTATGTATATTCTATACAAATTAAGGTTGCAATTTGTATCAAGCATGCTATAAACAAATGATAAGCTGAATTCATGCATGTTGACAAATACTAAAATTGAACATGCTTTCACAGTGTAATAAAAAAAATATATCTTAGGATTTAGTGTCTATAAATCTCATTACCTTGCTAGGATTACAGACTAAATGCTGCTGAGGATCTGTTGGTGTTTTGCACATTTTTGTAAACATGGGTCTCTTGCTTTCCCTAGGCTGCAGTTATCTCCAGCAATAGCTTTCACCACTCAAGAAAGGTCAGATCAAGAAAACGTCATGAGTAAACTCATGCTATAGGGAGGAAGGATTATGGCTGCGCTTGCTTTTGCCTCCATGTGACTCCAGGTCAGGCTGCTTCAGAGCTATCACTGAAAATAACTTCAGATAATGGACTTCCAGTCCTTTTTATGTTGGATCTACTCTGAAAAGACAGACCACCTTTTGTAGGATATTGGTATGAGCAAAGCGATGCCTAGGGAGATGAAAAGCAGTTCTAGGTACCTGAACCAAAGTAAGCGCAGCCTGCCCTGTGAGGGGAAGGAAAAACAACCACCAAACTGTTTTTCCTTTCCAGCCTTAATCTGTTTTAATCTTTGTAGTTACTAACATTATTGGAAATATTGTTCCAGTCAAAAATGGGAAAACGTGTGGGCATTTAGAAGCCGAATCGATCAACTTAACCGCAATGGGCTTAATACTTTTATGTGATAAAAATATAAAACCCACCAAGTAGAAGTTAGTGGAAAAAAATCACCTTTGTGGCCAAGCCGAATGTAATCACTTGAGCTTTTGTTCACCTTGGAAATTTATGAGCTGAAGGGAACAGTTACATAAGGCAGTACAGTGCAAAAGCAAATAAAAACCAGAGAGGGCAACGGGTCACTTAGTACAGAGAAAACTGGAACACAGTTGACTGACTTAACTCAGTTATTTCCTTAATCCTCTGCATGGCACTCTCTGTAGTCCTTTGCTTCAACAGTTCAATATTTTTGTCACCTTCTCCTGAAAGCAAAGTGAAATTTGGGGAACAAGAAGAGAATTTTGTTACTTGTGGCTGTTGAGATTTTTAAGTGTAATAAGTTACAGAGATGAGAGCATTAAATTGAGACACTAAATTACTGTCTGACTCAAATTGTCACTTTTCTACTGTACGTATTTGACAATATTTTTCATGAGTACGTCATCTCTTCATCCTTTATGAAGCAAGGGTATTCTACAATTAGTAATACTAACGGTTTCCATCCCTGTTTATTTGTGCCATGTATATACACATATGGGTGTGCAGGTGCACACACACACATTCCTTGTCAACTGTTTTTACTCTGGAACTGGATTTGCTGAATTAGTTAAATAGACTAATTTAAGTGAGACATAAATATGTTTTTTTATTGTAGGTAAGCTCAGGGTGTTATGGGGAGTATTCCGGACTAATTGAAGGTGAGCTGTATGAAGATAAATGTTATTGTAAGAATGTGTATTTACTGCCTTTCATCAGCCTAAATTCAGATTCAGTCCTGGACCCTTGAATTTTTTTACCATCTTGGAAAATATATTGAGGTCTTGGACATGATGACAGGGAACTTGCCATCTGTTATGTACCTCATGCGATCAACAAATATTTTGCAATGTAACATCAATCTGGCATTCTCATTCAGCGATAAAATGTTGCGTAGCTTTGATGAAACACCTTCCCAAGCCATTTCTTGCAGCCTTGGGATACAGACTACTATAAGGCTGGGACAGGGGCACTTGGGTTCAACAGACCTGTCTGTTGAAAATTGTCTCCAGCAAATGCATTTCATTGCTCAGCTACACCTTTTGCTAGAATTGGCATGACACACAAGTTAGTCAGAAGGACCTGTTCTTCCTCCTTCTTCTTATCATCCTTACGTTATCCCTGTGTGCTCATGACTTTTCTGGAAGTCCTCGCCATGGTTTTCTATCAGCTCCCTTAGCCCCAGAAGTGATTGGTACACTTCTGGAACCTACCCTTAGCTAACAGCCCTCAGTCCTCATCCTGGCTCCCCTACTGAAAGCATTTCTAGAACTTTTCAACCTTTTCTTTGCTATTCCTGCAGGACTAGGGTAGGTTACCCTGAAAGTCTGCGGCACTGCATGCTTTGAGGTCTTCAAGACTCAAGCTGGATACAGTCACAGTCAGATGTATGGTCAGAGTCTCTGCCACAACAGACCTGAGCATTTAGCCCACAGACTTTCAGGTGAAACGGATGGTTTCATGCTCCTTGTTTAAACAAGTCCCTGTGTGCATTTCAGTTCCTTTTCTGTTCACCGAACACTATGTGGAAGATGGAGCTAAGAGCATGCCACTGTTGCTTTTGTACTTAGTGCTTTAGTTCAGTCTGAATGTGTGAACTTCTGGGTCAGGAAATTGGGGAGTCCAGTTTCAGCGGAGAGAGGGTGGTTGTTTGGGAACTGTGGCACTGAATGTTGG
>JANZLQ010000086.1:20514207-20544120 GCA_026212715.1 Elanus axillaris | reverse complement strand
GGGGGGGGCTGAAAAAAGCTGACAGCATTTAAAGAGAACACATTGCAGAGGCTGGATGCAAAGATGGCTGATGAGCGTCAAAACTTTCACAGCTCTGGCTCTGTTCTCTAATAAGATTCCTGTGTCACTAATGAGCTTAGAGGATGTTTATGAGTTTCTTGCACTTCCTCATCACTTTGCATTAACTAGGTTGTTAAGAGACCTAAATCACATACCCCTGTCATAACCAAAGGAATTGCTCGGTTTGAGGTGGGTTGGCAGAGCCGTTTTAACATGACATTTGCACTACTGCTGTCGTAAATAATCACAGACAACTCCACTGTCTGTGCAATCCCCCACCATGGACTTGGAGTTGTATAGAGACTGACTGCAAATATGCAAATTAAAACGCTGCATTTGCACAAAATGCCACATGCAGACTGGCCCCGTTTGGCTGCATGACCTTGCTCTTAAACAAGAGTAGTCAGAGCTTCTCCCTTCTTCAGAGTGCACGGCCTGGCCTGGGTCGCTGCCAGAGGGTACAGGAGCAGCTTTGCGTTTCTCACGTGTACCAAACAGCTAGAGATTCAGCCTTGCTGCAGCAAACCCAGGCTCTGAGGTGAAACATAGTGTAAGGCTTGCAAAGATCGGGCTTTAATGTATGAAGTGGAGCGTCTCTGGAGATTTGCAGAAAGTGAGATAAAACTGAAATGGAAAAGGTTGATTAAAAAATATCACCATTTCTCATTTTACTAATACCAACCCTGGGGCAGGAGGCAGAGGGGACCACGCTTGGCCAATGTGATCAATTCCTAGCTTATTAAAAATCAGCTTTGCAATGCAAAGATTGGGTCTATTTGCTGCCATGTTGCCAACTGTTGAGGACCTAGAGAGAGCATTTGCTGATGTAAGGCCTCCTGGGGTAAATGTATAGGAGCTAGTGATTTCTTTTGGCACTGCCCACCTTTAATAAAACCAGCAGCATGTAGTTTGGGTTTGAAAGTGAATGTGGTCTGTTTTCTGAATTAATTATCTTTGGATAGATGTATTTTGTGAAATATAGTTACCGCGGGAGGCCTTCAAGGAAGGGGAACTTGGTTGCAGGACCAAAAATTGTAATTTCCATTAGCTTCTTTTAACAAAAGTAAAAAGTTTTGTGTGATTTTCAAAAAACATTTTAAAAAGGGGGAATTTCTTTGCTGGAGAGCCTGTATACAGCAAATCAGAGTGACTGCCCTCTTTGTGTCTTAGCTCCAGTGTTGCTGGCCATCTGTGTTCTTCAGAGAACTTGGATGTCAACATTAGCAAGTAATTTGTTCTTAGAAAACTCTGGGAAAAAAGGAGTTGTTATGAACATAAGTGCCCACTGCATTGGCTGACAAAGCGTCTTGTTTTTACAGGCCTAGCTTGGCCAAGTACATTTGAAATTGTTTTGCCAGTTGGCCAGCCCTCCCACTCTTGACACTATGCCACGTTGCTGCTGAAAAGCACTTTGGACATCCTTCCAGGTTTGTCACAGTGTCTTTTGAGATGCCCGAACATTAGCGTTCAGGGGTGTAAATAAGAATAGCTTCTTACTTTAGTTTAATTAGGAAGAGCTGCTGTAGGAGAAGGTGTCAGAAGATATAAAATTGGAAAGCTGGCACATAACTGGGGAGAAACGCTTGTAACTTACATCCCTGCTTAATCCTTTGGATTCTCTTTATTCTGTCTTTATACACACACTCTTCATAAAAGCTGTACTCCAGCTTTGGCTATGCAAGAACTGATCCAACAAAAAACCCAACATAGTCCACAGTAGCAAAGGAAAAATCACTGCAAACTGTACCATTAAACTTGGGATGTTTCTCTGTGTGTATTAGTTTTTTGAGGGAAGAGTGAACCCGTTTCATTTCTTTTGAGCAGCTTATATGTTATCTGCCAGCAGCCTTGTTTTTTCACCTTTCTTCACAAATTGAATTCCCATGTGGTGAACAGTTCCATTAATACATTAGGCAGCAGAAGGCATGAGCAACAGGAGGATGCAATTTGTAGGCAGTTCTCAGTGTAATCTTTCTATTGAAGAGGTATTTCTTGTCAAGTTTCTAGCAAGCTGTGGCTTTCTGTCCTTCTAGTGCTTCTACTCATATGTCTCATCCTAGTTAAAAATGAAAAAAAGATAAACACTTTTCTTCTTCCTTTTCTTCTTATCATTCCATTTACAAAATCTCTAACTGAAAGATTACACTGGTAGCAGCTGGAATTTGCTGGTGTACAAAACTGTCCTTGGAAATCTGTAACTGAGCATTAATGCTGAGGTGTTAGGAGCTCCCTGTACGGAAATGTAGTTAAACAACACGTAAATGCTTGGAATACTAGTGCCATGTTTGTGTAAAAGCAAACTCTCATTCCTGCTGCAGATGCTTCTGCTGCTATCACTTTATACTACTAGCAATGGCACCTAGGGACTTCTAGATGCCAGCAAAGAAATTTTGGGAGAGGCTTGTGCCCCTTTCCAAGGGAGCAAATCAAGACTGTAGGAAGCAAGGCTCTTTATGCAGATACCAACTGCCACATTGCACAGGTTTTCAGCAGATGACTGGTGGGAGTCTGCACCAAAGAAGCTCAAACATTTCATCTCCATTTGCAGGTTCACTTACCACATGTTAAATGGATTTGTCTTACAGATATAGCTTAGTACACTGGCCTTTGCTTCATCTTGTTAAAAACATAGACTGAAAGGAAGGCAGTATAATAGAACTGCCATGGAAAAATCACGTGGGTCTTAGATGGTAGTTTTGGGTTACAGGTCTTTTTCTTGAAGCAACCTGGGCTTATAGAGTTTGCTACTTCTTCCCACCATTGCACTACCCTAGTAGTTACGCATTTACAGAGTTGCAAGTGGATGAGTGAGTACAAATTAAATTTTTTTTTGTTCCCTTCCCACCCTCTCTATTCTTTTCCCCAAATTATTTTTAGTCTGGATCAATTTGTTGAAGGGACAAGGTGAGGGCAAAATTGAGCAAAAGAAATTGAGAACTCTGCCTTGCTGTGAAAAAAATCCTCATTTAAATGAACATGTTCAAAGGATCAACCATTTTAAATCCTAGCTAGTGGTCTCCTGAACATGAGAAGTAAAGCAGCTTTCCTTGAGCGCTAAGGATAACATCTCCAAAATGCCAGCTTTTTTTCAAAGAATGGAAGAGGAACAGGAGATGAGAGATGTGGCTGTTGGATGAGTTTGGTATTGTAGACTTAATCTTGAGAAGTTTGGAAAAGGTATCCGATTTGGAAATGACATAAAATGGTATCTGGAGATGGGAACCTGCTAAGATTGCAAGAACAGAAGAATCTTGGTATTTTAGCAGTATTAGTATTCTTTGTTTCTAGGAAATTTCTCAGGTACACATGTTCATGATGGTCATTAATGAGAAACATGATTGAAATACTTGTCTTATTACTTGTCCAATTATTTTCTCTAATATTAGGTGGGAAATAAGGCAAGCTGAACCACAGAGTTGGCTGAGTTGCCTGGGGTGATGCTAGAAGTATGGGAACAGCAAGGAGTAGAGCTGAACAGCAAGCGAGTCCTGACTTAGTCACAGCTTTAACAAATAAACTGTTTTGGTTATGGTTTCATTCAATGGTTACAAGAAGTCAATTGCTGTCAACAGTTTTATCATCAAAATAGCTTTCCCTGTTTCCTTGCATACCTCTGTTCCATTTTTTCCTTCTTTTTGCTTGTTTTGAAGATACTTACTGAAGCAGTGTGTTGAAGCATAAGTTTCCCTGCTTTGGTCTGAAATGAGATGGTTGGGAGATCACTAGCAGTGCTTTTGGTTAAGTCATTGTCCTATTTCCTGTTTTAAAAGTTGAGGAAATTACTACTTTGAACATAATTCCAAGAGCAAGTCCTCTTCATTTAGAAAGATATTCTCATTTTAGCTTATAAAAGATACAAAACAACCCTTTGATTAAGGAATCTCTCTGAGCTGTAATTTTGCATAGACCTTGACATGAGGGTTGGGGTTTTTTTCTGTCTTCCTTTCAAATTGTCAGTTGCAAAATGCCACAAAGATAATCAGACATGCAAATCTTCAATACATTTTTAGTTCAACTTGCTGATGTATATTCATTAATATGTTAATAAGACAAGGAAAGCATAATTTAAATTGCATATGCTTACTTTGGTTAATAAATGCTTGAAATACAGTCCCATTTCTAAAAGTAACCGTATAAATGATGCCACTTTTTCAGGTGGTTTTTTTCCTCATAAGTCAGAAGGAGGGTATAAAGCCTCTTCTTTTAAGGACAAAAGTAAGTTTCTAGTGGTTTTTACCATGATGCTGCACAAACAAAGGATCTCTGTGCAGGATTTGCACCTCGTATGCATCGTCACATTCCTAATGATTTAATTGTAATAAATTGTGCCAGTGGAGACCTAGTGAAGATTACGGTGTTGTAATTTGAGTTTCCAGACTGTATTAGGTGGAGTTAGATAGGCAGATACAAGATGGGAAGAACAGTTTCCTTATGTTCAAATACGGCTGAGCTTCACCAATGCAAATGGGGGACATGCTTGGCCTGTATTTAGTTTGCAGTGGCCTAACCAAATGAGATACTCAGAAATTACTACTGGAATTAGAATAAATTCTCTGACAGCTTCTGAACCTTCATTGAACATGCAAAGCTGCTATAATATCTGTTTCTTTAAACCTCTGAAGAGATATTTGAATGCTTACAGGCAATAAACTTTTCAGTCAATTGATTCCATTTCTGTTGAATCGCTCTCAAAAGTGGAACTGTGCTTTAAGAACTATTAAAAAAAATTAATTCCATTTAACCTGTAAATATGCCACAGGACTTCAGAAAATGAGTTTGATAATGGCTTTTTTTTTTTTTTTTTTTTTAAGACTTCAGCCTGGAAGGCAGCATCTTAAAAGAGCTTGGCATTGAGAAGAGTCTCTAACGTATCCAGTTACACTGGCCCGACTTACTTGGTCTGAAGTAATGAAGCATGACAGATCATAAGTGCAGAGCATCATGTTCAGAACCAATAACCCCTTTCAGAAAATTAAATTTCTGCTCTAAGCAGTCATTTTGAGTTATCTGCAGCTGATTTTAAACTACCTGCTTTTATGGAAATGGAGCACTTGAGTTTCCGAGTAAGTATCACCATGATGCTCAGAGGTGGCTATAAAGTGTGACTGTCTGGGGAAAAAACTCAAGTCTGATCAAACTTAGTTAGACTGGAACCTCTTCCTGCCTACAGATATCTTGATTATATGATGAGAACAAACATGACACTTGACAGAATTGGCTTTAGTGATACTTAACTGCTGTGAGGACGCGAAAAAGAACTGTTGATTCACATGCTCACTCTTGCTGAAGGTGCAGGCATTGGCAATGGCATCTTCCCATATTGTTTCTCTTCTTACTGACCCTTACTGATTGAATCCAGTCACCTTCTGTGTGTAGTAAAACATGCTTTTTTTCATTGCTGTTGCTGTCCTGTGGTGTTTAGGTTGTCACTGTTGGAGTTTGAGCAATGAGCCATGTCTGCATCCAGCTGGTCACCCAGAGCTCACCAGAGAGCACATGGAGAAACCCAGGCTGTTTGAGTGATTGGTAAATCTGGTTCAGTTTAGGCGTCTGCCTTGGACTATTCCCTCAAAGAATGTTTCCACAGACTCCAAAGGAAAGCAAGCATTACTAGCTCAGCTTCATCAACTTTTGCTCTGCACAGGCAGTATTTTATTTCAAAGAGCTTTGGACTCTGCTTTTCTCAGTCATTGCTTTTTGGAAGTTGTCAGAGCTGTGATGCTGTGCTCCAAGCCTGCAACACAGCCTCATTCCTTCTGCCCCTTCTTGTGCGTTTCTTGCAGTCTGTTTGCATAACAACAAGTAGAGCTCTCCACAAGCTCTTCTGGCTCCCAGGAGAGATTTCAGCTCATACTTTTCAGGGCAGCAAGCAGAGCTCCCGGCAAGAGGGCTGAGTATTGCAAGTGCTTTTATGTGCAAACGAGATGTGAGAAATTAGCTGTTGGCCAGGAGCTTGCACATGACTTCAACTACTTGCTGTGCTCTGGGTCAGCCTGGCTCATGATCTCCCATCTTAAGAAGTGACAGCAGTGTCCAACAACCCTCCCTCTGCTTGGAAGACAGGGCTTTCTCCTTCAGGCAGTGAGTTGTCACCAGGCTTTCCCTTTGTCGTCTCACTGCCTTCCCAGTTTGGCACTGATTCCCTGCTTGAGCACAGCTTCTCTGCACCCTCCTTTCTTTTGTGCCCTTTGCTTGTCTCTGGTTGTGTGTTTGTTTTCTCTCCCACACTGTCTCTGTTTCATTCACTGCCCAGAATAATAAGGGGCTTGTTGAAAGGGTGCTGCTAAGTAATTTGTCTTCTTTATTTAACATTTGTTTTCAGTGTGCATTGAATACGAAATTATTAATTTCTTTGTGGATTATTTTAATAGTACTTATTATTTTGGAGGCTCCTATGCAAACCCTCTTATTGCCATAAAAAAATCTCACAAATAAATAGTTATAATCAGTTATGATGGTTTTATAATCACCATTTCAAGGATACAGTCTGAGGGTAGAGAACATAAATGCAAGGATTTCCACTGATTCTGGTGCCCAGTTTGAAATACCCTTAACCCGAGTTCCCAGAGTGTTGAGCCTTGGTGGTATAGCCAGCGTACATTTCTGATTGTGCACCCACAGCTGTGATGGACATCAGTCCTTCTGCAAACCAGACTCCAGGTGCCTCAGACTGAGCCCAGAGAAAACAGGGGACATGCAGTGAGTGACCACCTGGAAAAATGTTGTTGGTGTGACTCGCCCGCCATTTCGCGGTCTTTCCTATAAAGGCACAGCCCAGTTCTCCAAGGGTGTTGGTCAGCTGGGTTAGCTAAGATCCTTCTTTCTCTTCCTGCAGTTCTCCATCTGCTTTGCTCCTCACCTTTCAGTTTCTGCAATGCAAGTGAGTGTGGGCAGCCTGCAGACCACAGCTTGCTTCTCTACACAGCCCCCATTCATTGCTGGGCCACCGCCTACAACGGAGTTCAGCCAGAAAATAAATAGTATTGGATCCTGACATGGCAGCCTGTGTTACAGTGCATATGCAAAAGAGCAGAAGTTTATTTAAGGTTGCCTGGCAACTGTAATTCTGAAATTTTCTGTATTTTGATAATTTTGCATTGTAGTGCTTGTGTTTTTAAATACAGTTTTCAAGAACGTGGTTGGAAAGAGTTTCTTAAGGTTATGCATGCAGAAAATGCTGGCTAGGACCTCCTGTATGCACACAACCTGTGGGCAAGTGAGTTTACTCAATGGCTGCATGCAAATAAAGGCAGAACACTCATGATATTCATAAGTCACTGGAGAAAATATTAGTGGGATTCTTCCAGCCAGAGAAAATCTGAGATGGAGGTTATATTGGAGCAGAATATTAATACCTCCCCATCCAAAATCTGGGAAGTGGCTTTTAGTGCTTCTCATTTCTTTCCTCATTGTTAGAACCTAAGTCAAATGCTGCCTTTTATTTGAAGTGATTTCCCCAGAGACTTGTGCTCTGTGCGAGTGTATGTATTATCTAGCCTCATCCTTTCCTTAACATCTTCCTTTTTCCAAATTTTGAAGTGTGAAGCAATAGCATTTTATACATAGTGAAATGTAATCATACAATTGCATTGCATGCACTCTAGTCAATAAGATGAGTCGTGGACTTAGCTAAGGGAGTAGGCAATCATGCAGAAAAATCTAATTTATACTGGTGTAGTAGGATAGGTGTAATGTACCTGTGCTTTTGGAAACCAGAGCCTGCCCACCTGTGACTGAAGTACAGCCTGGGCAGGTGCTGCCTTTTTTTTCGTGGCTAAAATGACTATTTTGCAAGGCTGACAAGCTAGGCAGGAAGCACATTATAGAACAATTAGCGCTGGGCTGTGTTTGTCCAAGGAAGTGTCTGTCATATTTGACAAGGGAGAAAGGTTGTTTTCTTTGGAACATCTGTAGAAGGTTGTTCAATGTGTGACAAGCCAACATGCAGGATTTGCTTTTGAGATACTCTGCTGCTTTTCTAAATGATAAGCCATCGCTTGAAGATTGCCTGGGCATCAGTTATGATGGGTTTGCTGGTAGACAGGGGACTATTTCCAGTGTCAGCTGCTAAATAGGGGACTGCTCAAGAAGGGTCAGTTGGGAGTAGGAGGCTTTAACAGAGATGCCCAAGCCAGAGTCCCAGAGAGGGCTCAGGCTCCAGCAGATCCTGAGATGCCAGTCACCTCTGAGCAGGGGCAGCGTACTTGCTCTGTGTGAGTCTTCCTGCTTCTCCCTTGCCTTTCTTTGCCAGTTCTGCTTTCATTTCTTCTGCTTCTCCTCTTTCTCCTTCTTCCCCCACACCCTCAGGGTGCTGCTCTGCTTCTTTCCTCCCTCTTTTTGTCTCCTTGGCTTCCTCCTCGCTCTCAAACTTGGTTCTTTGTTTCGTTTCAGCAGAGCTACAGAGGGGTTTTTTCTTTATCAGAGTTGTGCAGCACAGCAGAGGGCCGTGAACAGGGCCAGGTCAGAGCTGCCCATGAGCACGTGAAAGTATGGCGGCTTTCCTAGGGAAGGTTCAGGTTTGCAAGGTGTCTCCACGTCCTGTTTCTCTACGTTACTGCAGTGAGACCTCTGCTATGTTATGGAAAACTGTATTATTCTCACTCTGTGGCAAAGCTTATTTTTCTAGGAAGCTGTGAATAGATTGTGTTCTTGGGGTTGTGTGTGGTTTTTGTTGGGTTTTTTAAAGCAATGTATGAAATCTTCACTTGAAACTGTGCATGAAACTTCTTGTCTGTAGTTCTTCTGTGGATGTAGTGAACTGCAATATCAAAGCAGAGCTTTAAAAACAGGGATGGAACATGGAGGAATTCCTTGGCACTTGTATGTTCTAATGTACTCTAAATAATGAGCTTTATGTGGTAAGTGTATGTAGCTGCGCTGTATAATTTTACAATGACGATTATACTGAGAATCAGCTTTGCTATTTCAGATGCAGGTGAACACAACCCAGGCTTATTACGCTGGTGACTTGATTAGCAGTAGTGCTGGAATTGGGCAGAGGGCAGCTGAAAAGTAAGCATATTTGCATTTTAAGTGAGCTGTAGTTTCCATGGAGGTGTGCAAACTACTCTCAGTAAAAATTGTACATCAGACTGTACAAATGATACTTGACGCTAATGCTTAGGCATGTAGCTCTAGGGTGCATGAGGACACTGGTTCTTCTTTCTGATGTTTTTCCCCTTTGGACTAGTGGATCATGTGGCAATCACAGCTTCAAACAGGATGCCATCAAGGGGTTTAATAGATTTACTGAGAGAATTGATTGTGCATGTGGTGGATGATGTCTTCACATGTCTCACTAAATATCAGCAAACCGAAGGGTTGTCATCTCTCCCCCCTCCCCCCCTTACTTCATCTGTCATCTGTTTATAGCCTGCACAGAAGTCTTCCTCTTTAGATCTTTTTTTTTGACTAGGACTTACTTGAAAATAAATACCAAGAACTGAAGATTGACATATCTGAACAAACGGGTCCATTTATTTAGAGGAGACTAGCTCTGTATGTTGCATATGGAAATGCTTTTTTTTTTTTTATTTTCCCCAGTGGTAAACATACTTCACACTACAAGCATTGTTAATGCAAAGCCCAGCATCCTGTTGACAATCGATATTTTTGACAGAGGCAAGGGTTGGGTCACCAGTGTGGATGGGACACGACTCTCTGTGCTGAAAACAAACATGTTCAAATCTCTTACACTTGAAATTATGAAGACGCGTTTTGTCTGTAGTTTCTCTCTCCTTTGTACAAACACATCTTTATCTCTCAGGTTTGTGTTTAAACTTTAGATTTGGCTGGTACTAATTAGAGACAAACCAGGTGGAAAGCAGTGAGTCAGAGGTTGAGGAAAAGCTGTGGGTTTTTTGAATCAAAGCAAAGTGCTTTATGTATACAATTTATATTTCTGGATAAGCAGGAGGACTTTTTCATGTCCTTCCAGGGTATTTTTGGGTATTAAAGTGATAGCATGAGAACCTAAACAGAAAAAATGTCTTGCAATTATGGGTGTGTTGCATCACCAGAGAAGCTGCCTTCATGCGCAGTAAACGCTGCACTGTGCTCATGAGCAGAAAAAGTCAGGCTTTACAAAGCTAAGGGCATATCTACATGCCCCTGATAAATTCTGAATATATTTTGTTTCATATGTAGCCTTTCATTTGCATAAACATCTGGGTGTCACAAGCTATTCTGGCTTTTCCTGCTCTTCACTTTGTCTCCTCTTCCTTCTTACCTCTGAAATTTTCATTTTGATTTGAGTCATTGCCATGTGTCGAGTGCTCTCTTAACTCACCCTCTCACAAACACATACATGCCTATGGACTTTTATCTTTTTTGGAAACTTGTGTTCAAACACACAAGGCTGCACCCCTGCCAACTGTCTGCATGTATGTGTGCTGGGAGCAAAGTACCAACTACTGACACCGAGGGAAATTTCCAGGGTGGAGCAGGCCCTGGAGATACCCAGGGAGCATTTCTTCTGAGGTTCCTGCAAGGGTAGAAATCTGGTTATTTCAATGGAAATCCAGTAGTCACTAGAAATAAATGCAGAGGTCTGCTTTACTCACATTAGTACCAATGCTATCTATGTTCCCCTTGATTTATTTTTTTTATTTCCGTCATATTAAAAATGTCACATGTGTAATAATTCTTATGTGTCCCAGCACAGGAGTGGGATACAGACAGTTGTTTCTGTATTAGGGTTGGAGGTGCAGGGAATGCAGAGCTTATAATTTGCTAGTTCATTATCAAAATCACTGTTTGCATTAAATATTTGCCATAGCAACTCTTCCCTGTCCACAGGTCTTTTTGTTTGTCTTCCCCCCTCACAGGAGTGCAGGCAAACAGAAATTCTTCACTTCTTACTGGATGCGGAAAAGAGATAGGTTAGTCCTGTATGTCATGCTTATGAACAATGAGTGCCAATCCTAACTTTACAAAGATGCTGTTGTGTGCTGTATTTGTGGAACTTCAGAGGTTTTACTTCTCCTCTAGCATTTAATTTCTAATAATTCCTAGATTAAGGGAATGTTTTGAGCAGAGGGAGTACATAATGGTTTTAACGTACCGGATTGCTTATTAGTGTAAGCTGCATTGCCCTGGAGTTATTTAATCCCCAGGGACTCTGAACACAGTCATCATCACTAGTTTTTCTGAGTGTTAGAGGAAATAACTATCTTTTCCACTGCACCACCACCACCACCCCGGCCAAATTGCAAGGTTTCTTCTCTTGCACTAAATAATACCAAGAATATCTCTTTGTGCACTTGCCTCCCCTTTCTTTTTCCACCCAAGAAAATCAGAATCTAAAAGGGAGCCTCAGAGCTTGTCTTATTTGAAACACCTCCAGATTTCTGGCTCCCTGTCGCTGTCATTGCAACAGTGTTGCAGTCAGGTACCATGGTGATCTTGAACACTGTCACTCTGCCGGCATGTACTTGTCAAATGATTTTTACAAGGTGGGTTGTTTTTTTTGCTTTGATTCCAAGATGATTAAACAACAGGCATATCTAATTCCCACTGCAATGTCAAGGCTATTTACCTTAGCAGAAACTCATTTTTAATTATTTGCTTAGTGCTTATCAGTGCCTTATTCATTTGTACTGCTTTAGCTTCAGGAGAACAGCTTCAGACATGGGAATCTGCCTGTGTAAAAGTGCTGCTTACTGAAATAAAACTGGCTCCCTACTTCTAGCAACGTGTTTCAAATGAACACTGGTAAGGAACTCTTTTGTATTTCTACTCTGAAAGTAGAAATACAAAACAATGCAATATTGTCCTAACTTCCCTGGCCTTTAATTTATTCATTAATCCGTTCCTAATGTTCTTGTTCTGTAACCTGAAACAGAATTTTCTAAAACATGGGAAAACGCATTGCATGCAGACCTCAAGGTCATGGCCATAGGCATGAGAGCAGAACCAACTCATATTTGTGTTTAGACATTGCTGCTGTGTACTTTTCCTTCCCTGTGTGGCAAAGCCTCCTGTGATTCCAGAATCATGTTAGAGTTACAGGTGCAACAGTATCCTCCTACTCCTTACCAGGTAGGAGAGTGGTTAGTATCATGATTTGGCTAATATTATCCTGGAAAAATTTGCCACATGGATTAAGATTGAAGTTATGCATCATGCTTGAGCAGATCTAACAAATTGTCACAGCTGAAAGAGAGGTTTTAGTCCTCTTTCCCCTTCTTTGCTCCTTTCCTCTCCCAGAAAGCAATTCGCCTGCTTTACTGGGTTGATTTTTAGCCAGGTTAGTGGACAGAATTGGCTCACAGAAGACTCCAGTGATTGCCAGCACTGGCATAGGGGGATTTTCTGGAAAGAGGGAGAGGACCTCTGTTTGGCTGCCATGTGGAACTTGAGGAGGCTCAGCTAGAAACTTGCTGTAAATGGTGGTGCTCACAAGCTGACTGTGATGGTTGCGATTCTCAAGGGTTCATCCTGTCATACTGGTGATGCTGTAATTACTAGTTCTTCCTAACCTGAAGTATACTTTGTTTTCTACAGTCAAAATAAGCTAAAGATTTATTTTGAGAGGCTGTTAAGTTTGGTAAAGTCAACAAACAAGTTAATAAGAACTTGAACTAGAAGCATACCCTAATTCTTTCTTTTTTTTCTCCTATTCCATGGGTCACATAAGGACCAAGTGGCCAGAAGCACTAAAAACTAACTTACTGTATACCAGGAAGCTGGGGAGGCGGGAAATAAATCTGTTGGGTGGTATAGCTTTCTCTTGGGAGAACTCTAAGAATATAAACATTGAAACACAGAAAATCTGGTTCTGTCTAAATCACTTGTCATTTTGGCTTGACAAAGGCTAATTTTCAGTATCTAAAGTAAAAGGGGCCTTTTACTGATTTTGGGGAGGCTTATTCATTTCTAATCTCAGGATCTGAGATTCAAGATAGTTTATTTTTTTCTCTTCCTTCAAAAAGAAAGCCACCAGCTTGTTGTCATGGGCTTGAGGAAGATAATTCTACTGAATTTCACAAAAAGGACCCTGTTTCACTGTGGATTTATGAGGAGCTTTGAAGAGTGATGCAAAGTCATATTAGCAATAATTAGATTTAGAAATTAAGAGTGAGATATATATTAAAAAAAAAAGATCAGCTGCCAGAAATATAGGGAGCTGACTCAGTATAGAAATGTGAAAGATGCTGTGGACCATCAGCCAAAACACTTTTCCATTAGAGAAAACCTACTAAGAATTCGTGAAAGTAGATGTTTGATCCTGCTGTTTCTCCCTTGCATGTACCAGAGTTGTGGGTTTGCAAGCTTTTCCCAGAGCTGATGCCATGTGTTAGACAACTCCCAAGGAGAAAGACATGTAGAGTTTTGTCCTCTGTTCTGTTGGGTTGGGTGAAGTTACAGGGTGCTGAATACAACATAAAGAACAGAGTATTTCAACTTTAAAATGTGATATAGATGGTGAGTTCATAGCTAAATAGTCTCCCATAAAGGAGTATTTAGATGCTAGCAGCCCTGCTGAGTCATTCCTCCTGCAGAGCTCTACCAGAGCATGCAGCACGTACCTGGTGTCAGGCTCCCCTGGGGTTTTTGTTTGTTCACCTAAGGCTGTCCTTGGTTTTTGTAAGAGTACAGAGAGGGAGAAGAGGCCCTAGGTGATGAATTATGGGTCTCTTTTACTAATGGCTTATATTTCACTGAGGACCTAACTGAAATCCAGCAGTATCACTTGCTCAAAGAGATATTGTTACAGCAGGAATTTTGAAAATATTGCAGTGGTTTATTTCTTTCCATGAGGACTTCAATTCCAACTTTTCTGTGTGAAGCGCATCATCTTCCCTAGCATAGCTTCATTACATTGGCTGCCTGTTTTCCTGCTACCCAGGGGCTTGGGATAGTGACTGAAAATGTGAATTATAGTGAAATGAACGGAATTACTTGGGTTTTAGTTTGTTCCCCCTCCTGCCACCAGCTGAAGGACAGGATTTGTTTTGAACTATAGCGCCAGAACATCAGTGAAATTTCTGACAGATGCTGTTCTCCTGAGACATGGCAGTACTTCGTCCTTCTTCAGCTTGGCTGGACCCACAGCAGTCTTCATCTGCAAGTAATGTGGGTTTTTTTGCTGTATTACTGATCCTGATACACTTACAGACATTTTGGCTATTCCTTGAAGTCTGTTGATAGTGGGAGCAGGTTCATGGAGCTTGTATCCAGGGTGCCAGAGAAAACCTTGGAAGAGATCTTTTTCTAGGGGATACAAAATTAACATGACCTGATGGGCCATCGGAGTAAAAACAGTGACAAAACCAACAATTAAACAAAAAATTCAAGCAACTGCCTCCATGAATTGCAAGGTGACAGCTGGCAAGATTCATTCCCTACCTAATCTTTGGCGACCAAAATTGCTTCTGAACTGCGTGTGTTGAGTCTCCTCTCTGTAGGTTCCTTGTGTAGTTCAGTGGAGGGAGAGGCTTCTCCAGGGAGTGACTCAGCCTTGATTCAGAGGGTAAATTTAGTCTGATGAAGACTACCTTAAGCACTGTAGCTACCTGGACCTGATGTGAATACTCTTCACTGTGGTTTATTGTGCAAATATTTGTAAAAGACTGTTGGCTGTTCAACTAACATCTCAAAAAGCCATCATCCAAGTTTCACTGATGTGGTAAAGAGAAGTTTCTTTGTGATACTGATATGTATGTTTACTGTCTGTCCTCAGTAGGCAACTGTCATCTTTTCCTATCCTGCCCTTTCTTTATCTTGTCTCCCTCCAAGATCACACACACTCATGCTTTGAGTGGCAGCATTTTCCTGCATCTTTTCGGTAGGTCACAGTATTTAATCTTTTTGTTGCCAGTGGTAAGAAGGGGGTCAAAAGGAAGAATGTGCTACAAAAGGAATTTTTAGTGAGGTATTTCTTTGTCTCATGTTGTTTCGGTGACATTGTAATAGCTGTGCCCGTAATATCATCCTTAAATAAAAGCTGGGAGTTTGCTGACTGTTACTCTCTGGTGTTGGAGGGGTGTCCTGTTTTGTTCTGTGCAAAGCAGTATTGCTTTGTCTTTTACACGTTGACTTCTCAGTTTTTAAAACAAGATGAAAAATCAAGGTGAGTGCAATTTTGTGATAAAGGTTACGCATTTATAGAAGTTGTAATAGAAATAACGGAAAAATACTTTCCTGTTTTTAAAAAAAGAGGGAATTTTGTTCCCCTAATGCTTTAAATGAAACAAAATCTTCATCCACAAATTGATCAGCTGTTGCCAACAGAAATATTTCTGTGTGGCTCTGAGTAGTTTTCTAAATGTGCAGCCAAAGATGTGAATGCTTCCGCAAAAACAATTAAATCTCTTTAATTTTGTTTTCCGTCTCTTTCTTTTGCCTGAGATTGTTCTGCCTTTATTAATCTTTAGCAAGTATATCCTTCCACCTTAAAAATATGGAATAATTTAAATTTAATACCATATCAATATTTTCATAGTGAATGCCAGTTATAGTAAGAAAGATTTATTGTAGGGTTCATAAAATGACTTAAATATTCTATATCGTAAAACTGTAGGAAACTGTGGTATATCACATTGCTCACTGTGTGGTGTTTAGAGCAGGAGGGACTTGATTTGACAGCATGACTGTGAAGACAGACAGAATTAAACCCAGTTTGTTTTATCTTTTCATTGAAAGATGTCAATTTTTCCTGAAACCCAACTATTTATTCAACTTTCAAACACAATCTACAATGGTAAAATTAATTCCTTTCCATCTCAGCAGGAAGTGGCCAGCACTATCTGCAGAGTTTCCCCATTAGGGATAAACCCATAGGAACGCCTGCTGACCTCTCTGTCTTGAACTTACAGCTTGGCTTAGTCTGGTTTTCCTGTTTATCCTGTGGACTCCTTGAGTAAGGGAATTTCATGACAGAGAGCAGACCTGCTGATACTCAGGATTCAGAAACCTCCTTAAAAAAAATTACAAGTAAATGCATAGGTCAAAAAGAGGGAAATTTTAGTTGAGGTTTTATTGGTAATTTTTTTATTATTATCACTTTACAGAAATATATTTTGTATTAATAGTAAACCAGACAAAAAGTGTTGTGTATTTTTGCTGCTTAGGAGGTTTATACGTGCAAAACGTACATCCTTGAAATTATATATCAGCTAATTCATTGCTAAGGGAAAATTCCTGCTGGATTTCATTGTGGGACTTTCTGTGGAAGCAGCTGTCTAGTCAAATCCTGTAGTACAAATGATACAACTTAAAAAGATTTCAAAATTTTTACATTTTGGTGTTGTCAACTGTGGTGGAAGTATTGCTGGCACAAGATCTGCAGTGAATGGGAAGGCTGAGGAGTTTCAGACCACCAAGTTCTGAGTTTCTATCGTCTACGTTTAGGAACAGCAGCGACCAGGGACCTCTTCAGGAAGGACTCAATGAACAGGACTGGCTTACATATAAGTGCAGGAGTCCATGGTTTAGGGTTTCTGCTGGCAGGAAAGCCTGTCTTCACCCCTGCTCACACTGCCACAGCTTTGCTGTTCAACCCTCTACCCAGGTGTTGGGCGAGAAGCTGTACCCTTGAATTTCACCTTGCCTTCCAAAAATCCATGCATCTGTGTTGTCATACTCTGCATATATTTGCATGGTGAAAAATAAACAAAACCCCAAACCAGAAAAAGGTCTTGAGGTGATGGCCAGTAGCTGAATGGTGCAGCCCAGCAAGGATGAGCAAAGTATTTGGCTTTGGGACAGGAAGAGCTGCAGTTCACAGCAGCCAGTTTTTAAAGTTTTGGGTTTATTTCTGTTCTTCCCAGCATGCGGAAAGCTTTGTTTTTGTAGTGTTTCTGGAGAATGACTAAAAAGTAAGGTTAAATTCTTTCAGGACAAGTTCATTGTATCTGACCTGGAGGAAAAAAAAAAAAGTCTTTTGTGCTTATCTCTAAAGTGCATTTTAAATTACAGAAAAACAATAAACAATGAAGGAAACTGGGCTATTTCTGTCATTTGATATTCTGCCTTCTGTCCCATGCGCACATGCTGTAATTTATCGTAGTGTTTGCACTTGCATGAGGTTAGTTCAATGCAGAGCATAAAACATTTCTAAATTAACTCCACAAAGTGATTTTTTGCAGAGGTGTGTAATGGTGTGCATGCATGCACAAAGCCTGGGAGGGAGACGAAGCCCTTTTCCCTGGCGTCGTGGTGGCTGTGCAGTTGGGGGTCGGAGGAGCCTCTGCCCTCTTTCTAGCAGGGAAGGAGATGTTTTCCTACAAAATTCGTCTTCTCTCACATTGGCTTGCTTGGTGCCTGGTGAAAGAAGAGTAGCAGGAGAGAGCATCTCACAAAGAAGAACTGGAACAGTATCTCCTTTATTTTTGGTGTTTAAATTTAGTACCTTTTGGCTTTGCTACATGAAAAACATGAGCCTGATGGCTGAAACTTAGCTTGCCTTACGCTTTATTTATTCAGATTGCTGTTCAGCTTGTTCACGTGGGAAGGATTGGGTCTTCTGTTGTTTCGTGGGCACTGAACTGCAGTCCTTGTTATAGTGCCTGATTATAAAGTCACATCTCCCAAGAAAGACATTTTTGTCTGGTGAAGTGCAGAAGGCCGAACCCTTGTGAGCAACACTGTCTGGCCAGCCAGGCAGCAGCTGCAGACTCTTAGGTTTTCAACGCTTTGCAGTGGTATCTGATGGGGGCTGTTTCCAGCCACTTCTTGCCAACTTAACTATCAAGGTGCTGATGCCTGTTACGGTTTACAAATGGGTCACTGAAAAAGGTTTGGGAGCAGGGTATGTTTTCCTAGGGAGAGGGCTTGATTTTTCCAAGGCATTGTCCACCATACTGTTGCACCAGAGCTCTGTGCTGGTGTCATGGTAGCCACCCATGACATCCCCATGTCAGAGTGCCATGTTGTTCCTCAACCATGGTATATCCAGGTCACCCAAAAGGCTTTAGGGACATCTTGTGACCTGAAGCCGTGCTCGGAGTGTGACCCAGCCTATCCCTTTGTCCCAGTGTCAGGGCCCTGGGCACGTTCCCAGCTTCCACCACTGAAGTGGGAAGGCTTACATCTCCTGCTGTTCAAATAAATATAATTAGTTTGGACTTTGTTTTTTTGGATAACACACATTAATTGTGTAGTGAGGCTTTTATTGACAATTACATGTTTGCTTTTCCCTCATGAAGTTACGCACGTACTGACATAGTCCTTTGGTTTATTGGTGAGACACGGCATATTGCCATTATCTGAGGTTACCTCAGTCTCATTCTTGGCAGCAGATCTTGCCTCTTTATTTAGAAAATGTCTTTGACAAGATTGCAACCTCTGTCATTCAATGATGCTTTTTCCTCTTGGTGTGCTGGGCTTAAATCTCCCATATGCATTTTCTTGCGCTGCTTGTTAATAGCATTCAAAGTCTCTTAGATTGCACATCCTAAAACTTGTTTCCATTGATGTCTTGGGGTATTGTTGTTGTTTTATGAAAAACAAAAAAAGCTGAGGTGAGCTACACTTTCTCATAGCGTATACAGTCTTTTGTGTGTGTTTAGATTTTCAGGCTGCTATTGAGAAGAAGAATGAAAATACCTGAGATTTCATTATCCAGCTACTTCAGAAATTAATCTGATAACTGTTTTGGAAAGTTACCATTGCAGACCTGATATGAAGGTAGTGGTGAGTGTTAAAGATTACAAATTATTTTTAGTTCGCAATGTGTTTTTTCTCAAACCCTGGCCATATTGCACAAGGACCGCTGCATTTCAGACCAGTGGTCTCGAGCGGCAAGCACAGTGCTGCCCCTCAGCATCAATATGTGCCCACTTTGAGAAGACACATGAGATGTCCATCACCCATCCCTGAGGTGATAAGCTTCATTTTCTAGGAGGGTTTTTGATACACTTAGGGACCCCTCAGTCATGTGTTAAATGTGGGGGTTTGTTTCCTGTGGCTTGCTTGTCACAATCCTGGATGTCCGATAATCAAACTCTCACAGGTCTTCTTTCCCACTTGCTTTATTCTGTTTAATAGTATGCTATTGGTAAGATGGGCTTTGTTTTTATTTAGTCTCAGTGAAGACTCTGAGAAGACAATTAATCTTGTCTCTTCTTGACAAAGTAAAAAATGTTCAGGATCAAAGTCAAGATGCTAAATTACATGGAAGTGCTGGCTCTGGACTTGCTCACTTCATTGCATACTACAGCACGTGTGTTGGACATGTACATTTTGCTGCTGAAACTTGTTAACTGTTGGAGCCTGGCTCCTTGTGAGCTTAAGAGGATGCAACACAAACTGCTAATACAGTCTAAGTATATAGATAATACTTTAATAAAAGTATATTAATGAATACTTTTGTGAACAGAGTAGTTGTAGCTAAATAGTGCATGGTTAGGGTCCAGCAAAAGCTGTATTTTACAAAATCATCAGTCTTGTAAAAAAAAATTATAGCTTAGACATTTACAAATTTGGGTTTTATTATTTCCAAAAGAATTACCGATTTCTAAGAATTCTTTTTATTATTTAGTGATAAATCATACAAAATGCAAAAATATTTAATGATTACTGTTATTCAGGAAATTTGGAATTCATTGCAAATTTAGAAAAATATTCTGATACTTTGTGCTTATTCTATTACTAAGCTTTCCTGCAAAAATAATTGTTATCCCTTCAAATGATACTGAATTCTTAAAATTAGCTGTGAGTGTTCTCTGTCTTTAAGGTGGGAGAAACTGATGGTGTTCACTATTATATCCAGCTGTCTTCCCACTCCGCCCATGAGTACTTAAACCATATGCAAATAACACCTTACACTCCACTTTACATTGTTTTGATTAAACACATCTCTTCTTCCTCTGTAATTCTCTATCTTCAGACATTGGTCGTTCTGCTGGTTTTCACGGTCTTTCTGGAGAGGGTTGATGACTTGTCTCACTTGCAGAGATAAATTATGAACTGCTGTGAATTCCTGTTAAGCTGAAGCCTTATGAATCTGCTGTTAATAATTTCTATTTCTGGCAGTGTATTAGGTAGAAATGCATTGTAGAGCATAAAGCATGCATGTATTTCAGAGCAAGAAACATGGAAAGTAGGGAAATTACCAGCAAGTAGCTTTGCAGGGGTGCACACCGGGATTTACCAAGGGCTGTTCTTTAACTATAGCTGCACAAAAAGATTCTTTCTCATTAATATGTTACCCAATATAAGCAGTAGTATTTGGGCCAAAATAAGCAGCTCAGGGAACTCAGAGGTGAAGTTTTGTCAACAAACATATTTTAAATTAGTGCAGCAGGTGGACATACTAGTCTGGTAATCTGCAAATTTCGATTGATTTCTGGGATTTGGGGTGGGGGATATCTATTTTGAGTGAGATGCCCAAGTCTGACAATGAAACCAGTAGTGGAAGAGGGAGTTTTTGAAACATGGAACTTGCAGTGAACATTTAACAACACTTGGGAGAAAAGCAGATTGTTCAAGCATGGATGTTTTAATGAAAAGACTCACTGAAAGTTGCGGCCTTTTCCTGTGTTCATTCTGTGTTTTTCAGTCATCTGTTACTTAAAATATTTTCAGGTTTGGGTTTGTCCTGAAGCTTATTCAGGATGCTCAATGACAAGCTTCAGGGGGAATATTTGTAATCCTGTGCTTTGAGGAGAGTGTCAACAACTGATAATCCAGGACCAGGAGTTCAGATTGAACTTGTCAATTGTTGACTGTAATGTATCCTACCCTTTCAGATACTTGAAGAGCTAATTAACCATTTTCTGGCTTTCATTTCTGACACCATATAGCTCAGGCTGCTGCACTCCTCTGAGCTGGAACTCTGTTTGGAGCCTTAGGTTTGGTAGTTTTGAGGAAGATAAAACTGCTATTTTTGTTTCTAATTCCTTTGGCAGGCATAATGTACAGAGGATAAGGAGGGAACGATGCTTATTAAACTGGATAATTTGTTTTGGTCAAAACTCTCCTAAGGGCAAGATATTTTTAGAGCTTTATCTGTGGCATGAGTTAACTGAGGTGTTTTGAAGCTCACTCCAACAGGAACAAGGATTGTTTTACCAGCAAATGTGGACAACTTTGTTTGGTAACTTGAAATCTGTGTTTAGTTACTCTGTCAGTGTTTTTGTGGATCACAGCTGTGAGAAGATTCAGGATGTAGATAGCAAGGGAAGCTGCTAAAACAAATGCACCCAGGGAGCAAAACTGAAAGGGCTATGGAGATGTATTGTGCCTTTTTTCACATTGATTGCCCAAAATAACTTCACTTTTCATGTTACAGAATATTGATTGTTTTACTTAATTTTCTAATGACACAATAGCTTATCTGTGTTTAACAGCATGAATGAATAAACCCCACCAAGATGCAACACCTGCCTCAATTAAACATAATAAACCTTTCATTAACAGGTTCCATACACCTCCATTTCCTAAATTTTTTACAACAAACATCTTGACAGGCACCAATAAACAGAGTTATAAAAAAGAATGCTGAAGCTTTCTTGTGATGCTATGCTAATTTCTTTTGTGAAAAGGTTGAACTACTTGGCCAGGATCAGGTAGGGCCCAAGCCAGTAGGTTGCAGTCCAAGTGCTCTCATCAAGTAAAACCAGGGATTTCTCTTCTCTCACTGTGCACTTCTCAACCCATACACTGAGATTCCCAGATAATATTTCATGGGTGAGTTGACTACCAAACTCTTGAAAGTTAGCACACCAAGTGCTATATTGATCAGGATATTGAGTACCTTGCTCTGTCAATATTTAACCTGTTAGATTTTCCATGGTGTGCAAGTAATAAGTGTACTGTTTTTTCCAAGAAAAAAAATACTGACAGGTACTTCAAGGCTTAAGAAAAACAAGCTTTTGTAGCTTAAAAAAGTAGTTGTTGCTAATGAAACCTTCAAATGAGAGTAAAATGCATCGGAACAAGGTATTTTCACATCAGCACAGGGCATTATGCTGACACTTCCTTACTCTACTGAGAATATCTAAGCCTCAAATTAATCAAGAGTGCCAGATGTAATAGCAGAAGTTTGTAGTCTCGGGTTTGGATTGTATTTTGGTTTTCTGCCTTTTAATGGATGTGGAAAGAGCACTCCAATTAGAGCTCTAATTTCAGAAGCACGCACTGTGAAAACTGAAAAACAGGAGAAATCCCTTTGTCAGGCCAGATGCTTTCCTCACAAGTACTTGACTGATGCTGGCATGCACCCATAGGCATCCCTTTTAAAAAAAAAAAAAGTGAAGTATAGCTGAAAAGGACTTAAAATTCCTTCAGGCTCCTGGATGCTCCTGGAACAATGTCTGGAGCTGGAGACAGGAGCTGGTCCCATCATTTTTAGTTCTGCCTATTATTTCTCCTGGTCATTAGTGATCAGCCCTGTCCCAGCACAGGGAGCTTCAAAGAGCTTCAAAACCCACTTGCTTTTTCCTTGATTTGCATGAAAGGAGGGATGGGATTGCTTGCTGCCAAGACTTTGTTTTCTAAGGTGGCAAGTCTCAAGTGCAGTTTTTCTTCGGTAGATTTGAGGATCTGAAAGATTCTTTAGCCATAATCTTGGGTCTTTCACCATCCTGCAAGTTTTGGGTGCAAAGCCTATCCTGCAGCTCTGAAAATATACCAAGCTTGAATTTGGCTGTTAGCTGCCATTGCCAGCTTGTATTGATCCCTTGCTAAACCATGACTTAAAACCAAGTCCATTTACTTAAAAACAAGTCCAGTTGTTGTCATCTGACAGAGGCAACTGATCTGTGAGGTTCTTCCCTGTGTCTTTAAAATTCTTTTTTTTCAGTGGAAATCAATCTGGATTTATAGGTGCCATCATTAATGGATGGTAAATATATACAAAATTCATGTAAAGCTCAGTCTGAAGGATAAAAAGCGTCACAAACATTTATGCAAACACTAAGTCATCACCAATATAATCATTCTTATTCATAGCAAGCATCATCTCATCAGCTCATCTCAAACATTTTCAGGTTCTTTTTCTTACAAAGAGGGAACTACAGTGATATTTTTGGAAACTAGGTTTATAGACTAGACACATTGATCAAGATGAAATCCATGTACAATCTGGTTCCTGTAAAGCTTAGGCAACAGGTTTGCAATCTTATACAAACTATTTTCACACTAAATATGTTATGGCTTTGTATAATATTAGTCTGATACTATGTGTACAGTTTTTAAAGCCAAGCTGGATAATCCATGAGCAAAATAGTTAAGGGCATTAGAGATTAAATGGAAGACTAATGACTACTGATGGATTACTGAATTTCTGGTTTTGAAACTCTGAAGCTAGTCACTTGGCCTTTGAACTGGCATCTCTGATTGCAATAACTAGATGGGCTCAGGTGTTAAAGCAAAAGGTTTGTGTGAACTGCTTTGTTGCAGTGGGATTCACATTATTCAATTAGGGATGTTTACTTTCTTGTGTAGTCCATACAGGTAGTGCAGAATATAAAATTCTGGTAATAAACGCAGTCCTTGATTAGATATTTAAAATATACCAATGCCTTACTGTTCTCTTCATGTGAGTGGGGTGCTTTGTACGTGCCTTCCTGCCTGTGCTTTTTCAAAGTACTCCAGGCACATGGTAGGGCAATTTTAAGAAGTTGTTGGGTTATGCAAGAGGAAACTTTTGAGAAGCAGGTGAGGATGATCTCCAGCAGAGTAATTCAGCACCATGGCTCTGTTGTTGTGCAGTGGGAGGTGGCAGCTTCCTGATAACCCTTTCTCAGAAAGGGCCATCACAAAGGAGCCCTCCCCACCCCAGCTAGGAATGGAGTTTTATGTGATTTTTGTGTTTTATGTGTTTTATCACAAGAAGCAAAACTCATGAAAGGTCTGATCATGTTTCAGGCTTTTTCTGATGTGTGCCATTTAATAACAAATATCTTAACACATTAACAAACCTTCAAAATCATGCTAAGGTATTGAAGGGTATTTCTGAGATAGGGGACTTTGTTTAAAGGCTGCTTCAAATTTTGCATTTCCATCCTAAGTGGTATTGTGCTTCATGCAAATTAAGTCTCAGATGGCTCACTTAGATGCCCTGTCACATCTGCTTGTTTGCTAAAAGAAAGAAGAAGAAAATACATGCTAATTTTGATTTCTTCAGCCGGAAATCTTTCATGTGTGTTAGGCGGTTACATCTGTAGTGCCTGATGTTAGTGATGTAAAAGAAGTATTAAAGGTTTTCTAGGGGCTTTCTTCCCTCCCAACAGGAAACATTTCTGTATTTACTTCAGAGTACTTCCCGGTTGTGTCACCTATGAAAACATCAAATGAAAGGCAGCAAAAGCACCTGAAAAAATGGTTTCCTCTGTGGACCAGTTTGGTAAGTTGGAAAATTGCTGTAGTGGAGTTTTGTACTGGCTGGCAAATTGCCTTCTCCCCCAAATGAAACCATACCATCCTTCATTTACTGTGAGCTACTACCCTTAGTAGCTTCAAGGATGGACCAGTTCTCCACTCTTTGACCTTTACACTTTTTTTTCTAACAACCTTTTTCCTACTATGTTTTTCTTTTTCCTCTCCTACCTGTTCCTCCTCCCCTCTTCATGCAAAAGCACATTGATCATTAATATTTGTACATGTGGCTAAAACCGTGCCTTTTCAAAGCTGCTTTTAGCTGAGGTATAAATATTAACCAGCAGATCCACCAGTAGCTGTGGGACTGCTTTTTAAATACTGCTGCTATTAAATGCCCCATTTTTGCATTTGAGAGATACTAGTCTGCTGTTATGCACTTGGAGTGCTCAATCCATGGATAACGGACAGAAAAAATGAACAGCAGTATTAGGGACAGAAGTGACATGATCTCAAAATGAGTATAGCACATACTGGTATTAAGCCCCCTTCCATTTAATATAGTCTTGGGATAGTGCCTGTAGTGTGAGATCATCTCTTCTGAGTTGTGGAGCCCAAAGTATTTTGCTGGAGGTACTGGACCCTTTGGAAGCATCACACGTGGGTGGCTGCAAAGCAAAACTATGAAGTTAGTTTTGTTAACTCTCCCTCATCTCTTGAAACTGGTTCAAAGATTTCAGGAAAAAACCCGCTGCATTAGGTGTGTTGAAAACGTGTTATAAGAAATGTTCTCTAGTTACCAAACTGCTAATGGAAAGCAACATGGGAAGATTAAGAAGAAGAAAAAATTTCTTTTTTTAAATAATAAATGCTGTTCTTCTGCATTGGTTTTTCTTTCTGCTTTCTTTGCTGTGATCACATAGTCACCCTAGTAGGAGTAAGCTTACTGCAATTTGCAAGTAAAGATGCCTTAAACATATAGCAAAGGCCGTCCCAAGGAAGGGGTATTGTAATCAAAGCAGCAAGTGATGGTTGTCTTTATTTCTGCAGAGATGGAGAGATGAGGCATGAATCAGAAAAGCTGAAATAGAGAAGCTTGTAATATTGACGACATAAGATAAAGACCAGAGAGGATATTCCACTGGTGTGAAAGAGAGGAAGATGCATTAGATTTAGTGTTAGATTTAATCCTTGGCCAGCTATGTACTTATGCTCTCGTTATGTGACATTCTAGATTGCAAACCAAAGTGTGATGTTTAAGCCAACAGAAAGAACAGCAAGCAGCTCTTCTCAGGCCTCATTATACATTTATAATATTTCTGTGCTTTTAACAGTGCCATTAGAGCCATTGCTCACCACTAGAAAATGTCAGCAGTCAACAACTGCAATGCCAAGAAGTTATTGAGGGGCATGTTTCAGATATAAATCAAATGTAACACATTCAAATGATTTATTTTTGGGGGGTGCTGATTATATCTTTTCCAAAGAAGAGATGTGAAACTCAGCTTTGTAGAGGATTTGGATTTTCCACTCAGCAAATTGTGTTTCCTGCTGTCAGTGGAGAGTCCCCAGATGCCTGCTCTGAATCACACAGAGACAAGCCATCTCAGAGAGAGTCTATGACAGGAGGAAAAATTAGATCACACACCAAGCAAACAGTTGCAAACTGAAAGGCATCTTTTGGGAAAAATATCCCCTGGGCTCCATGGTCCAGATTCCCCAACACTCCTTTGAGGAATAAAACAAATTGTTTTTCTTTCTGTAAGTAAATTCAGACCCAGGTGAGCAACTGCACTGGTTGCTTCCCTTGTTTCAGAACTATCAGCTGATGGCACATGTTTGCACCTGCAGTGAGATCTCACTGTGGCAGCATGTCTCTTGGGTCAAGAAAAGCACAGGGAGGGATGATGTAACCAAAACTCCAAATGTATGGTGGGTTTGGTTTTTTTTTGTTGGGGTTGGTTTTTTCACCCTAAAAAAAACCAACCTCGGTTTTGCCCTTTGTAGCTGAAAATTAAGAGGACAGTGATTAGAGCTTTTACCTAAACCAAAA
The DNA here is from genome assembly GCA_026212715.1 of Elanus axillaris. Classification (NCBI taxonomy): domain Eukaryota; kingdom Metazoa; phylum Chordata; class Aves; order Accipitriformes; family Accipitridae; genus Elanus; species Elanus axillaris. The sequence continues at coordinate 20,517,743 of JANZLQ010000086.1, read as the reverse complement.
AATTAGTAAATCTGCTTTTCTGGCCATTTTATCTAATCACAATAAATCTCATGGAGCAGAGTGCATCTGTCCTTATGCATGTAGCTATTCTGAGACTAAAGAACTTCAGATGGGGCTACCAGCAATTTAGACCAAGGTACCAGGGTCTTTTTGCTCCTGCGGTGGTTATGTTTTAGTGGATGAATCTGTAGAGATTAGAACATCAAATGCTGGCTCCTCATTACAGTCAGATAAATGGGTTATAGCTGGGGAAAAGTATGGTGATTCATTTTTTAATGAAAAAAATTGCTTCTGTTCTGTTTCTGGTAATACACTGTCTTCTAAATGTGTTGTCTTGAAAAAGTCTAATCCTAGTTTTAAACACTACTTTTTTTTTTTTATTTGAACTTTTTGCCTTGGTTTTCCAGCATGAGTATTTCTCTCAGGCTGTTGTTTTTAGATGCCTAAGACTCTTGTTTAAAAATAAAAAGTATGTAGCTTAGAGTTTAACACAGCCAGGTCAGTAAATAAGTAATTTTTCAGTGCTTCCGTCCCTCCATCCTCCCCATCTGGAGCTCCTGAAGGGGATCTATATTTTTATTGTCCCTTACTGATGAAACTGTCTCTAATTATTATACCCATTACAAAAGGGTGATGGGATGGTCCAGACAGCCTTTATTGTCTTCATCCTGTTCATGAATGATTCAAAGAACAGTACTCAGTTCCTGGAAGCTCTAGGGCTTCGTTTTTAATTTTGACTAATTGTTTTCTTGAAATAATGAGCAGTGATGACTTCAGAAAGCACAGTCTTCTGGCGCCCAGATCATTAATGACTCGCTGTATCTTTAGTAACAGTTAAAAATATGCTTCACCACAATTTAAAAAATCCTGGCCATGTTGCTCATGAAGGATGTAATAATGTATGGTAGGAATAAGTGGAGATGTTGTATTTGCTTATTATTTTCTATTCATGGCCATTTTGAGACACAGAATCTGAGGCAACCAAACACTAGCAAGAAGAAGGAGTTGCACTGGAGGACTGGTCCAGATGGAAATTAATGTCCAGGGTGGTTTTTTTAACGTGAGCAGTGACCATCTTGCCTCCTCCTTAACTCCTCTAGAGTGATGCTGTGCAAGTACCACTCCATGTTTTTGAGGCGTATATGTAGTGGGAGCCCTAAAATTAGTCCCCTGTTCAGGAAGACTGGCTTTCTTGGAGATTTCATTGCACGTGTTCAAGAGCAGTGCTGGAGGACAGGAGAGCATGTTATCCACCCAGGGAACCATGTGGGAGTGGTTTCCAGCAAGGAAATCCCTCATCACTTGTCTTAAGTGATGCGTGGAAAGGTCTGTTCTCATCCCTGCTTGGTTTTTCTCTTGAAGAGAAATTGTGTAGGGCCTTGCACTGTCTGAACTTCAAATGCATTCATGAAGTTGCTGCTAAGGATTGACCACTGAGTCTTTCCAGCCTGGGGTACAACAGTGGTCTCCCATGCCCAGCTCCCCGTGCATTGGGGAAACAGCTGCCCTAAGCGAACACCTTCAAGCTCTTAGCCCCTCATCCAAAATGTGCTTTCCCAGGTGCTAGTTAAAACTTTTGGTCAAGACCTTCCCATGCTCTTGGCCACTTTGTGTACTTCCCAGTGCTGGTGATCCCCCGAAGGCCAGCATTAAGAGACTGGCTATGATCGTCAGCTCCTTTTGGAGAAAGACATCTGCCACAAATAGCACACAGAAAAGCTAGTCAGAGATCATAAGGACGACGAAGCTTGATGTAGAGAGGTTATCATGTCAAAAGCAGGACCTTTGGCATGGTTTTCACAAAGCCTTGGGGTAGTTATGTGGTGGGAATGGAGAAGGGCTTTTTATTTCCTCAGGGAGCATTGACTAGAAGGAAGCTTGGAAGTGGAGGCAAAGAAATGTCATCCTGGTGTTTGATGCCCGATCACATCTTGCTGAACAAAACTTGGTGCCAGTATGTATGTATTTGTGGGCGCATATATACAAACTGTGTACATGCACAGACACATGTTTCTCAGTCTATGTCAGCTTTTGCTCTAAAGAGACCCCAAAATACAGACCAACCACCTACCTGAGTCAAAAAGATGGTGGGAACCATGACAGGGGAGGATGCATTTGAGGCATAATACAGGACTGCCTCAGAATTCAGTGTCCAGTGTGCTTGTGAGAAATGATGTGTAGGGGTGGTCATCCTCTGGTATAGCTCTGCAGGCATCTCTCAAATTTGCCTGTTTTCAACCTTAGTGGTGTCCAAGTCTGTTGTAAGGTCAAAAGGTTGCATAGGATTGCCTGATGTTACAGGGAAAATTACAAAAGTCAAGGATATGGTATCCCCAGTTCAGTGAACGGCAGCTCTGCCTGGCAGAGAGAAGAAATATGTGGCAAAGTTTGCCAGCTATGGCAGATACTTTGCTATTAGTCCTCTTAAAGAGTTCATGTATCTCTGAATCTTTTTTTTTTTCCAGTTTGGTGACACTGGGGTTTTTTTTAATGATATCCAAAACTACTGTATCAGAATTTCCTCAGATATGATGAGATAAAATATAAAGAAATATAGAAATACATATTTCAATATATCAACAGCCAAGCCAGTATACCCACTTTGAAAGACAGCCCTTGAATGGTTTGTTCAGCCTTTCTTCCCTCCATCATTTGCAACATGTTGTGAAATTGTACTGAGAAGAGCAGTGTGATAAGATAAACCCAGTGAGGTTAAAAAAGAAAACACGAAGTCTAATGCTGTCTGTATCTATTTTATTGTTTAAAATTCAGCAGTGGCCTGAAATCTGTATCAGCCCGTTTGCTGTAGCACTGGATTCAACAGCACAGAAGAGTCTCTTCTGGAAAGCATCTCTGGGATGTTTTTCAGCAAGGCTGTGTTGTTTTGTTTTTATAACACAGCAGAGATGTATTTGATTTTTTTGTGTGACTGACTGGCTTTGTTAAAAGTTACAGTGGAAGTTACTTTTTGGGAAGTTACTCTTATGTTGTTACTTTTTTGGTGCAGGGGATGCTTGTGGTGTCCAGTGTCTTCCCCTGCTCTCCTGTCACAACAACAACAACAACAAACAAAAACCTATCACTGCCACTGAAAATGGCAGTGAAATGAGAAGCTGAGGCCTGTAATGTCAAGATAAAGTATTTTATCAGCATTTAATTACAGCCCTTTGTTAAATGGGTGCATACAGAAGTAGCACAAACCCATTAAATGGCAATGCTGAGTTCTCATTGAGAACTTGTTTATTAGAGAATCAATCGAAGGACACCAAAACCACCATCTTCACTCCCCATTTATTTTGGGAGCTGATTATAGCACAAATGCCTTTTTTCATAACCCAGGGTGATATTTTAGAAAATATTACTGTAGTAAAATTTTCTTTACATGTCTACAACTTGTTTCCAAAACTGTTAATTGAGCTTGTGCGGAGAAAGGGTGTTCTAAATGTAAAGCTGCTTCCCAGCTGTATTGGGTTTCTGTGGCAAGGTTTTGGTAGTGGGGGGGTTACAGGGGTGGCTTCTGTGAGAAGCTGCTGGAA
>JANZLQ010000086.1:20499110-20511303 GCA_026212715.1 Elanus axillaris | reverse complement strand
GGGGAGGGGGCGGGGAGAAAAATGCAAATCTGTAGCTTCTCCATTTTTTTCAGCGAAGAACTGTATTCCTCTAGTGTCTCCCTGCTGGCACGTAATGCTGATATTTTACTGCATTTGATCCAAAGGTCACTGAAGTCAGTGCAGAGATTCCCACTATCTTTAGTGGGCTTTGCACCACACTCAGCAAGAACTGTTGTTTTGCTGATAAATCCAAGCATGACGCCTGTCCAGAGGCTTTGGGACAGCAATAGCAGCAGTTAGAGGAGGTTGGAGGGGCTGTAAAACAGGCTTGATTGCAAATATGTGGCTACCCTCCTTTCCATGGGAGGTTTCTCATGGTGAATTGAAAGACAGCAGTTTGCATTCCAAAAGAAACGAGAAAAAAATATCAAAAATTAAATAAAACAAATTTTTTCCGATTTGGCTTTTTTGCCCTTCTAAGTTCATACATTTGAATTATTAAAAAGAAACAAGTACAGTTATTTTGGTCCCGCTGAGAATATGTGTTTGCAGTGGCAATGTAACTCTGAGTAGTCCCTTTTGTCCCCATAAATTCTATTTTCAGGTCATCAGAAAGGGTATAGATAAATGCTGTAAAAACAGCAAAAAAAGAAGCATCTTTGGCCTGACCACTTTGTCTTGTTACATATTGAATGTATGCTGAACTGCAGGCATATTGTCAAGCCTTTGGTACACTGGTTTCGTATTTTTAGATTAGCCCTTCTGCCCAAATGAGAATAACTTTTCACTCTCCATTTAGAGGCATATCTGTGTGTAATTCAGGGTTTGCATGATGCACCAGTGTGCCAGAGACGCAGGGTTAATGCTTTTATAAGGAGATGGGGATGCTGCCAGTGGTGTGTGTGCCTTCGAGGATCTGTTTTGCCAGGCTTTGTGCTCTTCCCCTCTAGGTGGTAGAACACCCTGGAGCAAATGGATGCCTGGCATTGCTGTGGTGCTGCTATAAACACAGCCAGAATAGATGTGCATAAACAGATGCCCTTGAAAAATTACGTAATGAAAAATTCCATTTTGTGGGCACAAACGTATTTGCTGTAGCTGGGTTGTGCTGATCTAAGAGCTTAGGTGCAAGAATATAGGGACTTTTTGAATGTGGGACTTTTTGAGGGCACTGCCTGTCACTGTTCAGAGACGCAAACCAGCAGAGGATTTACATGGCCTTTACTAACCACTTGTGAACTTTGAAGCAACCAAAATAAACAACGTTGTACTTTTTGTTCAGCTCTGCATGTTGAAGTATTTCAGCAACATACCCTGTACTCCCCTCATCTACTCTGTTTCAGGCAATCCAGGTGCCTTTTAGATTACAGGGCAAGTATGCACAGTTCAGAAAGGAGCAGAAAAGGTTTTAAACACATCTTATTCCAAAGTGCTGATTCAGAGTAATTTTAATCTTTGGTCTCTTCTTTGACCAAAACAGGTATGGTCTTGGCTGAAGACAGATGGGAGTCAAAAAGCCAAGATCTAGCTATTGTCATCAACAGGAGCCAGCATTGCCTGTTGTCATGGAAAATAAGGCCACTTGAACTGTCTTAGGGTATTGATTTCCACTCAGCTTTTATATTTGGTGTAATACTTTTGGGCAGGACATTAATGGACACTTGAATCCTTTATATAACAGATAAACTAAAACATTAAAGAGTTGCGAGGGAGCGAGAGAGATCTGTTTTGAGGGGTGCTAACCAAGTTATTAAGCCTGCAAACTGATAGTGTTCTCAGCCACTATATGCCAGGATCCTAAGTCACGCAGCCTCCTAAAGCTCAGGTATTCTCTGCTCAGGTTTTGACTGTATTCTTTGACTAGGAGATTATTTTTAAATGCAGCTTACTTAAACTGTGTCTATGTAGTTGCTATAAAAGTAATTCTTAACACAGATCATTTCTGTTTCCTGCCAGTAAATACTGCAGTAACAGAGGAATGTGTTCGACACTGATTTGATGAAATAAACAGTCAAGTTAAAAACACAGGAATTTCCTTATGTAATTAAGAGTTAACTAAATGCACAGTCTGCAAACTCCAGTCTTGGTGATACCCTGTAAGAAAAACATGCCCCAGTGGCACAGAGGGTTTGATGTTATAATACATTGCTTTCCAATACAGTTAAGAAGATGGTAAATAATGTCACAAAGTAGTTGAAACTTGATTCTGAAAAGAGGGGGTTTTTATGATGCTGAATGATGCTTGATTCTAATTTTTTTGCGATGCTGAATGCTCCTATGTTAGCTAATATGGAGGTTAAAATGTAGTGAATATGAATTCCAGATATGATAAATTTTCTCACTAGAGAAGCCGCATTTAGGGTAAAAGCAGAAGATCCTTCCAGTAAGGGCTCTCTTTTTCTTAGACTAATTTCATACTGCAATTAAGTGCTACAAGACTGAATAAACAGAGACTAGCCTAGGTATTTGGAAATTAAGCATGTATAGAGAAAGCCATAGACCTGGTATTTCAGCTCTGTGAGCAGGCTTAAAACACCAACCAAACAAAATATGGTGCAAGAAAACAAGTACAGCTGTCAAACAAGATAGAAAAATGCAGATCAGCACACGAAGGCAAAGATCATAAGTAAGGAAGGACATTTACCTTTTAAGGTCCCCTGCAGGGGACTTTCGGAGGAAAGTGCGTCACCTTGCAGTGGTTCCGCTGAGAGACTCTCAGTTAAGAGCTGACACAGCAGAGTTCAAATAAATGATGATGGAGCTTTCTAGTCTCTGGTACCCTTGTGAGCACCAGCAGTGGAAGGACTGCTAGCAGTGGGGGAGCTGAGATGAGCTGGAGAAAAATGTAATTAAGAAGTAAGATGAGAACCTGATACCCTGCCAGAAATTGAGTGTATTTCCTTTAGTTTTTAAATACATTTGTTGATTCAAATTTCACAGTGATACAAAGGTAATTTAATTTAATTTTTTTTTAATACTGTCTTTATATGCTTCTCTGTACAGTTTGGGCAAACTTGCAGGTATTGCTGTATTTTTTTATTCTTTTAAAACCTCTTATGACCTGCCAGATATCCCTAGGTATGCATGAGGGCATTCACATGGAGAAAAATACGTACAAATGTTAAACATAGTATTTCAGCCTCTATTTCCCTAGGATTGCATCCTATGGCAGACACTGAAATTGCATAATATCCCCAAAAGCTTTCTTCTAAAGGAGGAAAAATAATGTGAAACTTTCAGTCTAATTTACACTTTTAGGGTGACTGGGGACTGGCAACCATGTTTGTTACAATACTAACATGATTCCACATAAAGCTTTTATGTACTATGTCCCAAATGGGGGTTAGACCAGTGATGACCAGTCTATGAGGGTGGATCAGACTAGATACAAGGAAGACATTTTTTATTGTGAGGGTGTTGAAACACTGGCATAGATTGCCCAGAGATGTGGTAGATGCCCCATCCCTGGAAACATTCAAGGTCAGGTTGGATGGGGCTCTGAGCAACCTGATCCAGTTGAAGACGTCCCTGTTCATTGCAGGAGGGGTGGACTAGATGACCTGTAAAGGTCCCTTCCAACCCAAACTATTCTATGATTCTGTGATTTCCAAAAATTGACCACAAGCTCCTAAATAAATTCTCCCTCAATAAGCCTTGACCTTGAAGAGTCCCTGACTCTTGTATTACCTCTTGTTGTTTTAAGGAGGAAACAGCCATGCCTGTAGGGCAGGGGAGGAGCAGGTCTTTCTCCCTAATATGCAAAGTGATACAACTCTCTGCAGCCCACCTGCATGGAGGTTTTTTAAGCTTGCCTAATGGAAACAAAGTTTGTTAAAAGAATAGTCAGAAAGCAAATGCATTTCTTAGTTGGTGATTTTAAGTCTCTGCTTGTTTACACCTTCTTCTACATAACAACTGGGCTCAAGACCTAACCAGAGTTGCATACAAGGGTCACTGAGAAAGTGTCAGCAGGCTAAGCAGGTGAAGTGATTGATTTTGCATGCTATTACACCTATTTATTTCAAGCTGGTCAAGCAGCAGGAGAAAAATGCCCCTTAGATTAAACATCCCACACTTGTTGTTTTAGGGTTTGAAAGGACTCTTGAATTCAGCCGTGCTTTCAAAGATGCTGGAATTCAACTGAAAACAGTCTCGATGTGCTTTTTGTGTCAAAATAATGTCTGTAGAGGCAGAGAGGAGTTGGGGAATGGTGGTTCTTTTTGCATTATTTTTTAGAAATCCATTTAGATACAGAGATGTCTCACTTTTCATTCCTGCACCAGGAGTTATCTCATAAGACATTTTGTTCTCCTGCTGCACCTCCATTCCTATCTAAAGAAGGCAAAGGTGATGTCAATGCCTTTAGTTAGGATTACCGAATCCTATATTTAGTGGCCTTTGGCTTTAACCAGTTTACGCGGTCAGTATTTCCCATGCTAGGCTGAATCCTTCCCCAAACTGGTTTGTCCATTTCCAAGATCAAGACTAGGAGGGAAAAATGTTCTAGGGGTTTCTCCTTAAATATCTTCTCATATAGGAAGTGCTGTAATGTTTTTGGGGGAAAAAAACCCTTGAAAATAGTAAGCTCAAGGTTTATGGCAAGGTCAGGAAGGTGACTCTTGGTGCCCTTATGAAAAAGAATTGTCCTAAAAAAAATTAGGAGCCTCTAAAAAACCTTATTTGTGTATCCTTGGCAGAGATTTTGTCTAGCAGCTCAACTCCTAGAGTATTTTGCCTGACTCAAGCATGTTCCAGAGCAGAAATGTGGCCTCTACATGCTCTGGGCACTGCTGTAGGTACCCAGCTCTGGGTTCTGGCTGATGCACAGGCTACCGAAGGGTAGGACACAGGGCACACTGCCAGAGGGTAAGAGACAACCTTGTGCATAAGACAGTGAAACGCAACCTCCTGACTTATTTCAGTCTGCAGAGCCCTGGCATGAGGCTTGGTGAAGCTGGTCACAGCTGAGCACTTCGGAGTTGTTTCCTAACAAGATGTTCCCCATTTTCTGGGCACTATTAAAAACTCTGCAGGTTTCAGAAAAATGGAGGAGTTATCTCAAACTGTGGCTACACTGGAAGGATTTTACGTTCTGTATCTCTTTGCCTGTTTACCAAGTGCTGAAATGAAGCCAATGCAGCTTCATGGGGGTGATTGACTGCAACCTTAGCATTGGTGCTCAGTGTTGGCATGTGTGTCTTGGGAGGACAAACCAGGCTATTTTTGAACAATTATTGTTAACACATTTCAGTCACTCCACATTTGTGAAGTTGGTTGATTGCGGGGTTGGAGAAATCACTGGGAATTCCCTATCAAATTCACAGTTTCATAACTAGTGACTTGACCTGTGAACAGACAGAAGGCCAAAGTACTATGTACATTATATACATTTAAACATATGTCACTTCTCAGGGAGGGAGAGCCATAAAGGATTTTCCGTTTTGTTAACCTCCTGTGCTGGCCAATGACCGCAGTAGATTTGGAAAGGCATTTTGTGGGGTAACTTGAGTCTCAACTACTTGAAGGCGTTGTAAAAAGTGTTGGAGGAACCGGGTAAGCAAGCTTTGCAAGTGACAATCAGATAAGCCCACATAAAAAGTTACAGATATAATCTTGCGAAGAGTCATCCATAAAGGAGAATGAAATTTGCATTTTGTCAACATAAACAGGTCTTTTTTTCTGAATTGTGTTGGTACTAGCAGAACTGTGGCTTTCATAACCTTTTCTTTCTGGCCACAGCAAGTTGCTGTATGAAATAGCTCAGTATTTGGGGTATTTTAATGTGTTTTGCCCTCGTAGGACAGACATTCACGGTGTTTTCTCCAAAGCAGCTGAGGGTTTGGGCTAATCAATATCCATAACGAATTAGTAGTGTCCTAGCAGCATCTGGAACACAGCGGTTATGACTGGGCGCTCTTTCAATAATGAAAAGAAATAAGAGATCGCTAATCACAAACGCAGGGTAATTACCTATGTTAGACATCCACCCTTTGTTCATTGTCAGCCTCTGTATTTAGGCATTGTGGTGTAATATTTTTAAGTGGCAGCATGGGTAAGTAACCCCTGTAATACACAGTTTGTGTAGGGAGAGCAGACAGGGCAGGATGCTGTTCTTTGAGTGGAGTATGGGGAATACATAAGGTTAAAGCAGTTCAAAAAAAGGAAATGGGTACAAATCAAAGTGATTTTTTTTAAAATCAAAAAGAGAGAAAGTTGGAAGGCTTACTGAAAACAATGCAGGTTAATATCACAAGTTTGTAAACAGGATAGCCATAGAGAAAGTATATAAAGTTTGCATAAAAGTGTTAAACTGTAGGTTTTTATTGTTAATTCTTTATTATTGTTGTTAATTCCTTGATGTGAAATGTATAAGAACTACAGTGTGTACTTCCTTCTAATTAGTTATACTGATTGAAGTATGGTTTGGGTTTTTTTTTTCCTGTAACACTTTCTGAAAAGAAACCTGTGCTTCCAAAAGACACAAAGACCAGCAGGTTAAAGCATGTGCATCTCTGCATCCATAAATACTTATTTTTCATGTAAGGTATAAAATACTAGGTAGACTATTTTTCCGTAGGCTGATAACATAAAAGCAATGACATTACATTTGCTGTGCAGTGTCAGAGACCTAATCTTAGGCTCCTGGAATTATTCCAGTTTCTACAATCCTTTATCTATTTAATCTGTGTTATTACAGGCTTGATGTTACATTAAAAGTATTAAAAAATCTGCAAGCGGGTTAACTTTTTTTTTCTATGGGGATGTAATAACCATTTGCTTAAGAGATTCTTAGTTCATGTAATGCCAAAATAATGGAGAAGTCACTTTCAGTTACAAATATTCGTGCTTTATTTTATACAGCATTATGGAAATGAATTGCACTTTACCTTAGAGTTTTTGAAGGCCATGATTATAGGTTTGTTGCAAAAATATCTCTGAATTGAATTAAAAATAATTAATTTAGTATTGTCAGAAGCTTGGTCATACGAAATCAATGGATTGCCATCCATTCCAATTTTTCTGGAATTATCTAGACTTTGCTGTCATTATCTTATGCCCCAGTTAATCTTGCAGAATATTAATGAATCCAAAAATAACTTCTGAAGTTTGCAGTGGGATCATGATTGATGCAATGTGATAGAAGATTCGGTGCAGCATCTTGTACTTTTATTGCCCTGCATCGGTTTCTGGCAGCCTAGGGTTTTGGTTGGTTGGGTTTTTTTGCTTTTTACCATTTATCAGGTGTTCCTAATCTGAGAATCCAAGCAGAAAAAATAAATTGCTCTCGTAAACATCTGACATGAAATATTTCCCTTTAGCATGATTCACCGAGTTCAATGTGGTATTACCCTGATTTTTGAAGAAGAAAAAATAAGCTCAAATCCAGTCTTTTTCTTCTTTTTAGGTCATCTTTTCCTACTTTCAAGAACATTGTCATGGTAACTTACACATTATCTTTTACTATTTTTTTAGCATGAATTACACAGGTCATTTCTGTCTCACTTTCCCCTCAGTCCTGCTAGGAATGGCATGAACAGGTATTACATTCCTGGGAGAAGCAAACCTGGGGCAGCCAGGAAGCATTCAGTGCTGGGAGGGATCTTCTACCCTGATGGTCAGCAAGAAGATTAAGTGCTTCTTGTTGTGTATTTTGACATTCCAGCAGCAGCTACCACAGATGTTTGTATAGAAGAGGGATGTGGAGCAGTGTTGCACATAAAGCATGTGTAGCAGAACAAAACCCAATACCTTTTAACTAGTCAGCCCTGATGAGTCACATTTGAATTGTGTGTATCAGGTGCTGAGCAGAGGCCCTCCAAAGAAAGGCTTGGAAGCAATTAATAGTAATGCTGAGGTGAGTTTATCAAGGTTTATTTATCACATTGTATTTATTTTCTACCATCGGACAGTACAAGAGCAAATTCCCACAGTGATGAGTAAGTAAGAGTAGCCTGTGATGAACGGAGGCTTCTGCAATAGAGCTTGGCAGCATCATTGCAGAAATGACTTTTAGATGTTCCTTTTCCAAGGAAAATGCGTCCTTGCACTGTTTTAAAAAGTGTCTAATTCCCAGTTTGAATTTCAGGTTATGCTGGAATTTTTTAAAATTTTTTTTCTTTTGTCTGTTTTGGGATGGGGGAGGATGTTTGGAATTTTTTTCTTTCTTTTTTCTTTTTTTTTTTTAATTAAGATATGCATTTCTTTATCATGCAGGCCTCTAAGCAGGTCCAGCTAAACCCTGAAAGTAATATCTTATTGCTTCTGTCTGTGTTAGAGAAATAACTCTAGCATGGAGCATGCTATTAATACTTTCTGGCGGTGGCCAGGTAGCTGGCATGACTGGGGCTATTTGCCAGCTTCCTTTTAACACTGGAGCCAGAGGGCTCGGCAGGCAGCTCGCTGTTGCTGCTTTAGAGACACCTCCGCTCCCCCTGCTCCCAGCAGCACTGATGTGTCGAGGAATGACCAAAGCCACCTTGTACATTACATCTATTGACTTAAAAACTAGCCAAGTGACCCTGATGGAGCACTGTGTAGGAAAGGTCTAAAGGACTTTGACTGGTTTGTATTTTTTTTACTTGCAAAGTTAAGGTGCAGTTATTACTGTCAGGTCTGCACTACCCCCTGCCAGTTCTCTAGGTTTCCTCACTGGCTATTTCCAGATACTTTCTTTTCAACTAGAATTGTAACTGTGTAGTGATTAAGCAATAAGAAAAGGGATAACGGAGAATGTGCAACTCTTGGTTGTGAGAACGGGAAGCTGGATCGTACTGACACAGGCAAAACCTGCTTGGTGCTGAGCTGCTAAGGAGAAAAGCAGACATGGAGCATCAGTACCTCCTCTGTAAGGGTAGCAGGGTATAAACTGGGAGCTGATAAGGTAGTCGGCCATTATTTTCCTGTTGAAATACTATTATACTTGTGACCTGGGATATTACTTATAGGGTAGGCCCTGCAAGTGTTCCACTAAAATAGTATTTACATGGAATTAGCAAATTTGGAGGAAGCAGGAGAGTTGACATTTTCAGATAAACCAGAAGAGTTTTTGGTAATCCTAACTCATGCTGCTGAAGCAGGTTATATCTGAGCTTATGCATACATTTCCTTTTACTCCAGATAAGCAATGTCTTAATACTTGTTTACAAAAGTGGGGAGAAAAAAACCCAATAGGCTATGGATTTACTCTGAAAGCAGTTATTTTGTCTTTTCTGTTTAATTAATGCCTTGGAAACAAAGTGGCATTTGTTTCTGCATGTAGGTGTTGCTGGAGAAGATGAGTGTGCTTTGAATTCCCATGCATGTTTGCTGTCATGTCGCTCCAGTGGCAGTTTTCTCTGGGATTGTTTGATTTACCCCCTGCCGGCTTCTCGGTTTGCAACCTAATTTACTTGTATTGTGAATTGTAAGATACTCATCTGGTGTTAATACATCACTGATTTAACGCTGACTCTTATGCTTTGATGTAAGCAAAGCCCATAATTTCTTTAGTGTGCTTAGAATAAAAGTCAAAAGTGCTTTCTAGATATGTGTTTACAAAGATAATTCTGTTTGAAAGAAAATGGTTAGCTTGTAATGTATGTGGCTTTATATATCCTTGCATTTCTTCTGAATATAAGACATATGATATTCAGACAAGTAGGTATGCCTGAAATCCTCCAAAGGCAGGTTGTCCTTCTATATATTTCAGTACTTTTTCCTGCTACAAAGAATAAGCCTGTCTAAGCAAGATGCCTGGCACCTAATTTTGCAGCAGGAGGTTGCCCACAGCTGGGTGCGCTTGCTGGGGAGTTGGCAGAGTCCACAGAGGACCGGTGACCCCCCCGGGGGGGCACCTTACCTTTTCCCAGGCCCCTGCCGCGCTGCCGCACACATCGTACCGCAGATCAGCGTGGGTTGACTTGCGGCGCATCAGCCAGATGCAATCTGTAGATGACTCCTGGCCCACCACCTCTTCTGCAGAGGAGACCACAGCAGCTGTTCAGGTGGAAAACTGTACATGGTTGTCTCATGGCATATTACCATAGAATATTATATTGTTTTGGAGATATTCCCTGCTGGTTTTGCTATCCAAGCTAACATAAGATACTGAGAGGTTTGACAGTCATGACTCCAGAGTCTTTGTTTGCCAGTGATGCACTTAATTACTTATGTAATATATACCTCGGGTTTTTCCTGGTTAACAGAGAGGGTAGGAGATTTGCTTGGCTGCAGCGTATTCAGTGATCTGGAAGGAAAAGTGACATGGAGTAGTAAAAAAATTATTAGTTATTGCTTAGCCATGAGGAACTCGGAAGTTGTTAAAAGGCAGCAAAATTCATTTTTATAGGAAATGTTATGCTAGATATTTCTTTGATTTACCCTCTCACACACTCAACTAAGAAGTGGAGAATTAAGTTCCATTTTATTTTAATCACATTCACTGAATAGTTGGGCTTCAGACCAAAACCAAAAAGGCAACACTTCTGAACTCTACTACTTTTGTTAATAACTTTTATTGAAATTCTGGCTTCTGCAGTTCTTTTAATTAAGAAGAAATGCTCCATAAAGCACTTTGCTTACCTCAGTATCAAAAACTGTTAATAAGGATAACAAGGTTTCCTTGCTAGCAAGCAAATGCATAACTGCAGGTGTAAAACTATTTTATCAGCTAGTCCTTTCCAAAATCACTTAATGACTTTGTTGACCAAAAAAATTGAGAATGCTGGAAATTAATGTGGGTTCTTAATCACAGTGAAAGTTCCCAGGATGTCTGAAGGCAAGCTGGGTTTCTGGTGACATTACAGATTCAGTTTTTACTTATGCAAAGGGCAACTAAATCTTTAAAACATCCTACTCTAAGGCAAAACCTAAGCCAGAAGAATGAAATATCTTCCAGAGCAATGAAATTACATTGAATCCCAACCTCTGTGGAGCAAATGACTGTGTTGCCTGTACCAAAAGGATAAGACCTAAAAACCCACAATACTCCCGTTGCTCCATGAGGCAGCTGCATGGGTACAGAAGTCCCTGTCTGTACCTGGCTGGCTGGCTGGCTGTGTTTGCACACAGGCATCAGAAGCTGATGCTTTTTCACTATCTGAAGAGTTTGCTTTCCTGGTAACTCAGGATTAGATAATTCCTTTATAAAGAGCCTTTACAATGATCTCACAAGCACCACTTAAGAAGGTTTTTATGCATGGGTCTGGTGCAGTTGGCTGGTGGCTGCCAGTCATGGGGTGTCACTGAGGTTTCTTTTTGCCTCCCAATCACTCAGGACAAGGTCAGTGGGTCCCAGTTTATCTCTGGTCTTCCACTTCCACATGATCTGAAGCAGTTCTCCTGTGGGCTTATCTCAGTAGTGGCACCCATAGCTCAGTGGCCTCTGGGGCCCCAACTGAAGGAGCTGTGAGTGGGCTTGTTCCCATGGGATGTGGACTCTATGCTCACTCCTGGCATGTCTGAAATCCACAGAGGTGAGGATGGGCACACAACATCACCTGTATTCTATTTGCGTAGAGTTTTAAAATGTGCCTGCTTTTAATATGAGATAATATCTAACTGGACAAACCCTGCATTTCTCTCTCTCTCAGTTCCTTGAATGCCGTAGAGCACTCCCTGTGTGAAGGTGGAATTGGCTTCTTCTCCCCTTGCATGTGACACCTCTGCTGAACCATGGAGACCTGCTCTCCTGGTAGCTGGCCAGCTCTCTGCTTGGCAGCACTTCTCTGACTTAATGAAATAAAGTCCCTGGTTCTCTGAACCCACCTGGGTTGTGGCTGTCGTCAACACCTTGGCATCTTTATTCAGTTGCTGAGCAATTTTTGTTTCCTACCTCTTGGCAGGGG
The DNA here is from genome assembly GCA_026212715.1 of Elanus axillaris. Lineage (NCBI taxonomy): Eukaryota > Metazoa > Chordata > Aves > Accipitriformes > Accipitridae > Elanus > Elanus axillaris. The sequence continues at coordinate 20,499,517 of JANZLQ010000086.1, read as the reverse complement.
GTTCTCCTTTCCTCTCTCAAAGCTTTGTCTGAGATGTTTCCACCTGGGTAGGCAAATATTTGCACGTAGGAACCTTCACTGTCCTTGGGCCAGTGAGCATGAGGCATGGCACCCCACTGATTGCACCCGTACCAGCATCTCCCTCATGACCACCGTTTGCTAACAAAGCTGACTTCCTAACTTCTGTGTGGGAAAATGCCCCAAGCCACCACCCTGGCCTGTGGATCCAAATGAAATTTACCACCAACTTACATTGCAGTCCTGGCAGTGACCAAGCTCCCTGAATTCTTAGTGGTTTAGGAGGTCTCTGAATCAAGTGGAAATTAATATGATGTCCTGGGTTCAGCTGGGATAGAGTTAATTTTCACAGGAACCTGGGAAGGGGCATAGCCGGGACAGCTGACCTG
>JANZLQ010000086.1:20471590-20499010 GCA_026212715.1 Elanus axillaris | reverse complement strand
GACCCTCCAAACCCAATTCCCCCAGGCCCCCCCACCCCCTCAACCCCAAAAGGGGGGGGGTCCTCACCATCTCCGGGCCCCCCACATCTCTCGTGGTGGGGGCAGCGCCGCACCACCTCGGCCACGTGCTCCGATTTCTTATAGACGGCGATGGCGCGGAGCAAAGCCCCGGGGGGGGGCGGGACCCCCACCGCGTAGAGGCAGCCCGGGGCCGGACAAAAGCATGGTGGCTGTGGAGGCGGCGGCAGGAAGAACCCCGGCAGAGACCCGCGGCAGCCTGGCAAGGTACGTGCGTGAGGGGGGCTCGGCTGCCGACCCCGCCAGCCGCTGCCGCCTCGGGGCGGGGGGCATCAGCGCTGCGAAAACGGCTGACGAGGGGCGGGGAAAGAAAAATAATTTTTTTAACTTAATTTTTGTCTCCGCTCATTTTCCAGATCGCGAGGGTTTTCTTCCTCGTAGCCCCTAGCTTATTTGTGCGCTGGCAGCTACAAGCTGTGGCGGGCGGGGGGGCTGGGGGGGGACGGTGCGAGTGGTCGGAGACGTATATATTTATTCGGAATTTTGGGTGGGGGTTTATTTATTTATTTTTCCCCCGATGGGGGAGGTGACAAGCGGTGGAAAGGGTGGGGTTAAACCACGCGGATGCGAAATATCTAGCCTGGCGCACAGGAGCATCGGCAGCCGGCACATGTTGCAACAAACTCGGTGAGAGGAAGACAGAGGCGCAATGTGTTGGCATGGATGAAACTTAGGCCGGCTCAGCCGAGTTAAATGACCGTATGTTTGTCTTCGTCGCCCTTTTTTTTTTTTTTTTTTTTTTTTTTTTTCTCAAACGTGGGGAGGAGGAGTTGGTGCTGAAACCGTAAGCTTTTTCCAGAGAAAACCCAAGACGTAGGGTTGCTGCAGTGCTGGGTGCTGCTGCAATCCTCTCCTTGGCTGGAGGAGAGAAGCAGAGGGAAGGACGCGGGCACGATAGTGCCCGTCGGATTTTCTTCGGGGTGGTTGCAGAGCTGGAAGACTCGCAGGTCTCGTGGGGTCCGCTAATTAGCAGGCTTTAACCCAGTAGGTTAATTATTAGTATCTGCGCAGCGTTAGGATTTTGCTGTTACAGTATAGGGCTGTTGTGGTGGCTCTAAAGTATGGACTTCGGTGAACCTGAAAGGGGGAAAAGTATATTTTTGCTATACTTGGCCTGAATGTATGTGCTTCTTCACGAGATGATGCTTTTTAGTCCTTCAAACTTCCTAAGACATGCTGTACCCCATCAGGAGGGGACTTCAGGTTATTCGTTATTCACTGTGGTTGTGGCCAAACTGCAGCTCACAATTCATTAGTCATCCTGCAAAAATTTATGGTGAAAGTTACTTGAGTAACCCTTTAGTCCAACTACCCAAAATGCTCAGTGCTGTTGGAGTTGATTATTAAACACTAATGTTTAGTTTTAACTATGCAAATTAAGAGTTTACTTGGTTCAGTTGGGGTTTTTTCCCTGTTTTTTTGTTGAATAATTTTTTAAATTATTTTGGACACAGAAAGTGGGTTTGGGCATAGAAGAGTCTAATCTGGATGTGGAAGGATGTATGCATAAAATTACATGCTAAATATATAATCTGAAAGTTGTTGAGGAAACATAATTACAGCGTTCTTGTTTGAGGAAATTTCTGGCTAATTATTACTCCCCTGTCTTAAAGAGAGACAGCCTCGAATTTAGTTCTCTTTCAAAGTTGCTTACAACGGTTTCATGTTCTTGCAGTTCCGCTTTTGCATCATATTTTCATGCTGTCATGGAGGGGTGTGTATGCGGGTGGGGTGAGGGGAGCAGATGACACTCGGGTGAGTGGTACGGTTGGCGCTTTGTTCAGATGAAAAGCCGAGGAACTGGCTGCTGGCAGTAGCTACCTTGTCACCTTAGTGACCCAGCCTAATGCTTGTTGACATCACCGGGGGAGTTGAATTAGCTCCGAATTATTACCAAATGCGTGAAGGATACAAAACGGAGAATCAGCTTTTCTTGTTCAGCAGATTTAATTTCTAATGTTTTTTTTCCGGGGCTATGAACAACTTGAAAAGAGAATAGACTGTTTAAAAAACAATATTTCAGTGGAGATGAATTAAAATACAGAAAGTTTGTCATATACTTAAAAATATAATGCCATCAGTTAGAATCAAAATCTTTTAGCTTAAAGGAAACCCTCATTTTGCTGCTTGCTTTGAATGTGTGGCTTTCTACCTGAGATGACGTGCAATACTGTTGTATGACTGACTATAAGGAAGCTACAGACACTGCATAAAGTCACCAAAAATTAGAATTTAAGTAATTTTGTCATCTATAGACTGGTTTTGCTTGGATTTTTGCTTGCTTCTTTTACCCATGTACTATAAATAGATGAGGGAAATGGAGGAAAACGAGGTACAGCAGCAAGGTAAAGCTGCTGAAGGGACTTGTTTTGAAGGTCATGCATTAGATGACTGGGAGTGCTAGCTAGCTGTCCAATGCTCTGTCTCATAATAGATACAGCTCACTAATCTCACTAGGGTTTGTTCCTAATGAACACAATGTCACTGGTGGTCACATTTTATTACTCTTGCCTGTAAGCTCCTCCTAAATTTTTTTAATACTTCTGGGTGATGAAGATGCTGCTGAGGAGATCAGTATAAAAGTAGTGCCCAGAAAGGGTTTGATGAAAAATGAGAAGTGGATAAAGTGGTTTTGTCTTCTGTGCTGACAAATATATGCCACGGTCTGCATGAGTAAGTTACAGTGTATATGGAGGGGAAAAAATGAAGGATTTGGATCTTCATCTTCTTCCTGACCCATCAGACTCCTTGGAGAATGAAGCCTTTCAGAGGAGTACTCCTCTCCTCCATGGTGACTTGTCAATGCGAAGACCCTTAGCAGTTGTCATTTTACTGCCACCTGGTGCAGCTATTTTTGTACTGGGACTAGCTCCGATAGTGATTTTTCCTGTTGCCTATGTGAAACCACTTGAAGGACAATAAATGGTGGTGATGAAAGACAGTCTATGTCAGTGCTGATCATGTTGAAACATAGGACGTAGTCATAGGTCTCCTGCCACAGCCAATGTTGTCATTATCACAACAGTCAAGAAGCAGGGATGGCTTGTCATTGATATGCATACTTGATTGAAGTCTGTGTAGCTGTATTTCTCCAAATTAACTAAAGGAGAGGAAAAATATTGAACAGTATCAATTAAAATCCTCAGCTAACTTCTTTGGTAACTTGTTCTTTTTCAGCAGATGACTTTTTGTCAAATATGTGTTAAATTATCTTGTAAAATCTTTACTTCAGACAGCTTGTGAAACTTCACAAAGTTAGTTACTTCATGGGCTTTTTCTGTGTGCTGTCAGACTTGTGGGCTTTCATGGAAAGTGACTGAGCAGCTCTGTCAGAAATGCATCAAGCATTGATGTTCCAGATCTCTCTGTGTTCTGTATTCAGTTGTGTTTCCTGCTGTAAAAATCCCATTGATTTCTTCTTTTTCAGTTGAAGCACTTGCACCCTAAATAGTAGAGCCTAGTAGGTTTCTTGTAGGTTTGTCATACACTTAAAGCTTCTTAAACTGTATAATTTTAAAATTTGCCACGAATAGGCCAAAGTGAGGGTGGGGGGAGCTATTGGCAAGTGTATACTTATTGTGACAACAACATTTTAATAACCTCTTTTATTTAGTTTGATTGGTGTGTTTTCATAGAAAACAAAATATAGAAAAAAGATGTATATTATTAAAATAATGAGCCTTTTAACGTGTCTGGTTTTCATGTTAATGGTTCTGAAAAGCCATTAGGATTCATCACCTTCCAAGAGCTTGAAACCATCTTTGTCCCTTTCATAGGTTGTCAGTTTGGGATTTTTTTTTCCTAGTATGTCTATTTATTTTCTCTTATTATGCAGTAGAAGTACATAAGTAATTTTGAAGCAAGTAGGCACCCAATTTTAAGCCCTAATGGTTGTTTGTAAAATAACACTTTTAACCAAAGTGTTAACAATTAGTTTAGGAAGAAGGTGTGGTGGTTGTGGTCATGTGCATGAGAAATCACGCGATTAGTACTTGATGTTTCTTGTGTGTTGTATTCACACAGGCTGTATTCAGACAAGTGCTTTGCATGGTTTAGAGAAGAATTTGTGCCTGTGAGTGCAGTTAACAAAAATTGCTAATGTAATCTCCCTGTTATGCTATGTTCTCACCTCACAAATACATATTTACGTGTTTTTATCAGTCTGCTACTACTTCACAGTTGCATTGCACAATCCTTATGTGCTTAAAACCCAGCAAAAAATAACCAACGAAAGAAGATGATGATGATGATATAATGAAATACAGGCTCTTCCCATCATTTTAGTACAGAATGAACAAGTCACTAACTGGAAGTTGGGGAATAAATATCTCTGATCTGTTCAGGCACATTGTGCTTTTTACATAGGAAGAATTGACAGGTATCTTGGGCTTGATCCTGCACTTCCATCTTTTTCACCAATTTCATTAAGCCTTTTAGGATTTAAAAGACAAGTAAGTAAACCTTCTCAAGCCTCCAGATCATGTAAAACCCAGTGAAAAGACTGGATCGTTAAAATGTCTTGTAATGAACTGTGCAAAAGAATGATTGACCTGATGTCTCATGAGAAGCAATTAGCATTTAAATAAGGAAAAGAATCCCAGTGTGTGATGGGTGTGGTGCTGAGAGTTTTAAAGGGAGACTTGATGAAACAATTTCATCAGCAGTTGGTTAAGAAAGCCATGTTGTTTGAGAGAAATACAATAGTAGGGGTTGAAAAGCATTTAACTTGGAACTAGTTTTGTTCATCTTTGTAAATAACTTCTGAAATTTAGCAGCTGCTTCATCTTAAGCTCACAGAAGAGTTACTCTGGGAGAGAATTGACTAGATCACTTAATTTGTAAGTTAACTATGTGAATCAAATGAGCAAGAAATCCTTTTTTCTTGGTGGATGACTGATTTTATTTTTTTTTTCCATAAAAGGTTAATTCACAGTAGCTCAATGGATTTTGAAGCACCAGAGGATATGCATATTTTTATCAAATTTACCGTAGCAGTGTGGTATGGAAAGTTTGTGCCCCACCAAGGACTGTGTGCATGTGGGATGGTCGGCTTCCTGCCACAGACACCTGCCATTCAGCCTGCACCAGGTTTCCTTCCTGCTGATAGCATCCTTCTGTAGGCTGGTGCAGTTCTGAGGCATAGCTGCTAAAGCAGTGCTCCTGTCTGTGCCCTGAGTCTGTTGTGCTGGTGTAGCTGTTTGTGCAGCTGTGTTTTGAACTGAACTGAGGAACAAAGTGGGTTGAGAAATAGCCTTTCTGTTTGCTTGTCTTTGGGGTTATATGTAATGTCATACACTGAGCTACACAAATATGGGATTTCATGGACTGGAGAAGGGTGGGATTTTTTAATTCAGTTTAAGGAGTGGTGCAGCTGAATGTTAGACTGTACCCTGAGTGAATTTAGTGCTGTTTCATCTTACTTGAGCAGTGATATCTTTTAATCTGATATTTGAATGTTAGAAAATGGTAATAGAAGGCTGTCTTTGGGATGGAGAATATTACTGCAAACTTACTGTTGATTTGCTTTTGCATAAAAACAATTAAAAGACATGCAAAACAGCTTAAAGTTGATTACTCATAAACCACTCTCTAACATATGGGATACTTCGAATGGGTGTGCAGGTAACAGGTACAGAAGTTCCTGCTTGGATTTAGAGGTCTCTAATCGGGTTAGGTGCTTATCTGCCATTAACAAAAATGGGAGTTAGCTGCCTAACCTGCTTAAAGATCTTTTACAAAATCCTCCTGGTACTTATATGCATCTTTAGCTGCCTTAAACTGCTGGAGAAATTGTTCCCTTTTCTTTAAACTTGATAGGCTGGAATGAGATCTGTATCTTAGGTTTCACAAGTTGGAAGGAGGAAAATGAGCTTCCCTACTTACAACTGCACTGATTTTCTGAACTTTAAATAAAATCTTCAGAAAGACGAATTTTTTTCCCTGTACTTGTTAATTACATTTGAAAACAAAACCAATTAAAGGTGAAAGTCTTTTCATATATTTTAAAATGTAGGGTTTGTGTTCTTTAACATTTATTAGTTCAGTACTGTAAATTCAGAGGCAGATTCCAGAATTTTGACCTGAATATTCACAGTATGGGTTTGGTTTGAATGGACTTTTGATTGAGTAACTGCATAGCACTTGCAGAGAAACATGACTTGAGATGGCTGGGAAGATTACTGTCCCACCTGTATATCCCATCACCTAGCCACAAAGGTATCAACTCGTGGAAGTCAAATTGAAAATCAGTGTCTGTTTATTTTTAACCCAGAAGGGCAATGGTCATCAGGGTCAGTAATCTCATCAGACATACCAAGTTATAGCATCCTTGCTTTTGAAACACAGTTTTTAGTAGCGTGGCTTATGTCTGACATGGGCAAGAAGACAAAGTAGAAGTAAAATTGTGATGACTTGGAAGTATGGTGCTTAAAGGACAGTTCTGTTAGTTTACTAAATAATGAATGCTCTCTATGCAGACATAAAGGTGGTTGGAATATGGTTAAGGCAGTAGTAATTACTGGCTTTAAGATAAAGCTGGAAGAGATGCCAGGAGGACGTGAATTGTCTTGTTTGTGGAAATTATGGTTATCTGTATCTTGAGTAGGTATAGTAAATCACCGTTTTTATTTAAAATACAGCATAAAAGTAAGAAGTAAGACTACTTCTCCAGCAGACTTTTAAAATGTCCATTGCAAACCTGACTGATGCTTTCAAGGTGTTACCCATTCTTCATTCTTTATTACTAGAACTAGCACTGATCCACATGATAAATATCTGGGAGGAAGGTAGTTCATTATCCACTTCCTTAGCTTTCTGGTAATTACGGGAAGATAACACACAGACCGCACTGGGAGTAGCAGAAATGGGTGGGTCTTGCTAGTTCAATAGCTAACCAATTGACTTGATTACAAAAAGCTTTAGAGAAATTCAAACCCCGGGGTATGTCTTGTTATGGATGAGGTTTACTAAAGGCTAGCTACTTCTGGTGAACCAGTGCTGGTGCTTGTCAGGCTCTGCCTGTGGGATCTCTGTGGATGAAGGTGGGAATAAGATCAGTCGTGTCAGGCTGCAGCAGCAATGTGCCAGTACGTGAAAGCTTAAGCTGATTGAAAATGGGATCTGCTGTGGTATTGGCTTTGTGAGTCTTCCTTCTCCTGCACTGTTACTGGTGTTTGTGCAGCACAGTGGCAAGCAAATCTAGTGATGTGAGCCATCTAAAAACTAATCCCTGCTTTGTTGCTAGGTTCTTTATTGTCCTCTTTAGCTCCTTGAATTGACTCACCACAGTCAAATTTGTGCAAAGGTGGGATGGGACTGTGCAGTTTATAGGGAAACAAAGAAATTACAGGAATATGTCAGCCATGACTGAAACTGTTTTAAACTGCCATGGAACTGTATGCCCTGACTCGTAGTCTTTGTGATGAATGACAATTTTCTTTCAAGAAATATTTCTCTGCTACTCCATTATAACTCTTGAGTCTTTATAATTTATTGTTTGTTGAAGCTGAAGCCTTCTCAAAGGTACGTAAAAACTGAAGTTGGTAAATCAGAAGCTGGCAGCTCTGGGTTATTACCAATAAATTGTACAATGTCATAATTCTACAGCTTGAACTGACCTTAAAATGACATGCAGTTTTGTTTTGGTTTTTTTTGTTTGTTGTTTTTTGGGGGTTTTTTTTGTATACCGGATTGGGAAAACCAGGTCACTTTCACTACCGTGGACCCTCCAATACTGAGGTATTACATTTTAATAGTAGTTTTCATAGCAAGTTGAGATCTTACACTCGGTTGTCAGTGTGAAATCTCAATTACTAAACAAACTGAAACCAACAATCAAAACCCTTTTTACTCTTAAACAAAGAAACCAATTTTTTTCTATTACAAGGCTTTTTTTTTTCCCATGTGCAGTTAGGACACCTTCATAGAGGTTTAGTGTGGCCTGCAGGTATGCCAGTGTGGAATGGTAATGTTAGCACAATGTACTAACTTATGGGGACACTTCCATGGTTTAAACTGCCTTATATAAGTGTGGTGTACATGTGGAGCTCTGTTGCTTTTTTTTTATCCCTGTAGAAAATCTTGACCAAACTCTAGTTTATACCAGTAGAAAAATTGGAATATACATTAAACCTGGGACTGAGTTTACAGAAAACTTTTCATGACCAGAGGCGTTTTCTTGCATGTACCTTGATCTTCTTCTGTAGGAATACTTGAAACAATTCAAATATGAACTGAACGTTCTTTCAGCTAATCCAAGGATTTAAAAAATTTAAGTCTAACTTGTATTAAACTCAATAGGTATACAATATTTAAATACCTTCTTAATTAAAGCCAGACCTTTTGTAAGAGACATCTGTAATAAGTTAAAATGTAGACAGGGTTGGGATAATCTGAGTGATTTACTGGTAGCTGACTTTCTAATTAGAAATGGATGAAAAAATAGATCACTCTCCAGTTGAAGGTTTTGTGGCTATCAGTTTGATTCAGCGTTGGAAGTGTTCAGTTTGAGATAGTGGAGATCTGGTGGTATCTCTTCCATCTGTAAGTATTCTGTCAGGCAGAAGTTTCGCATAAACTGTTTTTAATGAAGTTAAAAATAAGTTTTTATTGTCCTGAATTACTTTACAAAGATAACTTGATGCTAACTTTGTGGGTGCTGCTGCAATGTTTCTAAGCAGCTATATAGAGTCAACAAAATTTTTGTTTCATAGATGTTACTTTAAATAGTGTACCTGCAAAGGTGATGTTCTGGTAACTTCTCTTTCCTGTTTGAGGAGCTAGAGGGAAGCACCTGGAATTAGTCAAAATGGTGACAGGAAACATAGCAGTAGTATAACTTACTCTGAAGATTTTGGGATTCTGATATTCCGAACTTACCGTTCAGCAGTAAGTGGAAGGACTATTCAGTCTTAATACCACAGTCGGAAGCTGGTGTCAGCAGTCTCAGGACAGCAGTCAAGTAGGCTATTAGGGGTAGGGAGTTTTGGATTATCATTATGCTTTTACAAACTTTAATGTAAGAGGGATTTCCCCACCTTTTTGTAGCAGCTTCTAAGTTCACTTGTGTTTCATCTTGACATAACTGCTTTGAGCAATGCCTTTAAACATTGTGCATTATCTGATTGCTTTGAGAAGGAAGAGTCTGCAGAGAATAAACCTGCTGACATTAGGTAGTAGTAGTCTGAGAAATTTAAATGTTTGTACTGCTCACAGATCCCTTCAGATAGCTGCAGGATCTGTCTGCATTGCACCTAGAAGAGTTGGCTTCAATGATAATATGATTGTCTACTGACAAGCTTGTAGGATGATGTTCTTACCTAATGAAGACTGACTCTTAATCCATGTGATCTGGAGTCTTGGTGAGACCTGGTGATGGAGTGTGGTCAAATCTGGCTTATGCTGTAGAGGAACCTTGTTGGAACGTGTTCTGGCTACTTGGTTGTGGTTGTGACTTGGATGAGGTTTGGGAGGCTGCAAGTGGAGTCTTATTTTCTTCTTTTGCTTCAGAATTGTAGCTTCTGTGGCGTGCATGATGACTTTATCATCTTTGTGCCTTCCTTCTATAGTAATTGCATGGTTTTTTTGGAAGCAGCTGCCTAGAATATTTGGAAGTTGTCCTGTGGATCATAGGAAACAGATGGTATAGCTAACATAATAAAGCCATTTTTTGTATTTACATGGTGCCAGATAACAGGTACTGTCAGCCTGTGTGGAAAAAATATCTACCTATTCTGTAGTTACTATTTTAACTTCTATTCTGTAAGGCAGCAGTTGTTAGCAAAACTGTACTGTGAGTTACAATTCTATATGGTATTTAGAGAAAATGCCATGTATTTTATGTACCACTGCACTTAAAATTCTATAAAGCATTAAGTTACGTTCTCTTGCATTTCTAATATTCGTATGTTGTGTAATAACCTTCATGATATGTTTTTGTAAAATAATATTTATTTATGAAGTAGTAAATGTAATGGTGATGTTAATTTCCAGCTTACATGCGGTTTGAGGCTATTCCTTAATTGCTGCATTCAGTCCACCATCGGAAACATAATCTAAATAGGCTTCTTGGAATGTCACCTTCATAATATGGTGGCTTCTGTAAGGATGAATGAGAAGGGAGCTGTTCAGATACAGACTATTGCTTTAGTGCTTGATAAAGTCAGACAAAGTTTAGAAATACATTCTTTCATTTTCACCATAGTTTTTCCTTGGCTGATGGCAAAAGTTTGGGTTGTTGAAAATAGTTTGTGGGCCTCATTTTGATGATTAAAACAATGGGCCTTGTGAGTACTACATTATAACATTTTAAAGGTTATTAAAGCCACTTATTTACCATTGGATTGAATAGTACATGTTCATTAGATCAGCTTGTCTTTCTTAAGTATATTAACCACTAAAGAAAAAAATAAAGAATTTCTGTAGGATACTGAGTTAATTCTCACATGGAGTGAGACGTTTCCTGTGTAGGGAAGCTGCAACAGTTTTCATCTTTTTTTAACACCATTTCAGTTGGAAGCTAGGGTTTTTCACCCAATCTGTGTGCAGACATATGTTTGTTCAGCATATTTTTAGAAGCTGGGTCTAAGCTCTTATCCCTGTGACTGCAAATGTGATATGCCACATGAATTGAGAATGAACGGTGCAGTTATTTCCTGAAGTCTGTAGGTAGCTCCAGTATTGCTGCTGCTGCAAAAGTTTTTGTTGTAATTGGGGATGGAGGCAATGTAGAACTCTCTGAAACTACCAGTGAAGCTGAGAGGCATTATTTCAAAGCAAGAACAAGAGTATATTTGAAAACCCTTCTGTGGGAATAGGGATAGCAAATGGGCTATTTGAAAAGGAGGGACAGTGGAGAGCTTTGTCACTATGCCTAGGGTAATTCTGGTGCTTGGGGTTTGGAGATTGTTTTCTTTCATGTAAGAAGCTTCAGGCCTTCTGTACCAGTTTCAGACTTGAAAAGTGTTGCGTTTGTCACCTATGAGATAAACCAGTAGAGCTGATGAGGGCCCAGATTTATTACTGCAGCTACTGTAAAGCTACTTTTGTGAAGTGGCTGAGTGCATGGATTAGGTGGAGTGGAAAATGGTGCGTAACAAGGAAGCAGTACCTTTAAGGCAAAGGGTGAATTGAGCAGATGACCACAAAAATACTTGTTTCAGTGGAAGACTGGCAACTGTCTTAACAATCCTCTTTCACGTGGGTAGTTGCAGATTGATTTTAACATTTATGAGGATTTTACTACTTACTTTCACTAGTCCATCTCAGAAGAGAGGAGCAGAATCCATCTGGGAAAGGAGTTTTGGCATGGATAAGATAAGCAAAGTAACTTTTAAAGTGTAGCACAAAACTGATTAAATTGTCTATGATTCTGTGCAGTATATGCTTCATTCTCTTAGATTGTAGGGCATAGCCTGGGAGTAACTGGGTTAGTTAAGTGTAGTATTAGGAATACCGAGGCCTTGGGTCCAGTTGATCTTTTTACCAGGCATCCAAAATAAGTGTTGATTAGTGATAATTTTAGTGTGAAAATTTGTGGGTGCTGGAAACTGAATTGAGAAGATCCAGCTTCATATAGGTCACAAGACAGTGATGACTTTTCTGAAAAATTAAATGGCAAAAGCTCAGCATCATCCACCTGCCATGAGGGTCTTGGACAACCAGTTACATGTGTGGATGTTTTAAATCAGAAAGCTTTCTAAGCTAATGGGAATACCTTGAGATGTGTGTGGGAAAGAGTTCTTTCTCAAATTTCGTGGTTATTTTGGAAGCAATTCTCTCTCCTTATGTTTAGTGAGACTGAGTATACTTTCTGGCATGCGCCTTATAGCAAGCAAAAAAGTTTCCACAAATTCTTATTTGTAAGCTTTAAGTATTAAATGTTTTGTTTTGTTTTTTGTTGGTATTGCCATATCAAATATGATCTAATTGAAGGGGAGTTGGGGGGGAGACAAGGTTAGTCAGAAATGCAAAAGAGTTCCAGAAATAAAATGACTAGGACTTCCTAGCATGGCAAAGAAGGAACAGAGGACAGATAAAGGTTCGTTACATAGCTAGGATGGCAAATGTACATAGAGAAAATCACTGAAATTTTTTTGTTCTGTTGTATTTTCCAAGGGTTCCCCACTTGTGCGGTAATAGAAAAGCAAGTAATTCCAAGTTCTCGCTGAAAAAAATTGAGAAATTCATCACCAGTGGAACTTATAAAAGTTGAAAATATAAACGGGTTCAAAGAGGGATTGGACAAAGTGAGATTAGGTTCAATAACAGTAATTAAACATGGTTCACATGCGGTTCCTGGCCCCCTAATACCTTATTACAGAAAGCCAGAGGAGTATTACTGGAGAAATGCCTTGCTGTACCATTGGGGTTTTTGGGGTGCAGCATTTTTGGTGGGGTTTTTTTTGTTTTGCTTTTGGGTTTTTGGTTGTTTTGGGGACATAGGGGTTTGAGCAAAACATGCAAATGTGCTAAAGATAACTAGTGGGAAACAGAATGTGAAGCTAGATTGCCTTTTATTCAGACTCTTTATAGTTCCTTATGCCTTGGGCTGCATTTTAGGAAAATATAAGCACGTCCTTCCAGAGTCTTGCTAATTACTTGGATCTTGAAATGCCATGCCCAAGTTGCCCTGGTGTTAAAGTATTGTAAGAGTAGAATTTTGCCCAAAACTAAATAGTGTGCTGAAAGATGGCTCAAAGCAGGTATATGCAATTAATTAAAACTAATGTTAAAATAAATATTAACTGCTCTGAATTTCATTGCACTTTTTGATGCTTTGTGTAGCATGTTGTTATCTTGGTAACTTTCCTCCAATGGAACATTGTTTCAAACTGTCTGTGGTGTTTGAAGAACACAGAAAATACTGTTGTTCAGCAGTAACCACTATGACATGCTTCTGCAGAAGCAGAATACTGATACCTGTTGAATTTTTGCCAGTCCTTAGGATGTTCTTAATTACTATTGTGTAAAAGCGGACTTGTGTAAAGTTCTGAGGGGAAAAAGATACAATTGTGTGTAGTTAGAAAAATAAACAGAGTGTTCAAGTTCTTTAAAGCTAGAAATAGCAAATACTACTTATAACAGCCTGGGGCTGTTAACATCTTCACGTTCTGAAACTGTTCTTGCTCGGTCCAAGGATCTCTTTTGATATACTGAACAGAACTGAGGTATTAGGAGAACTGATGAACCTCACAGGAGGTTAGAGGGACTGCATATGGCTTGTGATGTGTTTAATAATTTTAAAAATTATCTTCAGAACTGTAGTGTCACTATTGCACACACTGTTGCTAGCACTACCAGAATTTGTGCTCATGTACAACTGCTATAAGGGAGATCGGGCTTCAAAATGAAGTTACATGGTGAGATCCAAGTCTGCCATAGCCCCAGTTATAGCTAGTCTCTGCAAAGAAAGGTGGTAGTATCTGTTAGAAAACTGAATTACAGCTTTGTTTTGCCAAATTCCTGATAGCTTTGTCCTGAACCAGTAGAGTGGTAGGTGTAATACCTGCAGGGAATAAGGATTATCTTATGTCAGCCCCAGTGAGTAAGTAGATTTTTAATGCTTGGGTTTGGCAGTTAAATAATGTAGACAGGTTAGATTACTCAGCCCACAGAGAAAATACAGAGTAACTCCTGTCCTCAGTAGAAGATACAAGTATTTTCAGTTAAAGGTCATGGTCAGTCAGACTTGAAGGAGGTGGAAAAGTTAGATGTTTTTCCTTGCATTGGCACAACTTGTTCAAAGACTGGTGTTACATGACTGCACCAAGGTGTAGGTATAATGTTGTCATTATGATGATGCTAGATACCCTCTTGTTAGAAGGTGGAAGGGATTATGGATCCAGAACTAAGGCTCAGTTCCTGGTGTGTTTTTTGTCCCTGCTGAAGAGGGGAGATCTGTCTGCTCCCCTTCTCTCTGCTGTGTGCTTTCACTGTAGCTGCTGTGGTGCTTATCTGGTGTGCATCTCTGGCCATTGTTAGTTTTCTGCTGGGTTAGTGATGTGAACTGATTTACAGAGGCCTGGCAGAGCACCAGAGCCAGTGCAAGGGAGGGATTGGGCCTGAGTTCTTGGAGTCAGAAAGAGAGGAGAAAGTCTCCATCGAAAGGAGGGATCAGGTAATTAGATTGGTTCAGCTGCTTGTGGATCCACAGCCTGGAACTGCTGCAGGAGGCAAGGGTTGAGGCAGGTAGTCTAGTTAAACGTTTTTGGTTTGTTTTTTTTTTTCATTCTGGGGTTGCAGGAGCATGCCTAGGTTTGGTTTAGTGCCTTGAAGTACAGATTTGCTACTATGGCTGCATCTGCTGTGGAGCACTTTGCTGGTGCAGGAATGCTTGTGCAGGTATATGCAGTACGGGAAGGAACATCACCTGAGGTGGTCTGCATCATGTTATCTGGCATTCCTTTCCCAAGGGAATTGTTAATTGTCAGTGCTAAATATTCAAGCTGTTTTAATGGAATTCTCCTTTGGGTGGTTTGTGTAGCTGCAAATCTGTATGATATGCTGCTGTTGAGACTGCTCACTGGTAGTCACAGCTTGCTTTTACTGCTGAGCTTTCATGTTGAGACTTGGGATCAATAAATATCATTCATAAGTAAAAACATAAAGGAAGAATGTTTTAATAGCAAAAGACTGGTCTTGGAGTGAAGAAATTGATGTTTGGTACATCTAGAAACACTATTTAAATTTATTTTTAAATAGAACTATAACCTTGAAAATGGCTGTTGTTTTACCTGTCTTTTGCTCCCTAAAACTTTCCTTCTAAATGTAATAAGATGAAGAAAATGCAGTATTCCTGTTTGCTGGAAGAGTTTGTGAGTATGCCCGTGCTCGGCAGTGGAATGCAGCATGGGTCACTGTGCTACCACAGGCTATGCTGCCTTTTGAACACAAGCTAACACCCTTGTACTGTTCAGGGTTGTGCTGTGTGAACCTGCTTGCTGACCCAAAACTGCTTTTAAGGATTCTTGCTGAGTAGTGTCACATTGCATTGTGCCCAGTGGTAGTGCTAATAAAATTTATCCCTTTATTTGAAAGGGAAATGATGGAGCCCTCTTGCAATAGCAACTAATACCTTTTTAGGTGTACAGTTTTAAATAGTCAACAGCAATCTGTCTGATTGCATAATTTATCATGGGCTTCAGCCTTAAGAGAAAGGAAGATTATTTTTCTGTCAGTATTAAGACACATGAGGTAACAGCTCCTTTCTGAAGGCTTATTCTTCAATTTTATGCTATAGGTATACTCTTACTGCATTCATTGCAAGGGGAAGCTTGGGATGAGTATTCATCTCTACAGAGACTGAGTGTGTAGAGTGCTGCAAGAGGAGCTTTAATGTACAACAATTGGGCATTTTAGTGAGAGATTCCACTGGTTACGAGCTTAAATTAAACATCAATAACAGTCAACAAATATGATCAGTATTTGGTGTATGAATATATGGTTCTTTGATACTCAGGTGGCTACACAGAAACCTGGAATAAAAGAAAGTTCTACTCATTTAGGGAAGTGGCATTCCTGAAGTTGTCTTATGATATCTCAGTTAATGTGTGAGCAAGGAGTTAATCCTCTGGTATTCTAAACAATCAGTGGATGTTTTGTTGAATATAAGCAGAATGAAGTAAGTTAGATGCAAACTTGGTCTGACTTTTCAGGAAAGAGGGGTTTTTTTTGTTGCTTCATTGGTAGAATCGGAGGAATTGACTATCAAAAATTATCTGTTTGCCCCTTGCTTTCATTCTCATCAATGCCCTCCTTTGTTTTGATGGTATTTTCTAAAGAGCACCTGCCTGTCCTACCTTGAAGGGTTTTACCATCTATGGTAACATCTCCCAAATCAAATGAAGAAGTGTCTTGCTTAAAAACTGTAGGAAAGAAAAACTGCTTCATAGTTCAGGGTGACGTCCAGCATCTGCCAAAATCTGGATGTTGAAGCAAGTTGCAAGTCCTTAGAATTCCTATTTGAATCGATTATAGGCTGAACTCTGTGATTGCAAATCTAGGTGTGTTTGTTTTGACATCTTGCTGTAGAGGACTACTTAGTGCACCATCTGAATCCACTGTGTTTTGTTGTCTCTACCCTAGAGAGGATTGCTTTTCCTGAACTTCTAAATATACTTTTTTTTTTAGCCACTTCTTTGCAACATCTGCCTATTCCTCTTGCCCTTTTGGTCTCCTACAGCTAAACCTCCATAGAGGTTTGGGCTTGGTTTTGTGCATAGCAACATCTTATTAGCATTAGTTTAAAAAAGTTACAACTGTCAACGCATTTCATGTATGATTCTGGTGAAGTCATTACAGAAAATCAAGTGCTGTAACAGGGCTAATCAGAATTCTTCTGCAGGATCCTAACTCCAGTGTGAGAAGTTCAAACTGATGTATTGCATGTGCCCTAAGTTAGGGGCTGGTAGGCTTAGATGTACTTGGTCATAGTCTTGACCTTGAGCTTGGCCTCCTCCAGATGTAACCCTTGTCTTTTGTCAGGGGGCATTATGGCTCCTGTTCATGTAAATTTTTGCCTGCAGAGAAGAGTCTCTCTTGTATAATTAATTCCTGTAGCTGGATGGAGTGTGCATACTCAGTATTTGGAAGATGCTTTTGGATATATGGTTTAACTTTTAGGTTGCCCTGCATGGAGTCAAGAGTTGGGCTCAGTGATCCTCATGGGTCCCTTCCAGTTCAGTAGAGTGATTCTGTGATTCTCATTCTTGTTTCATACCAACTCTTCCAGGCTTCTGAGTAGGTTCCGTCCAGGCATTTGGAATACCTTTGCTCTTGAGTTAAAGCGTGAAATAATACTGTTTAAAACCAACCTGTGAACAGTTTATCACCATTTTGCATTAATGTTATTTGAACTTAAAGCTTTTTGGCTGTTTGGAATCTTTTCTTGTAGCTCATGGTTTCTCTTCCCAGGTTCTGCTGGCTTGCCTTTTCCCTCCATCTCTTGATCCCAGTGCTGCTTTTGTGACTCCATAAATCTGATCCCTTCTATCAGTACCTTAGCTTTGATTGAAGTGAAGTGTAAGAGTGGAGCTGAAGAGGGCAACTCCTCCCTCTTTTCTGCCCATTTCTGCAGAATCAATCTTTCCAAATACTGTATCTGTAGAGAATCTTGGTTTATTCAAAGTTCAGTTAATGTTAACCCTTTTTTCCCTAGTCACATGGATGTTTTCTATAGGCTTTAAGCAAATGGACTTTATGTATGCAGTGATACTGATGCATTAGTCTGCACAGCTGGAAGTTGCATAGGCAGAAATGTGATGATTTGTACAAACTTGAACTGATTGCTAAAATGGTCTTTGTATCAGTGTAGCTGAGAAGTTGAAAACAGGTATTGAAGAAACTCTGTCAGATCACCATTGAGTGTAGGTAACTCACCTTACCTGCTGAATATATTTCTGCAGGTTTTTCTGTTCCTGAGGTTCTGTGTGTGCTGTGACTTGCTTTACCAATATACAGTGTTTACTCTTGCGTTCTGCTTTTTATGCTAGCTAGCTAAGTGTTCTAGCCTTTTCTTTTATAACACCTAAAGCAGGAGGAAATTTTCAAATAGAGTATTGCTTTGTACTGCTCATCTCAGTTCTTCAACAGCACTAGTATAAAAATGTGTCAGATAGATGTAAGTATGAACCAGATCACTCTTTGGTTTTAGCTTCCCTAACAGATCTTCCATTCTCAGCAGTAAAAGGAGGCAGCTGGGAATTTTTGTAATATTAATGCTGATAGAAGAAGCTATTACTGGAATAGGAGAAAGTTCTTGTGATCTCTCCATATGGTTGTCACTAAGCTGTAATTGGGAAATGGGCACCATCTTGTACTCTACGATCTGCTCCTTAGCAAGCTGCCCAGTGCACAAAATCTCCATCATGCTGATGCTTTGGTCAATCACTGCAATGTCAGCAAAGCAGATGAAGAAATTAGTTTTGCATTGAGACATGGGCTGTGGGTGTTTACTTGGAAAAAAACAAAATGAAACAAAAAAACCCCAACCCCTACTAGCAGCAACATTACAAATGCAGCACATACCATGCAACACCCCCCATTGTGATAAGGGTTGTAGTATAGTGCTTTGTGATGAATCCAGTTTACTTGATGTGAAATTGCCAAACTGGCATCCTTTTATCAATTCCTGTCTTCAAGTGTAGTGGTTAAAACTAATACATATTAATTGCAAATTTGAGGATTCTATTTCAGTTTATAGAAATAGTCTCTCTGAAGTCTGATTGTTGTCTATTTGCTTTAAGTTCAGGAACCTTGATCTAATACTATGAATAAGTGTTTAATACAACCTGTCTTTGCCAATTTAGGAAAAGGGCACTTTAACAAAGCAGGTTTTATCCCTTTTTTACTTGGTAGCCCTTAGTGTTGGTTTGATATTCTTAACGAGTTATGTTCTTAAATTGATAAAAACACATGTAGAATAGCTTTTGATTACAGAAGAGAAGAATGCTTTCATGCAAAATTAGGGGGGGGTGTTCATGTCTTATACAAATAAGTTTTATATTGAATGTCACTTGTTACCTACCTTTTCTCAGAAATACTATCACCACTATTGGATAGCTTTTTAAAAAGGAGACTGAAAATTATAGTGGAAGTATTTACACGTGGGACTGATAGCATTTACCATGCCTTGTGTGATGGAACCACTGTCATCTTGCCAGACTCTCATTTTTTTTTCTGTTTAAAAGTTGTACCATGTCTAACAGTAAATGGAGACTTTCCTGTGTAAGATCCCTGTCTTGGGTCAAGCATCCAGATGACTTACAGAAGTGTTGAATACTCCCAGCTTAGTAGCAAGGGGCTGTGACAGATGAGCTGTGTGGTGCTACATATCCTGAAAAACCATGCTCTGGCTGAGCTCTTGACAACCCTGTGTTTGTTAGCTAGACCCTGTTGTCTCGGGAGTCCTGGGATCATAGGTCAAATCCCATGTCATTTGTTGTTCTAGTGAGAAGTGCTATAGAGGACAGGGTAGATAAGCACTGATGTGCATGCTGAACTGCACTGGAATAGTACAAAACACAGTACAGCTGCTTCTCCTGCATTTTTGTGTGTGCTGAAAGGGAAGTGAAGAAAAATAGTATATAATTATCTGTTTTTAGTGGAAGCTGCTGTGGCAGTTGAAAGAGGAAGATAAAGTTTCTTTGAACTCTATGTGGCCAGCCAGTGCTTTCTAACCGTAACCGTTCAGCTGTTTAGCTTAAATGATGGCACTGACCACACATATGTTTTTGTCTTTGAGGTATAGAAGAAAACTACTTTAAAATTAGAACAGCAAAATTCATAGCTGGCTGAGAACAAGCCATTAAATAAAGTAGATCAGGCCTGAGCGTATACAAGATAAATATGCAGATGGTACGTGAGGTCAAATGAAGGAAGAGTAGGCCTTTTTCTCTGAGCAGTCTGTTGTTTCTGGGAATGGTTTTTTATTTATAATTCAAAAATACTCTCCTCTCCCCCTGCTTTGGATTTAGTGAGAATCCAGGGGTCAAACAAGAGGGAAAAAAAAAAGATTACTGATTATTTACCTGCTGCTTTCTTACTAGATTTCATGTTTAACTTGCTGAGGAGTAAAAGAAAGTATGACTTGTCAAACCAGAAGAGACCAAGGGCCAGACTAGCTGAGGTGTCTAGTGATGGCTGGAAATAAAATGAGAAGAAGAGCACATACAAGTTGTACTTCTCAAGTGTACCTTCCCGGCTGCTGTTGTTCTGTGACTTCAGGACCTCTGAGGCATTGTTTACAGCTGGGCTTTTAACAGTGATTATGAACCCTTTATTTCATTAGGTTTTTCTGGTCTTCCAATAATCATTTATACTCCTGGCAAATGAAAGTATCTTCAGCAATGAGTTCCGTATCAGACTTAAATGTGGTCTTGCTAACTCCCTTATTAATTCTGAATTACTTTCTAGTCTGATTTAGAACAGCTTGTTAAATTTTGTGTAGCTTGTACATTGACATACCCCTGGGCTAGTAAACAGTTTGATAAGCACTACTTTAGAGGAACATGCTGTTTTCATGTTGCTCCTTGTACTGTGCACCTTTCATTCTGACAGCTGTGGAGGAAAGAGGGATTGATCCATTTTCTCTCTCAGTAAAAACTGGAGATGGGTCACAGAATATCCTTTGCTACAACAAGGAGAGGCACACTTACTATTCCTAGTCTTACATATATGGGAAACTTCTCCTTTTTTTGATTTCTTTTTAGTTTCTTTTTTCCTTCCTAAGAATAATTTCACTTTCACTTTCTGCTGCCATTCATTTCCTTTTCCAGTTGGATAGGAAAAAAAACCCAAAATGCGTGTTTTCTCCTGTCTGCAGAGATCAGCAATACCAGCAATGCAGCTGGCCAGTTTTGTCAGCCTCTCTCCCAAGGAACAGCCAAGTGAAATGGACAGAAACTGATAGTATGCTTTAAAACTCAGCTCTGCCTATTATGTAGTTGGAAGGTATAAGAGTGCAAGTATAAAAGCTTGAAACTTAATTTAAAAATAACTGACCTTATCATATAGCAATTTATTCTATACTGTTAAGCTCACCTTACTAGCAGGAAAAAAAGTTTCTCTGCCTGCTGTTGCCAAGCTGAGGGCTCAGATTCTAATTATTATACAGTCAGGTGTTTCAAGGAGACTTAAATGAGGAGCAAAAACTGCTGGCTAATTTAGACATGCTGAAATGCTATGAAAAATTTCTATGTACCAAATGGAAATTTTGCATTCTTGCAGCTTCTTGTTTGCTGATGAAACCCCAAACCCCTACTAGCTGTAGGTATGCATATATTAGAGGTAGATCAGTTTTGCTCTTTTGAGGGGTATAGGTAACCTCTGGTTTTAGGCTACGAACTTGCACATTCTTCATCTGAAAGTTGTTTGCATTTTTATGAGATCAAGAACTTGACAGGCAGAAGGCTAAAAATCTGTCTTTTTTTTTTCTCTTTCCAGATATGAGAAATGAGTGTTGGACGCAGAAGATTAAAGCTGCTGGGAATTCTGATGATGGTAAACATTTTTATTTATGTGATTGTGGAAGTCTCAAAAAGTGGCAGCCAGGAGAAGAATGCAAAAGGCCGTGTTATTATACCACACAGCAAATTCTGGAGAAAATACACTCCTCACAAAGCTTATTGGAACAAACAGCAACAGAAGCTTGAACTGCTGTACAACCCTATTCTGACCTTGCTTTCCAATATGACTGTGGAAGAAAACTTAATTTCTAACTCAAGTGTTCTCAGTTCCTGTGACCCTGACCCGTGGGTACCTTCAGAGGTTAGTGACTTTGCAAACTTGCCAGACAGATTCAAAGATTTTCTACTTTATTTGAGATGTAGAAATTATTCATTATTAATGGATCAACCAAACAAGTGCAAACATAAACCTTTTCTGCTGTTGGCTATTAAGTCACTTACACCCCATTTTGACAGAAGGCAAGCAATTAGGGAATCCTGGGGCAAGGAAATAAAATCAGGGGATGTGACAGTCAAACGGGTCTTCTTACTTGGACAGACACCACCAGAGGATAATTTTCCTGATCTTTCAGACATGATAAAATTTGAGAGTGAAACCCACCAAGACATTCTCCTCTGGAACTACAGAGACACTTTCTTCAATTTAACTCTGAAAGAGGTGCTGTTTCTTAAGTGGGTCAGCAGCAGTTGCGCAGATGTCCAGTTTATTTTTAAGGGTGATGATGATGTTTTTGTGAATACCCATCAGATCCTGGATTACTTGAAGAGCTTATCAAAGGACAAAGCCAAAGACTTATTTATAGGCGATGTGATCAAAGATGCTGGACCTCATAGAGAAAAAAAATTGAAGTACTACATCCCAGAAAGTGTTTATGAAGGTTCGTATCCTCCATATGCAGGAGGTGGTGGGTTTCTGTACTCCGGTGATCTGGCATTAAGACTGAATAATGCATCTGACCAGGTACTACTTTACCCTATTGATGATGTTTATACTGGAATGTGCCTTCAGAAGCTTGGGCTTGCACCGGAAAAACACAAAGGCTTCAAAACATTTGATATCGAAGAGAAATACAGAAATAACATATGTTCCTACACAAACTTAATGTTAGTACATAGTAGAAAACCTCAAGAAATGATTAAGATTTGGACACGCTTGCAAGATCCACACTTAAATTGTTAAAGTAATGTGCATAAGTGTCTTAAGTCTAAATAACTTTCCAAGTTTGGGTCTGACTTTCTTGGTGGGCCATTGAAGCTCTGTTTAATAGTTTAATTTTCTCTGGAAACTTTTTCCTGTACTTTTGAAAATGAGAATAATACTAAAATTTGAGGAGATGGCTTGAAGACTTCATCCTGACTTTTCCACTGTCCTGGTGGTCATTATGTTTCAATATTTGTCTTAATTTTAAAAAGAACGTCAAGGATGTAACTAGCTATCAGTGACTGGTTAGCTGTATTGGAAACAGGGATTGCCTACTACAATTCATTTTTCATTATTTGTGATGGTGGAAGACAATTTTTCCTTGAGTAGTGTTTGTGGGTGTGTGGAAACCACTGTAAATTGAAAATTCACAAATTGGAGGAATGTAGTTTAAGTATGAAACACTCTTGCGAGACTTTATTGAATTTTTTTAATTTATAGTTTTCAGTCTTTTTGCACCCTGGAACAGTATTTTCTCCTTTACTTACGATCTTTTGTGCTAAGCGTGCCTGTGTCTGAAGGATTTACCCTTTTATTAGATGATACTTTTTTTCTTTTACAAAAAAGCATAATACTGTTTGAAACACCCCATAAAAGAGCTGAATATATAAGGAAAAGAAAGAACAGATTTTGTTTGGGGCTGGGCAGTAGATACAGGTATGTCTGCCCCCTGCCCTGAGCTTATGTGCAGTAAAGCTGACTTGTTGCTCGTGTTATTTATGTGAAAAGCTACTCTGGTCAGTCCTTGTTTTCTGTTTTGGCACTAAATGTGATCAGGTAGCTTGATTTGAAGCAAATAACTGAAATTGCACATTGCTTACGAAAGCATGGTTTGGATCTCCTATAAAGTGGTAGCAAATCTAGAATTGTGCAGATCCTAAGAGTTTTGAATTTTGAAACAAACTTTGAAGTTGCATGATGTCTCATGTAGAGTTAAACACGTTCTCAAAACTCAGATCTTCTATATTTCCACATCTTGCTTATAAGAGTTATTCTAAATAGTGATTGCTTCCTTTGTATATGTAGAAGTGCCTGTCTATTTATTGTTCGGATTGAAGACCAAAACATTTTCTTAAATATATTTTGTGTAACATTTTATTTGTATAGTGTTGTCACTCAGATATTTAAATAGAGCATGATATTTTAAATCTGTGAGATGTGTAACATGTTAAATAAAGCTAATTGTTATTTTTGAATTTGAAAAATAAAATGTGATTTAAATATTTCTTGTAATGCTTCATTTGAGACATAATGTTGACTTACAGAGCAGTTGCACTCTACGGCGTGGTATTCAACAATGCATTTCAGCATTTCAGAAGCAAAAGGCTTTGGCAACTTTCTCTAATGCTTAAGTGGCCGACTATCAAGAAAATGTTGTCGCAGTTGTGCATGGATTTGTTAGATGCTGTAATAGATGGACAACTCAGGCAAAAACAAGGGAACTTTAAGTGCCCTGGGAAAAACAGTACGTACAGAAGTAATTGCCTGTACAATAACACTGCTTGTACAATTGAAAGGAGTCAAGGAATGGATTGAATGGCTGGCACTTTGGTCTGTTTTTTGTTTGAAATAACTTGGCAGCTACAACTCTTTGGCTTCTTCACCTGCTTTCTTGTTCCTTCATTCACCTTGAAGAACAAATGTGCTTTTTTTTTGTTCTGGGAGAGGTAAGGTGGTCTGATCTTCCACCTCTGGGTTCTGTAGATGTTCATGTTGACCCCAGGATAGATAGATTAAAGACAACCTGTACTCTGATATTGTGTCATGAGGTTTCGCCCTGTGCCTTTTCGTTCGTTATGAGAAATTTCACCTTTCTGAAAGAGCTGCAGGTTTTACTGTGCATGTGTTAATTCCTACTCTGTTATTCCTAGCCATGCTAAGCAACCTGTTTCTTTCTAAATATTAGAGTGGGATTTTTGTCAAGAGTTTGGGCCAAGTGAAAGAAAAGAAGTTATGCTTGTGATGGGGAATGCAAGTAGAGATGTGGTAAGAGTCTTCATGGCCTAGAGAGAGAGAGAGAGGAAAAGGAGGGCACTGTGGGTGAGCAGAGACATGGGGGTGGGGGGGAGAGGAGAGGCAAGTGAGTACTAATCCTAGTGATGAGTTCCAGGAAAGGATCAAACATAAGTAAGAGCTGGTTGCAAAAAAAAGGGACAGGAAAAGAGCCCAAGAATTTAATCATATGAGTAAAATAGGGTGGAGTGCACATGTGATATTAACCTGTTAGTGAAATGGGTGGGATTGGTGGAGTGCCAGCATTAATTATTTAATTTATACTCTACCTGTGTAACCATGAGATTAAAAACAGGCCTCTTGTATAGGACACAGCTGAGAATAAGGAAGAACAGACTGAGTGGTACTTGCCAAGGAGAAGTGCTGTGAGAAAACATCTACCTGCCATCTGACATGACTAGAGAAGAGAAAGAGGGGAGAGGAAAAGACTGAGCGGGTGGCCCCAGTGGACTAAATAAAATTTGACTACAGTGGGAATAATGGTAATAATGGAATTTGAAAACTGAAATAAGAGGTGTTTAGATGAGGCAGTTGAATGTGGATGCAGTCATCTTTTTTTTTTTTTTTTCCTTCCCTGAATACAGCAGGGAAAATGAAGTGCTGCTGTGATTAAATGACATTGCATCAGGGTAAGCCATTAGAATCCATTAGTTTGTTTGTATAAAGGCTCAGGCCTTTTCTTCTAAATCCAGTTGGGAGGAAGAAATACAGGCCTTTGGATAAGGAAGGTAAATGACCTATAATTAATGCACAAATTATGATGTTTATCTTCTAGAGGATGGAGTCAATTTTTTTCTAAACAAAAGATTTTTCTGCCAGTCAGTTACTTGGAATGTATGCACTGAGCCTTGGATCTCTTCTCCCCCTACCCGGTTTTATTTTGTTATGTAGGCTTGAGTGAAATGTAGCACTTGACAGGGCTGGTGATAAAGAGAATTCCTGACAATCCTTTCTGCTTTTCAGTGTTGGGAGCACTAAAAGCCAAACTTCAGAAGAGTTTTGGCTAGAGAATACAGGAAAGATGCAGACTAGAATTTAGTAAACCTTTTTTTGTGATAAGTATGCAATTCAGCAAGGATCCACATGCAGATAATTCTTAATTTTGGGTTTTGTGATGTGGTAATGAGCAATCTAGCTCTTATCTGATGCTGCTCTTGTGCTAATCTAGTTTACAGTAAGCAGTTTACTCCTGCAATCTGGCCTCCTTTCCCTTCCGGCTTATTACACCTCATATGCATGAGATTTCCACTGTAGCTGTGTTTGCCTGAGGGCACCAATCCAAGTGAGCTCATGTCTACGCTGAACTATTTCCTTCTCACAGAATAATCATGAAACCAATTTAGCAAGCAAATAGGGCAGGGAGAGCTGCTTGATGGTTCCCTTTTACAGACAATAATGCAGGGAGGTGGCCTGAAAGGAGGAATGAGCATAAAACATCACTCTTCAAATTCTCTTCAGCCTCTTCATCTTAACTTTTTAAAGCTGTTGCCTTCTTCCTTGCTGGATGAAGATGAGAACAGGAGTGGGAGTGAGAACTTAGTAAAGCAAGCGTAGTTCTGGAAGCCAAGTAATGGCTAACAAGCCCCATGCTATGCAGAGACATCTGCTAGTGGTTTTCCCAAGAAGGAAAGTTGAATGAAGACAGGGTTGGAAAGAGCCAGTCTTGATCTTAACCTCAGGAACGTTTTGATGTCTTTGTTTTCCTGTAGCTCCACATCATGTTACAAATTGTATGCTGAGAGATTTAAGCAAATTTTCTAAATGTCAGGGGTGATGAAATACTGCGCAGGTCAGTTTTTCTTTTCTTGTGCTCAGATCAGGTCTTTGGTTGCTAATCACAGTTTGTAATATTTATATTGGCCCAGCCTGCTCAAAGTAGTGTTTAAACAAACAACTATGGCTAGACTCTGCTGAGGTATGGCTGAACAGCACCTTGTGGAGTTAGCATGCAAGCTTTTTCAAAGGATTTACAGTCTGGTTTCATTTGTCAATGTCTAACATCTGACTGAACAAGGTGAATTGGACATAAGCTGATCTTGGTGTGTCAGCCTTCACTTCAGGGTCTGTTAATGATCATACAGATCAAAATCTGTACTTGCATAAATAAGTATGGAACTTGAGTGTGATCTCAAATTTTGCTCTGTTTTCCCATACTTGTGTTATTGCGGTTATATATATTTTTTTAATTGCCCTCCAGGCTAAGGACTTCAGACCGTGAGTTACATGCTTATAACTCAGCACCCTTCCCTGCTGCGGGGGCTGGGGCACTTGGCAACATGCAGCATCCTTGCTCTCCGAAGAACTGTGAAGGGAGGCCTCAAAACTTGACTATGTAAGTTTATAGCCCAAATTTTCTGTTCAGGTCAGCAGTAGCATGTCTAGTATGTAGTACAACTGCAGAGGCCTGGGTGTATTGGGATGTCAGTTTTGTGATGGCTCAAAGGGAATTAATTCAGCCCTGAAGGACAATGAAGAGATGGGATCTCTGCTTTTGGGATTTTTCCTGTTGCTGTTGGTTGAGTTCTGTAAAGTTACTGATCTTAGGCCATTCTCTCTGTCTTACCCTGCTCTCTTCTGAGAGGGGGGAGTCAATATGAACGCATACTGAATTTTCTGTCGAAGATTTATTAAGATAGAAATTTGCAATCTCAAATTTATAGAGAGAAAATTACAAGTCAGTCCCCTAATTTCTAGGCTCCTTGACTTATCTCTGCTTGTTCAACTAATGACCTGTGTCATTTCCAGTCTTTGCTGCTAAGCTCCCCAACTAAATGTGTCCATCTTTCTTGCCTTGTTGTCATGTCTTTGTCCCCTCTATCCTGTGTTGTCTCAGCTGTTGGTGGAGACTGAGTGCTTCCCTCTCCAGTAAACATCAGGGTTTACTGACAAACACCTCTTTAGATTCACTGGAATAGATGGATTTTTCCTCTAGCAGATGAATTTTGACTCCCTCAGAGCAGTCTTAAGGTACTTGATGATTTTGTGGCTTCATGTTCAGTGACAGGCCCTTGGACTGTAGGGGGAAGAGACAGTTTGGACAGTGTTCACTGGGAATTCACGTGGGAATTCAGCTTTTTAAAAAAAAACACCACCACCACTGACTTCTGTAAGTCTGATTCAGACTGTTTCAAACAGTGGAGTAAGTTGGGGGGTGGGGGTGGGGTG
>JANZLQ010000086.1:20458658-20471490 GCA_026212715.1 Elanus axillaris | reverse complement strand
GTAAGTTGGGGGGTGGGGGTGGGGTGGGGAGGGGAGGTGGGGCTAGTGCTAAGCTACAAATCAAGCTGTAAACCTCCTGATTTTGAAGTAAGCTTTTCTACTGTCACTGCCCGTGTTGTTTCTTTAAACAAAACTGCTCTGGGCACATTTGGAGAGAGTTTCTACAAGGGTTACAAATAATCCCTAAAGATCCTGTTAGCTTTTAAAGTCAAGAGCTGCAGCCTACTGTTTGTTGCAGCTGTAGTTTTGTGTCCTTTTCCCCTCTTCCTCCATCCCTCTGGCTGAATTTTGATCGAATTCTGCTTTCTACTGTGTGAGGGGGTTATACACGATTCATTCATTTGTGTTTCCTTGTGTGGCTAAAATGTTACCTGTTTTTTCCCCATTACTCCTACTACCACCACTGATAATTCCTCTTCCTCCAGAAAAGTCAATTATCTCATGACAGTCTGAATTTTGTCTTTTGAGGACACCACATATACGTTATGCCAGCAGACCAGCAAGAATGCATGTGTGATGAATATTTGAAAGCTCTTCTGTAAAACGTGTGACTTCCTTTTAAGAACACAAACCTTCCATTTGTACAATACATTTGAGTTGTAACTTCCGAAAACAATGTCATCCTTCAAGTCACTTTTTTCCTGTTTTCTTATCTGTAGGGTAAGTCCATTTCTTAATGTTTTTATGTTTCGTGCTCTTATTTTCCTGGTATCCTGTAACATTAGACTGTTAGGTGTTGTAATAGAGCTGGAAACACCTGTGGGATTTATGTTGGGTCTATATAACTACTCAGCCAAGTAGGGAAGCTAGCATCTGTCAGGTCTTTACAGAAGTCAAACCTGAAAGTTTACCTTGTGAGTAGAGGTGAGATTAAAAATATCCAATTTTAGACCAAATTTTACTAAAATTTGAAATATTCTTCAAGAACACTATTGAAGAAAATAGAAGCACGCTTGTGTACCTAGAGATCCCTTGTGTTCTTTTCCAAAACCTGCATCATGGTTTGCATTTCTTGTCCCATATTGAAATGTATACAAATGTATTAAATTATTTTAAAAAAAAAAGGGGGGGGGGAATCCCCACTACAGGTGAGCAACAGCCAGGGTAGGAAATCATAGGCTAAGCTGAAGGAACAAATGACCCCTTGCTAAGATGGATCCTTTGTTATGCACAGTGTGAAGTGAGGGAATAACCTTTTTTTTTTTTAAGATGTAAACCCAAAAGAATTTCTGTTTTCTTTCCCTTCAATCTTTTTGGAATGTGAGGAAACAGACTTCTGCTTTAGATGTAGGTTTGGCAGCTGCCCAAGAGACCTGAGAGAAAATTCCATCATCTTGTTAGTTGTTGACCACTCTGCTTACGTGAAATAAATGCCACAGAGCCCAGTGAATTGTTCTGTTTTTCTTAAACGTATCCTACATGGTTTTGATGCAATCCCAGGTGCTCAGCAAAAATATTAGTGGTGTTTAAGTGAAGATAATGATGAATATCACTATCAAAAAAGTTGAAACATAAGCCATGCTTTACAGTACCTAGATATTGGATGAGTTTCAAGAGAGGCGAGCTGCACAATCTAGCTTTGTTTGTGCCCTTCAGATTTCAGAGAGATTTTTTCTGACAACTTGTTACTAGAGCAGTCATCCATTCTCTGTATAAATATAACCTGGGTTGTCCTAACTTATACTTGAGGAAGAGCTGTGTTGAGCCAAACCAAGGCTAGATTGGTACTAAGCCCCTCAGAGGAAGCATAAAATGCTTCTGGTAGCTCGGGAGAGCCTTTAGTCGTGATTAGAAGTTGCTTCTAGACCATGGTGGTTAGTGATGAGCAATAAAAATATCTTCCAGGAATTTGTCTGGTTTTTTTGTAACATGCTCTGGCAGAGCTCTGCAACATAATTAAGTGCTGCATGAAAATTCAGTATCTGGCACTCCAAGAATGAGAAAGTTGTTAGTCAGCTGTCTCCTCCTTCCATTGCAATTTGGAGTGGACACAAGTACTAACCCCCCTTCCTTATCAAAGCCGCTAATCTGTGCCTAAAAGCTTGAAGAATCGACTTGTGCAGCAGCAGCTTGCTTTTGAGCAAAACACAGTGTTGTGCAAGACCTGTGATAACAGTGTGAGAACTAGTATGTACATATGGTATACTATCACTGTTCTCCTGCATCTTCTATGCCTACTCTGTAAAAGCCTGCAGTACTACTGAAGCACTCATGGCATGGAGGAAAACATGCATTGTGGGAGGTGTTGCCCCTTGAGAATCCATACAGCATGCGAATTTAGCATGAAGGGTATCTTTATTGTACTATCTATCTATATCTCTTTGAAATGGACTATCCCCAGTGAGTGTTGGTAGTACAGCCATCAGTGATACAACTTAAACCTGATGCCCTTGTGACAAAGTGTAACAGGAAAAATTGAAAGTTTTGTGGGTAGTCAGTTACTGCTTACAGGATGTATTGCATAGAGATTTTTCTCTTGGTGGAGTATGCAGTCATGTGATATGTGTCAGTAGTTCTAACTTGATGCTGATTATGCATTTATTCTCCTCTGGCTTCCTGATTTTTAATTCCTGTCCTTTCTTCCTCACCAGAAAGCAAGATAAACCATTTTAGCTACAAGTGAAAGAATATTAAGCGTGAGAAAATTGGGTTCAGAGCTGCTGGAAAGTGAATGTCACAGTAGGGGCATTATGGAGGAGTTGTCTCTGGACCTCTAATTGAAGCATCTCAAACTTTTTCAAAATATTCACTTTTGATCTAAGTTTGGAACTGATTTCCTACTATTTGCTACACCAAAATTGCATTTGTGTATGCCAAAATTTGTCGTATTTTCCAGCTCTTGTGTGTTGCCTGAGCCATACTGTGTGATGTAGTTGCAGCTGCCTGCTAGAAAGTTTCCCTGCTCAAGGAGAAGTGAAATATGTGCCTGTGTCTTGGGAGGAGGAACTGGCATGGATCCAGCATAGTAATTCTCAGGTGATGCCTGGTCCTTTTTCCCACTTTCCAGGAAGTTCCACCACACATGAGTGTCCTCTCACTGTGCAGGAGAGAATGTGGACCTCCTGATTCTGCTTTCAGGTGGGTGGTTAAGAGTGTAATATCCTTTCCCCTGGTTTATTTTTGCTTGTTCTCAGGTGGTCTGTTTTGGATTTTCCCTATTGTAGTATGTTTGTTGTATGTAGCTGGTGTTTAATGCCAGAGAGATCTGAATCATTCAGTCAGGGTAATTAATACTGACCTAATTACATGGATGAGTTTTGCGCTGAAATTTTTAATGGTACTTAATAATTAGAAGAGTTCCTTATTCCCCACCTCTATGATTCAGTCCTTTGCCTTTCATGCCTCCAACGAATAAGGGCACTTGATGAAATGAATTCCCTGTTTATTTGCGTTGGGTAACTCTCTGAGTCCCTGTGCCTCCTGCCTCTAGAAGCAAGGGATGTTGCTGCAGTTGAACCTCTCTGCAAAGAAGGCTGTGGTTGAATTCAGCGACACGGTATTGTCCCTCATCTAAAGCAGGAGAGGACATCAGTGAACTTTGATCTCTGTAGGAGATTGTAGAGGTCAGACAGGGATAGGGAGACTCACAGACGGCAGCTTTGTCCATGGTTGTTACATGTAGTGCAGCTTTCTGTTCAGGAAGTCCTTCAGCCACATTTGCTAAATGGGAAGTATGCCAGAGAAGATACATCTTTATATGCCATCCTATTTACATTCATCCCCAAAGTGTCTGTCTAGAGAGGAGGCTCCTATATAACCTGGTAGAGTTATCCCTTCTTAACTGATGAGTGTGCAGGTCTGTGTCCTAAAGCACTGCAGTAAACAGGAGAAGCCCAAATGATAAAGATATCACCCCTCTCAGTTTCACCAGGCTAGGGAAAAAGCGTTAGAGGTCATTGTGATTTCAGATGTACATCACGTCTGTAATAAAGCAGTTGGGCACCTCAACTAGCAATCCAGCTGGGCGAGAATGTGTGCAGCACCAGACTCATCAGCTGAAGTGGTAAACGATGAACTTCACCCACTGCACTGCTCTTGCTGGTTGAGGCTTGCTGAAATAGCTTCCTGCACACCTCTGTAGAGGAGAGTGGGAAGGAGGGTATATAAACAAAGATGAAAAAGCTTGGTGTGGGAGTGTTTTTGTAAATGGAGGGCCTTCGGTTTGCTGAGGGGCAGCCAGGGTCATCAGAGCTGGAAGGATTTCATGGTCAGTGGCAAACTGGGAGCTGCAGGCAGAAATCTTGGCCTACTCCTGCATCCCAAGAAAAAAGTGATGAAAAACCTGATGGAAAACTGATGCTCAGAAATGTCTGAGTAGCTTTTTTTCCCCTGGGTCTGTATCTTTTCCATGATTTCAAATGAAGCAAAGTGGTTTCAAAAACACTGTGGTTAGCTTATTTCTAGATACAATATATGTTTACACCTTGCATGTCTCCAGGGGCTAAACAACTGCCAGAATACCTGTGTGGCTGTAGTTCTGTGAGGGTGAGCAGATAAACATGGTGCTTTGGGGTTAACGTTATTGTTTTTATCCCCAGAAGGGAGATCTGTGAAACGAAAGGGCCCAAATTGTGCAAAAGAAAAATGCTACAACTGGCATTTCATGTAGTCACTCGGCATTTGCTTAAATACATGAGTGCTGCTTTAACGTTATATTAAACATCCCTCCAACCTACTTCCTTTTAAATTCCCCCTGTGTTTCTTCCTTTTATTTCTGGTCTGTTCTGAATATCCCAGTGTCTAGAATTTGTCTTTTATAATGATACATAGCGTGGCATGATGCCAGCCTCTACTCAGGGGAATTTTTGTTCATGTTAAGATTTGAAAACCTTTATAAAACACACCCTTGGAGGAAAAATAGTCTGGGATTTAAGAAACAAGATAGAATTAGAAGAGTTCAGTGCTCTTACCAGCTGTGTCATATTTTCCTGGGCTGACATTTTTTGGGGAAAAAGGGTAACTTCTGAAATTCAGCTCCAGGATGCTTCCACACTGACTCATGGAGCTACTGTGGAGGAAAAGAGCATCTTAGATGTACTGTATAAATATAGGTTAAAATTCAGTGAACAGCTTTTGTCCCTAACTTCTTGGGCACATGTTGTTGGGCCCTGCTCTGAGAGTAAAAGTGTAACGATTAGAGACACAAATTTTTGAGAAGAGCCAAACAATCTGTAACATAAATGAGACCTCTGCTTCTCACTCACCCTCTTCAGTCCTAAGCAAGTGAACATAGGACAGTTTCTTACACGAACCAAGATGGTCTTCAACATATTCATGTTGAATTGGAGGTGAACAGTGGGATAGGACAGCTTGCTTGTGCGATGAAGTTTGAGGGTGGTGGTGAGGAGGGTGCGGGGGGGTTGTTCAGAAGGACTGCGGGAGTCCAAGTAAAATGGGAGGTAGATATGAAGGAAGATAGGTGGAAGATGGTACAGCATGTGGACAAGGTAGTATAACCTGGTGCTGCTCGGGAGCAGGATCTTGGGGTTGCTGTAGGTAGTGGTGGGAAGTGGTCAAAGCCAAACATGGCAAGGAAAGGGATAGACTGGCACTCTGTAAATCCATGGTTCATTCGTATCTTCAATAGTGCATGCGGTTTGGGTTTCCTCATCTAACAAGGACAGAGGAGAACTGCAAAAGGTGCAGAAGGAGACAACAAGGACCCACCCTGAGCAGCTCCAGTCTATGTGAGGTACAAGTCTTGGATTTAGAAAGAAATTACTGAAGAGGGGCATGACAGAGGGCTACAAAATTATGAGTGGAAAAGAAGAAGCAGGGGTCTTCAAAGGGAGCCAGAGCCAGAAACACAACAACAACAACTGGCGGGTTTTTTACAGACAGCAGGCAGTGGATCCACAGAGCTCCCTGCCTGAGGTTTTTTGGATGCCAAACATTTACAGGCTCAAGGGGAAACTGGGCAATTACTTGAAAAAGGGAATCTACTTCAGGAGCGCAATATTTCTTGTGAGTGTCACTGAGCAGAAATTACATCTGGCTCAGAAGACCTCTGAGCTGAAACCATTTGAAGGCAGGAGAGCGCTTTGGGGCAAATACCTTACATGGTCGCCTTGTTCTTACTCTTCCTGGGTCATTTGCTCATGACTGCTGTTGGAGGTGAAGACAGGGCTGGACAGACCATTGGCCTTGACCTAGTGCCAATTCCTATGTTTGTGTTCAGTAGTGTTGTCAGGAGCCAGTCCCAAAATCTTTGTTTTATTAATATACAAAATTCCTAGCAATTACCAGAACTATAACATGCAAGAACACCAGATCTCTAATAACTGCACAGAAGATAATTATTTTCCTCATTTTCACAACAAGCCATTGCATGTAGGCAGTGCTCATTTACTTTGTTGTCTTTGTTTTAATGAAGCTCCTCAGAACGACAGTCCTAAAGCTCAGCCTTTTGAAGCAAGAGTAACTCTGGCTCTGCAGACAACTTGCCAACTTCTCACGTGAGAAGAAATGAGTGGAGAAAGGGAAGAAGCTGGTGTCACTCAGTGGTGGCTGTGCTCATTGCTCACGTGTCTACTATTAACCGAATACTTGAGGTTTACATCAGTAATGCTTTGGTTCTTGGTCCTTCCTTCCACAGGAGACGATACCCTTGGAGAAAACAGTAAATGCCATTTCTCAGCTGGTTTTGCTGACTGTGTGACTGCCCAGGAAGGAAAGGCCACTTGGAAATTGGTAGGTGTTTTGCCCCAGTGCCTGGAGGGATGGGATAGGATGCAATGGGCAAGCTGCCCTGCCCCATAGCAATGCTCCTCACTTCTCACACAGGCTTCTGCTGCTCTGTCCATCTTTGTCCACATGACTGACCACTGGAGCACTGGCTGTTGCCCTGGATGGAGATGCTTGGGCTTGGGCAGACGCTGCAGCCCCAGCTTACACTCACTTAGCATTGTGGACAAGTTTACATTAGGATGAGTGCCTGCTTGGCAAGGAAGGTTAAGCTGGATTTCTCCATGGCTGTATAATGCAAACATGGCTGGAGATGAGCCCGGCAGATGGGAGCTGGAACCGAGCCATCAGCCAGAGCTCTGGGAGCCCAACGAGGAGGGACCTGACAGAGAAACCAGCCTAGAAGAGCGAGGGAGGGCTGGGAGTGAAGAGGTTGGTGTGATACAAAGTGTATCTCTCTCGCCAGTGGGATTTACAGAGCGGCTGGGGGGGGGGGGATATTTAAGGCTGTTTGAGGTAACTTAACAGCTGTGTGCTGAGCTTTTTTGCAGATGCCAAAGCATTCAGATGCAGATTGCCTTCAGAACCAGCGCTGCCATGGGAAGGATTTTGTCCCCAAATGCTGGTGTGATGGCAGCCAGGGGTTTGCCTGGCAGCTACCAGCCCAGCAGCTGAAGTGTGCTGGCAGGGCAGGAGCAGGCACTGTGTGCTCTGACCCCTTCCAAAGGCAGGGAGTTGTGGGCAGAGCAAAGCCTTGGGTGGGCTTCAAGTCCCAGTGAACACATTTGAATAAATTATTTCAATAAATGATTGTCCTTAAACCCTCCCCCTCCAACCACTGGTGCTGGTGTGTCAGTAAAGTTTAGATTTGAGACTGCAAGTCTTTTTCTATATATATAAAAAATTCCTATCTTCTGATTTTACTCCATTAGGGAAAAATGCCACATAGAGAATCCTATTTACAGGCACAAGGCAGCTGCTTTTCATTAGGATCATTTGCCATAAGCCTGGCTGTCAAAATACTTGCGCAGTTAAAGAATGCAGTTGACTCTCCCAGCCTGTCTCTCTCCTCCATGGTGAGCGTTGTGGTGGGTGAGCTCTTTTCAACCAAATCGGACTGGAGACCTTGAAGCCTTGAAGTTGTACAAGCCCCACAACACCCAGCTGAGCACAAATGCCCCAACCGTGGGGATTTTTGATGGGTGCTGGTGGCTAATAGACATCAGCCAGTCTCACTGGGGGGTGTAAGGTGCTGTTCCACTGCAAACAGACATCTTTGTTAAAAATATGTATATGTGTTATCTCTTGCACAAGATGAGTGCTGATGGAATCAGCCCTCACTGCAGCAGTGCAAGCACTGGCAGCCCAATTGCTTTGGACAGAGACCCAGAGAAGTGGTGGTCAAGCTACCATTTTACAAATACCCTTTCCAAGCATACCTCCTCTTACTGACTTCTTTTAATTAAATTTTAATTTTCAAAGCCATGAAGAGCCGTGATGTTTTCTTGGGTCTAATTTTTTTAACAAAGCATCATCCTGGTTTACTCCAGGTGGGATTTTTTTGTTTTGTTTTGGGAGTTGCTGTGGCTGCTGGCAGCTGTTCAGTTCATGCAAGCTGTTGCTCAGCTGGGTTTTTGCTCCCAAGCTCCTTCAGAGCCCAGCCAGCCAGGAGAGCAGGGAAGTGTCACACACTGGACACAGGCCAGCTCTTTGGCATGGCTGTCATTTTTAACATCTGGATTCCTTCATGTGAAGTCATTAGCAGAAGTAAAAAAGAGTTCAGGCTGAAGGGAGGGGAAAATTCCCCTTTGGTAGCTCTTCTACTCTACTGTTTGAGGACATTTGTGTTGCTGCAGTGGCCATTTGAACATCCTGCTGGAGGAAGTGGACCTGTTTCTAATTTTCTCTCAAAGAGCTGATGTATGCTGGGGTGATGTCTGGGGTGGTGCTGCCAGTGTGGACCCAGTCGTCACCCCTGTGAACACGTACAAAGCATCTGGGCTTTAGACCTTTTAGGGTGAGCTCGTGTTTGCCTTGAAATAAGGCAGACTTTTGCCACCAGCTTCACTGAACACTACCCGTGCAGGCAATGGTTTGCTTCTGAGCAGCCCATTCCCCAAGGGCTTTCCACCAAAATATCTGATTTTTGACTGAAGCTGAAAGCGCCATGGCTCATACCTGGGTGGTTTCCAAAGAGATGCTGCCAGACATGATACCTGGGAGACATTTGCTCCCTGCACAGAGCAGTAAGAAGGATCCATCTCTTTTATTGGCTTTGCTGCTGCAGTCCCTTGGTGACTCTGTCACATGGGCATACCGAGCAGTGTTTCCTGCAGCCTTTCAGAGCTGGCCTCTGTCCTCATTTTTATGATTTGTTTGTTGGATTCTCAGCATTTCTCTTTGCTTCTCCTCTGTGTCAAAATCTTCAGCAAGAGCAGGAAGCAGTAGCTCTGTACCAGGAATAACATTGTTCTCCAGAACCACTTGCAGTTAGAGGCGTTAAAAGAAAAAGTGGTGATGTGTTCTTGATTTGAACTTCTGCACTGTTTCTTAAACTGTTTTCTGACTGCAATGTCATCCTCAAAGTGCCGGTTCCTTTGCTAGCATCACGGGGGATTTTCATGCCTTAGCAATCCTTGCTGCCTTTCTCCAGCACCTTCCAGTTCCAGCTTCGCGATGTGCCCAGTGACCCTAGTGGCAGCAGCAGCATGTTGGAAATGAAATCTTTCCCCAGGCAAAGAGTTGCAAGGTAACGATGCTGCCAGACTCCTGGAGTAGCTACTGACTGTGGTGGGGCAAAAGGAGATGGGAAGAGAGGGGTTATTAGCCCAGATGAAGCATGTTTGAACACATCTGGTGTAGGCAAGCACTGTGCATTGGCTCTCTCTGCCTTTGAAGCCCTTTGGCCATGCGTGTCTGCATGTGGGGCAATGAGTATACCCTGCAGAGCCCACCACCAGCTCAGTGCACACATCTGTTCAATGTTTCAGCAATGTGACCCTGTCCCTACCTATGTGCTGTGAGCATCAGAAGCAAGCACGTATGTAGCAGACCTTGCTGGGAAGATGGGGTGAGTATTAACCCAGGGTAGATGGGGAGCTTGTCTAACGGGGGCTGGGCAGATCCATCCCGGGCTTCAGGAAGGTATCTCCTCTACAGCCTCATCTTCCTGGGGTGTTTTGCTATAACCCTGGGCAGGCTTGCTAGCCCTACCCATAGCTGTGACAGGTCAGTCTTTTTGCAGACTAGCACATCACCCCGGTCACGCTGGCTTGAAACAGGGGTAACCTGATGCAAAGAGCATCATTCTGCACAGAGCCTGTGCTCGGATCAGGATGGGACCCATGCAACCCCTTAGCACCCCATTCCTGAGCAGGCAAGGAATAAACCACACCAATCAGGCCACAGCTTTGGTGGCCTCTATTTTTTCTTAGGGTTTTTTCTCTTTTTTTTTTTTTTCTCTTTTTCAGGCATTTCTGTTTGGTTTTCGTTTTAATGGAGAGGTCTGGATTCCCCCACCATCTTTGCAAAAACAAACCAACGTGGAGAGGAACGGCAAAGGGTCACAGCCATCTCACACCCATGTGTGCTGCTGTGAGAGAGCAGCAGGGAAGGAAACGTGGGGGAGAGGGGATCTAGCCACTGAAAAAGCATGTTTCTCAGCATATAGATCCAGGTACAGTCATCCTGAAAGTGTGGTGGGAGCTAATGCATCAGTTCACTACTCATTGCTGTGCTGGCATCACATCACCACCTTTCTGAGCCCAAGACAGGCTGTTTTGGGGCAGAAGGGAGCAATACAGCTCTTTTTTTGCCAGGCTGGGGAACTCCCCAAGGTGCTGGGCTTTTCCCACATCGTGATGCCAACACAGAGACTCGAGGCTGCATCTTTCCCTCCCCAGAAAACTCCCTGGCCGCGGCGGGAGCCAGCATGGCGGCAAGCTGGGTGCGAAACACTAGTTTTTGTTTTCAGGTCTCAAATTGTGGTCACTGTGGAGGAAACGGGCTGTAGTTTTGGCCGTTGCCAGCATCTTCTTTGGTGCTGCTGCTGCTTCCTGGGGCATGCAGACATGCATGGGGAGGGTGAACCTACCCAAGCAGAGTGGCTGCCCGGGGAGGAGGGTGGCCCCTTCGGGATGGGGATTCAGACAGAAATCTCCCTTGACACTGTTGCCACCCCAGGAAACTCTGGACAAGTCCCTTCTGCTGCCTGTTGTGGCCGAAAACAGCAATTACCAGCAGAATAACAACCGCCACTGCCTCCCCGGGGCTTATTGCTCCCGGGTGGTTCAATTAGCCCTTGCTTGCATAAAGCAGGGGGGATAACGCTGCTGCTCTCAACCCAGCTGCATCATTTTTATTTTCATTTCTTCCCAGCAAAGCCTCGCTGCAGGATCACGGCAAAAGGACAGGATGCGGAAGCTTGTCCTAACAACAGCAGCCCCTCTGTCCAGGTCCCTGGCAGTTCAGAGGTGATTTTCTACTGTGGCTGCTGGGAATCGCAGCCTCGTGGGTTTTTTTGTGCCCAGCCAGCGTGAGAGTAAAAATATAAGTCATGATCCTACAGCCTGTAACATTGCTTTGGTCTCCCTGTTTGGATGGTCGTTATTGATTATTTTTAGCTGTAAAAGGGGGCAGGGAAGAATGAGCTAGGACACGGCTCCCTGCTGCTATTTCAGGGGATTTGTTAGGTTTGTAGCTGACTGTTGAGAGATTAATAGACAAACCCCAACCACTTTGGTATTGTGTGCTCTTTATTTTTAATATAAATCAGTTTTGCAGTGGTTTGCAGGACACAAAGCTGCCTGCAGCCTGGGTTTCCTCCCACCAGAATGAACGGCCTGGCCAGGCACGTGGGTCAGCAGCCAGGGCATCATTGCTGCAGGGTTTTTGTTCTGCCTTTTCTTCCTCCTGCTGCTTGGGATGTGCAGAAGGTGGGAACTGCTCTGGGAATGGGATCAGCATGCCCATGTCCAGCTGGATGCAAGCCCTCCCAGGTCACCCAGAGCTGGTCCTCCCAAGTGAGTCCCAGCTTGTGAACATCCCAGGGATGAAGAGACAGCCACCAGCCCTCTCACCTGCCACAGTCGCCCTGGTCTGGGGCAGAAGTGCGATGTCTGCCGCTGCCAGCAGGGACTAGGGGGGGCATAGTTCCCACTGGGGTGGGGGCAGGGAAGAGGTTCTGGTCCTGCCAGAGGCTGCTTCTGGCATCTGTCTTGTCCCAGCACTGCATCTCCTCTCCACCATCACTGAGCAGAAATTACTGTTGCTGGGGAGATGCTGAGAATGACTTTCTCTGATACCCTCCATCACAGCCACAGGAGAAGAAACCTCCATGAGAGATCCATCCTGAGCACGGGCTGGGATTTGGTCTTGAACAAGAAGGTTAAGAGAACTGTACTGTCCCAGATCATGGATTGATGTGACCTGGTGTCTGAAAACAGTCACAGTGGCTTACAGGACTAAGAAACAAGACATGCACAGAGAGTAACT
Source organism: Elanus axillaris (assembly GCA_026212715.1). Lineage (NCBI taxonomy): Eukaryota > Metazoa > Chordata > Aves > Accipitriformes > Accipitridae > Elanus > Elanus axillaris. The sequence continues at coordinate 20,459,313 of JANZLQ010000086.1, read as the reverse complement.
TCCTCCCACCTTGCAGGAGCACTTATTGTATCACACCCTCTGGACCATGAGACACTTGTGTTGAGCATCAGCTGGGCAATGTAGGTGCTGACCTGGGGTCTGTCGGGGCTGGGATTGTGCTGAGGTACTGAAGCCCTCTGCAGCCAGGACCTGCTGCTGGCTGTGTGGGCTGTTTGCGCTCCCCCAGCCAGGCTGTCTTGGGGGTGCTCTCATGGCTCCCCCCAAGCATCGCAGCCACCTGTCCCCCTGCTGCCAGTGCCCTGGCAATGCCCTCTCCCTGGGGACACCCAGCCAAACCATCTGGTTTAGTGTCCTCTGATATCTGAACACAGGGAGAAAGGCTGATCCAAACATTTTTTTGAACCAAGGAACACCACTTGCATCTGGACATCCATCCCCAGACCCTTCCTAGGAAGCTGTCCTGGTTTTGGCTGGGATAGAATTGATTTTCTTTCCAGTAGCTAGTATAGTGTTATCTCTTGGGTTCAGTACCAGAAGAATGTTGATAACACACTGACATTTTCAGTTGTTGCTAACTAGTGTTTAGGCCAACTCAAGGATTTTTCAACTTCTCAAGCCCAGCCAGCAAGAAGGCTGGAGGGGCACAAGAAACTGGGGGGGGGGGGGGGGACGACAGCCAGGACAGTGGACCCAA
>JANZLQ010000086.1:20423494-20452163 GCA_026212715.1 Elanus axillaris | reverse complement strand
TACAGGAAAGACATTGAGGTGCTGGAGTGTGTCCAGAGAAGGGCAACAAAGCTGGTGAGGGGCCTGGAGCACAAGTCTTATGAGGAGTTGCTGAGGGAACTGGGGCTGTTTAGCCTGAAGAAAAGGAGGCTGAGGGGAGACCTTATCACTCTCTACAACTACCTGTAAAGAGGTTGTAGCTAGGCGGGGGTTGGTCTCTTCTTCCAAGTAACAAGTGACAGGATAAGAAGAAATGGCCTCAAGTTGCAGCAGATGAGGTTTAGATTGGATATTAGGAAAAATGTCTTAATGGAAAGGGTTGTCAAGCATTGGAACAGGCTGCCCAGGGAAGTGGTTGAGTCACCATCCCTGAAGGTATTTAAAAGATGTGTGGATGTGGAGCTTAGCGACATGGTTTAGTGGTGAACTTGGTAGTGTCAGGTTTATGGTTGGACTTGATGATCTTAAAGGTCTTTTCCAACCTAAATGATTCTATGTTTCTATGGTAAGTGTGGAGTGGGGTTTGCAGGTCTGTCTGTGCCTGAGATAGGACAGCAAGAGGGAATTTTGGGTTGCTTTGGACATGTGTAATTACAGACAGGCAGCTGTGGGAGGAGGAGGTTTGTGCTGCTGGAAGAATTATAGCCTCTCACTGGCATTTTGGCCAGCAGGACTACTTGCAGGATGGGTAGAAAAGCTTAAAACCAGGGAGCTGGGATGCAGTCGCTTGCACCAAAGCCACTACAAACCCCAGGCAGCTGGGGAAGGTCTGACACACTGTTTGTTTCAGCTCATGAAAAAAAAAGGGTGTATTTGTCCCTGAACATCTGTCAGCTTGTCAAGCTGTAATGACTTAGAAAAAAGAAAGGATTTTTTATTTTATTTTGCTAAATGATGATTGACATTTTAAAAGGAATATTTCAGAGCCGCATGTCAAACAGCCTAATTGCCTTATCTGCGTGGCCCCTAATGACAAGTTAGACTATTACAGCTGAAAGAACTGTAAGCATCTAATAATTTACACATCATCACCTGGGCTATTTGATTTCCACACATTGTCACTAAGTGTAGATGAGGAGAGGAGCTGCTTGTGTTTCAAGGCAGTTTCACCTGTTTCACTCAGTCCTGCATCAGGAGGGTGCAGCCCCAAGGGAAATCAGCCTTCAGCAGAAGTCAGTTAAAATGTTGCGATGAAAACACTCACTTTTACATAAGGTTTCCCCCCACCCTCCAGTAATTGAATCTTCTTCTTTTTTGAGAGAGAGAACAAGCAACTTGTGCTCTGCTTCTGGGTCAGGTTGGGTATCAGCATCACTGTAATTCCAGTTTATAGCATTATGCATTATAAACAAGATAATGGATAATGCCTTCTCACCAAGACACCCAGCAATGGAGGAATACTGGACAGCAAATTGAAAGAGCAGGTCTGTCCCTAATGAGTGATAGCTGGCCTCATTTAGTTGATTAGCTAATTGCTATCACAGGTTTAGCAGGGCAGTATATGAGTGAGTAGGCTCCCAGCCTAGGCCCTTTGCAGGGATGTGGTTTGGAGAGGGCCTGGGAAAGTTGATGATTCCATGTTTGCTTTGCCTGGGGGGGTATTTAAGAGAGGGAGAGGTTTTCCTTTCCTTTTCTTTTTTTGGTCTCATTTTAATGTTGTGCCTCTGGTAAACCTCTGCCATGAAGACTTTGCCCACCCTGATGCTTCTGGCCCTGCTCCTGGTGCCTTTGGTGTGGGGACCAGCCACTGGCAGGCAGGCTCCTGGAGCGATGCTGAGGTCCCGCTGCGATACTGCTGGTGCTGCACTGGGGGTGAGTGATGGGAAGCGAGGACTTGGTTCCCTGTAGGAAACTCCCTTACAGGGTGCAGTGTCTTGCCTGCTTTAAAATCCTTCTCTCCTCTGCATGGCCCCTGTGGATTAAAGCACAGCTGGGTTTTGCTTGCTGTGTTTTTGTACTGGTTGTGGTCTAACAGCATAAAAGAGGCAATGCTTTTGGAGGTAGGGAGGGGTGAATATTTATCATCACATGGAAGAAATGAGGTGGCCTAGGGGCTTGGTCCAGGCACAGGCAAAACCCCAGGATACCAGGACACAGTGGATCTGGTGCTCCCTTCCCATCAGGTTTTGGTTGGGATCTCTCTAAGCAGCGTTACAAGTCTGGGCAGTGGTAGTTGGGTCTGCAATAAGACTTTCTTTTCTTTATAGGCATGTGGGTCCTCTTGGGAATATCCAAAGGTTAAACCAGGTAAGAGTTAATTCTCAGACCAGCCTTTTTTTTTTAGCCTAAATAAATTCTCTCCAGAGCTTGTTGGGTACCTCAAGCCATGGTGTGGAAAGTCAGGAGAAACAACCTGGCCCTGGGGTGGCATGGAGAGGGAAGGGATGTAGCTGATATCGAGTGCTGGGGGAGGGGAAAAAAATCAGTGCTAGCATGGGAGATAACATGTGGTGCTATCTTGCAGCTGCCAAACCCCTACTACAGAGCAGGACCCTGGAGGCAGGAGCAATGTTCTGCAGCCAATCACTGTTAGGCAGCAATTAAAACAAGTATCAAAAGTTCAATCCAAACTTTACTTGTGCTCCTGTAGGGTAAACTTATCAGTGGCTTATGGCTCTTCTAGATTTGAGGTAGTGTTTCTGGAAAATATGATATTTCTTCCTGCCCAAGGGCAGGGGTTTCCCACTTTGAGGGCTGAATTAGCTATGGTGAGATGCTAATGTTGCTCATCATACTGAGGCTCTGAGGGCTTCTTCCTTGGCTGAAGCCTTTGCATTAAAGGGGTTGAAAATGCCTTCAGGAGAGCTCTACCTCCCAGCTCTGCAGGTGTATAAACAACAAATGTAACAGTGCACTCATTGCTTTTGTAACTCATCCAGATGTGGCAATTCCCCAAGCCTTTAGCTTTGATCCCTAAACAGCGTGACCCTGCAGATGGGAACCTGCCTCCCTGGCACAAGCACCACTAACTGCGTGGCCATGCTGGGACCTCTGTGCTCCTGCATGGTCATGTTGGGGGTGACTTAAAGCATGAGTGTGCCCTGCTCTGCGGTGGTAGCAGTAGGGGTACAGCCTGGCTCCCTGTGGGGCAGGAGGTGGTGGTGGCCAGGGCTTCTCCAGCTGCCCCCAGTCTTCCAACTACTCTGGAGTGGCACAAACAGGTGGGGTGAGTGCTGATGGGGAGGAGGTTTAAGGTAGGTTACTAGCAGATGTGAATGGAAACTGTCACTTGGGCTGGAAGGAAGTTTTAGGCTCACCCCAGGCTGGTGCATGGGTGCGTGCTCAGGTGGCCTCCTCCCCTTGACCCCAGGACCTGACATGGGGTTACTTGTATGTTCTCCTGCTGATGGATTTGCATGTTGCTCGACAAACTGGAGTGAGAAGTGACAAAATGGGGAGGTGAGGGACCTTGAAAATAATTTCTGGTAATAAGGACTAGTGACTCTTTTGAGGAAGTGGAGATGGAGGAAAACTTGAGGTTATTGCTTCTTGTCTTCCAGGGTCAGAGTCTCCTTGGATATTGGCATATGTGCCTATAAGAAGCTGCCACAGAGTCCTGAAGGACAAGTACGGGGAGTTTTCTCCCCCAGCATACCATGGTGATTACCCCGTAGACTTTTGGTGCAACTGGACAATCTGGGCAGGCTCTAGAAAGCATATAATAATTTATATTCAGGGCTTTATCACTAAGGAGGGTTGCAACAAAAATGAGGACAAAATCCTATTTGAAGGAGTTTCTTCATTGGTGGAAAACAGTGTGGTTTATGCTTGCTGGGAAAAGGAGACACATGTTTTTGCCACCTTTGCTCAGGCTGTCCACATTGTGTTGCTGAAGAGGTACTTGCCAAACTGCAGAGATGCACAGTTTAAAGGGAAGTACTACATCTTCCAAGACCAGGAAGGTCAATCTTCCTCAAAAGATGATGTGAATACTGAAACTCCTGCTCCAAAACTACCAAAGCAAGATAGTATTTTTCAGTCTGGATGGGCTGAAAACCTTAGAGATGTGCCAGGCTTTGCAACCACACATAGCACCGTGAGCCTTGGCAAGACCACAGTGTTAAGCGGCGAGTTGATGCAGGAAAGAGGAATCATGCTGGGTACCACTGCTGTGGGAAGTCCTGTTGAGCTTGTCCCAGGTGAATGGGCAAGGACAACAGTCCTGGAAACAAAAGCTCCTTATGCAATGGAATCTGAGCTGCAAGGAGGTCTGAGATGCTGCAAGGAAGCTCAAGGCAGAGGAACACCTGAGGGCATAATCCCTACTGCAGCACAGGATACCTGGGGGCAGAGTCTCTCTATGAGTGAGGACTTCACTGTGGGTTTTAGTTATATGCACAGGGTTTCAAGTGTACTTTTGGAAACTCCTTTGCTTGGTGCCTTTCAGGTAGCAGAGCCTTTTTGGCAGCCAGCAGGTGTAGGTCTGGAGAACAGCCAGTCTGTCCTGCACTCTGTCCTGAAGCTGAAAGATCTGGGTGACCTACAGTTTACTATTAAACCAACACACACAAGTTGCCTGGACTTGGCTGCACACTCGCAGTCTTTGTCCTCTGGCAGAAGAGAAAGCAAAGAGAGCACAGATACCATCATGTACCGAGGGCTCAGCACAGTCAGCTTAGAGAATGATGAAAGCCATCCCCAGTCCAGCATTCCAACTGATGGCACAGTAAGCAGTGATGCTGACAGCCTTACAAAGGGCCTGATGCCCAGCCTGAGTAGCCCGTATGAAGTGGTAAAGAGGGACCACTCACATCTGCTCCCTGAGAGAAGCCAAAGATGCCAAAGCAGTTTTAGGGATTTGTCCATGACTCAACCTGAGCTTGGAACAACTGACCTCCAACACACAAAGCTCATGGATATTTCCCGCCTGGAAAGTTTTAGGGAAGCTGTCAAGGGGAAAATAGTGCTGCATCCCACAGCACCATGGGACATCCTGCAAGAGCATTCTCGTTTGTGTGGCCAGAGCAGTCATGTCCTGCAGTCAGCCCCTACAGACCCTGGGAGCCTTCTCCAGAATACCCAAGCACACAACTGTCCAGCTGCTGAGAAAGCTCATGTGTCTTCCTTGGGTGTACAAAGCTGCCACCACCAAAGTGACAGAGCTGCACAGCCATGGCTGCTTGTACCCCCTTTGCCAACAAGGCTGGAGCATCTTCCCACAGCCATGTCCGCCCCAGGGACAGAAACAATCCTTGCACTGGTGGTCTCCCACACAGAACCTGTCCCTGCAGACTTTGGCTCTACTGATTTCATCCCTGTGGCACCTCTTCCTCCAGAAGCAGAGCCTGTGTCCAAGATGGTCTTCTCTCCACCAGCTGCTTTGGATTTGGACCCTACCAGTCTTAGGCAAAAGGCAGGCATCTTGCTGGCTAGCCCAGGAGGACAGGAGGTGGTCTCCCCTTTGCCACCTCGTCATCTGTCAGTAGCCTCTGAACTGGGCACAAATGAGTCCCCTGGATGTCTTGGCCCTGGAATGCAAAAGCTGGTGCTGGGGGAAGTGGGTGACCAGCAAGGAGAAACCTCAGCCTCTGTGGGCTCGATGTTCAGGAGTCCCTCCCCAGCTTCTGTCACTGTCCCAAGGCCTGGTGTGTTGCTTCTTCGGTCTGAGGACCATGTGAACAGTGGCTCTGGGGTGGCACCAGCTTCTGGGCCTGGCACCTGGGTGGCGAGGAGAGAGGAGCACATGATGCCTGTGCAGCATCAGGGCATGGCTGCTAATGACAAACAGGCTTCTGCCTCCATCTTTGGGGGATTTAAAATGCAGAAAACCACAGAAGCTCTCCAAGTGGGTGCAGGAGAGTGGAGAAATGTGTCCTCCAGCACCACTCCTGCACACCCTGGTCATCCCACAGCCCTGTGGGGAGAAACAGTGTTGAGAGGCCAAAAGCCTCAGGAGCCTTCTGAAGTATCCAGAAACACCCAGATGCCAGGAGGACAGCAAAAGAAGCATGCTGGTAGGTCTCCCAGTACTTTGTATCTTGGCATAAACCATCTTTAGAAGGCATAAGTACTTGGTGGGGTCAAGGATGAGGCTGTGTCTTTCACCTGTAGTCCCTGCCTGGCAATCATAACCTGCCCTCTGGGGAGGGGAAGTATGGTGTGTTGGCTTGGGCTAGATGGCAGGTACCTGCCAAAGCTGCTCTATCTTTCCCCCTCCTCAGCTGGACAGGAGAGAGAAAATATAATGAAAGGCTTGTAGGTCAAGATAAGGACAGGGAGAGATCACTCAACCAATTACCATCACAGGCAAAATGGACTTGATTAGGGGAAATTAACTTATTACCATTCAAATCAGAGTAGGGTAACAAGAAATAAACCCAAATCTTAAAATACCTTTCCCCCACCCTGCCCTTCTTCCCAGGTTCAACTTTACTCCCAAATTCTCTACCTCCTCCCCACCAGTGGTGCAGGGGGATGGGGAATGGGGGTTATGGTCAGTTCATCATGTCTCTGCCATTCCTTCCTCTTCAGGGCAGGGGGAGAACGGGATGACGGACAACTTCTTCAGCACAGGGTCCCTCCCCCGGGACAAAGTTCTTCACAAACTTTTCCAGCATGGGTCCTTCCCATGGGCTGCAGTTCTTCACGAACTGCTCCAGTGTGGGTCCCTTCCATGGGCTGCAGTCCTTCAGGCACATACTACTTTAGGGTGGGTTCCTCTCTCCATGGGTCCACAGGTCCTGCCAGGAGCCTGTTCTAATGCAGGCTTCCCATGGGGTCACAGCCTCCTTTGGGCATCCCACTGCTCTGGTATGGAGTCCTCCACAGGCTGCAGGTGGAGATCTCCTCTACCGTGGAGCTCTCAAGGCTGCAGGGGGACAGCCTGCCTCACCATGGGCTGCAGGGGAATCTCTGCTTTGGTGCCTGGAGCACCTTGTCCCCCTCCTTCACTGACCTTGGTGTCTGCAGGGTTGTTTCTTACATGTTCTTGCTCTTCTCTCCATCTGCAGTTGCACAGGGTTTTTTTTCCTCCCCTCTTTTTAAATGTGTTATCCCAGAGGCACTGCCACTATCACTAATGGGCTTGGCCTTGGCCAGCAGCCGATCTGTCTTGGAGCTAGCTAGTATTGGCTCTACTGGACATAGGGAAAGCTTCTAGTAGCTTCTTACAGAAGCCACCTGTGTAGAACCCCCCCATCCAAAACCTTGTTAAGCAAACCCAATACAGGAAGACTTCCAACAAGTGATATTGTTGGCCAAACCTCCACTAGAAGCAAATCCACATAATTAAAGCTGCTGAAGGCTGGATGGGCTGTGAAGGGCCAGAGCAGCTGGGGCCCCGGCTCAGCTCTGAATGCAGAGCTGAGATGTGGCTCCAGGGGCTGAAGCTAGAAATCTTGCAGCAGGAGAGGGTCTGAAATAGGGCCTCTTCTGTGGCAACCTGCAGCACTCCTAGAAGTGCGATATTCATGTCCTGGTGTATACAATAACTGTTGATGACATGTTTCTTTTCTGTGTTCCTGATGTGTCAGAGCTGGGACCTCCCTGGGCGATAGAGTACTTCCCTATCAGGAGCTGCCACCTCATCTTTCAGGATGGGTCTGGGATGTTTTACCTGCCACTTTGCGCTGACGTTAAAACCAACATCTGGTGCAACTGGACCATCTGGGCAGGCCCCCAGAAGCATATTGTCATTTACATCCAGGGGTTCCAGGGGAGTGACGGCTGCAGCAAGAACCAGGATAAGATCATCTTCCAGGGGGTCTCATCAAGTGTGGAAACCAAAGTGGTGTATGCCTGTCACAGCCAAGGCACTCTGATCTTTGCTACACAAGCTACTGCGGTCCATGTGTTGTTTCTGTCAGGGAGTGGTTCCCTAAGCCATGAATACAGATATTTTAAAGGACAGTATTATGTATTCAGAGACTCTGAAATTGTGGGCTCTTCAGATGATACTGTAGCTCCCCGAGAGCCTGTCCAGGAGACCTCTAAGAAAGAGAGCTGGAGGACAGGGGTAACAAAAAGTTTCTTGTCCATGCTGAGAACTGATCTGGGCCCCTCAGCTGCACCTGCTGGTAGCAGGATCCAGCCTGAGCTTGTGAGCCCTGATGAAGAGGCCCAACACCCTCCTGATCTCATGGAAGATGCTCAGCCTGGTGCTAACTTGAGCAAGCTTGACCTGAGTGAGCATGGTCAGCTGCAGGGTGAAACCAAGCTAGAAAGGAACGTTAAGGATGGTGGCACTGAGAGCAGAGAAACTAAAGATGATGTGTTGGTGGAGCCAGCTCCAGCTGGGCAAGATGCTGGGCATAAAGCTGAGCCATCTGCCTTGGAAATTGCAAAGGGGGATGTAGAGCTGGTGTCTGCTCTCGTGACCGTAGCCCCACATCGCTCAGCAGGTGTCCCTTCCTTGAAGGTGCCCAGCAGCAATGTAGGTGTCTCTGCCAAATCATCTGGCCTGGATCAGGCCAGTGACAGCCTGTCAGAAGAAGTGGTTGCTGCTGCACATTGCATGCAGACACCAGTGCTGGAAGAGCCACTGCTAAACATAAGTACAAAATCTTCTCTCTACCCCTCTCCTGGTCTGACTGCTGGAGATACAGTATCTCTGGGAGAAAGTACTGAAGAGCTCTTTGGTAAGGTGGTTTTTGGGTTATTTGTGGCTGAACTGATGCCTGACACTGTGCAATATCCATCTCTGGTGGATCTGCAGCACTCTTAAGAGGTTTTATTTGTAGACATGGCTATTACCTTCATTTGGTCCATGTGGTAGCACCTGTGACTCCTTCTGTATCCAAGAAAGGTGGCACTTGAGAACAGATAGGATTATCCATGGTAACATGGGCATCTATGGGATGATGCTCTTCTTAACAAGGGCAGGCTGGTTTCTAATCAAAGTGCTTTGAATTATCTATGGAGGAGCCAGCCTCTCAGCTATGACTTTATACCCAAAGCAGACTGTGAATGCTCATCTTGGTTTTAAACAGCTCTGGCTGTAGCCTGGCACAGTGCTTCTAGCCACGGTAATTGAGTTTGAGCTCCAGATGTCAGAAGGAAGAGGCGGGGGGAAAAAGGGAGGTTGTCTCCTAAGAAGTTTAGGAGTTGATGGTAGACTTCTTTCACAGAAATATTTAGCCACTGATATGTATTAATTTCTGCCTGAAGGCAGAAAAGAAGATGTTTTCAGTTGGCCTTTCTTCTTTTCCAAACTGTTCTTGCCTCTTCATTGTAGATATGGGGAAAAGTTTATTTAACTCTTTTGCAGTTGGTAATACACAAGCTGATTCGCTCCACTGGGGTCCAAGGTAGCTCTGTTGGTTGTAAGAGCTCTGGTGGCTTCACATGGATAACATTTCATCCACTTCCAGAAATGGAAATGAGGTTTATTGGGGTGCTTTCCTTCTAAAAAGCACTTCCCACTGTTAGAGAAGAGTAGATTGTATTTAGAGCTTGATACTTAATTTCAGTATAAGGAATACAGGAAGGAGCTGGCCCATGGTATTCTTCTTGCAAAGTGACACATACCTAATGTACTTTTCCCCCTTCTTTCTGGTACACTGAGGTTAGCAGCCTGATTCTTTCCCTTGCTTTGACAGATCTGGTTTCTGCCCTGGCATCTCTGGAGAACAACACAGCACTGCAATCCCAGCACCACCCTGGAGGTGAGTGATGCAAAGAGTGAAGTATGTCTTAAGACACTGCCTTAAGTTCAGTGTTCTGACTGGTGTTGTGTGTGGACATCGCCTGCTCATCAAGTTTAGAAAACAGCGGAGGGTACTTCTGTGTAGTAACTACTTGGAAGATTTTAATTTTTAAGATATCACTGCAGTCCCATAGTCGTGCTTTGGCCATTTTGTACTTACCGTGGAGAAACCTGAGTTCACACGCAAAACCTGACATAAATACTGGCTTGTTTGAGTTCAAGCATTACTTGTTGGCTGTTTAAAGAAGATTTTTCTAAGGTGAACAAGCCTCAATTTCTCCAATATACCCCAATGGGTGTCTCATGACTAACTGGATCAGAAACCTGTAGGAGTCCTGCTCCTCAGACCAGGGAGAGAAGCAAAACTCCCTTATGGCAGCATTAGCAACTAAGCAGCATAATACTGGGCTTATATGGCTGAGCAAGCCATAGAAAGAGCTTGCAAAAAGAAGTCAATACAGAAGGAGCCTGAGCCTTGAATAGGAGGAGTATTGCTGAATAAATAAGTTTTAAACAGCAGACTCTGGCAAATCTGTGCCAGCCTGGATTTAGCCGGACCACAGCAGTTTATCTAAGCTGATCCCAAAGAGAGATGGGTGAGAGAAGTGGGCTTTTAGACTCATTCACAAATGATGATGATACCTTTGGGAAAGATAATAGTGGAGGAAACATGAGTGTGATCAGATACATATTAATGCTTTGTATACTTTTGCTGAAAGATCAATTCTAGTATTCAGCACCGAGCATTAGCTAAGGTTTGTTTTCACCTGTTACTCTACAACTTGTTCTGCCTAATGCACAACCTCTGGAAATATGCATTGTGGCACTGCTTTATGCAAGCATGTCCTTGTGGAGCTGTTCTTCTGCTGTCGGGTTTTAAGGACTAACTTATTTAAGGACGCTGTTTGTGTTATGTGGTCTTAAACATGCTAGGATCTTGTGTCTTCTGGTAGATGTGCTGTTTGAAGTAACTATTGAAATCAAACCCAAGGACTGGATTCCTCATGGTGGAAGTGACCTCCAAAAGGGTCTTCTTGAATCCATGAAAAATCATGTAAGTCTGGGCATGGGGAGAAAAACAAATGGGATGTCCCAAATCTTCAACTACTAGAGACAATGTTGTGCCCTTCATTCCAGGGATTTTCTGTTAAAGCCATACGATGAACCAGCATCTGAGTTGCTTGTACTGGCCATCATCTGAGGTCAATGCCTTGGCAAGGTGCCTGGTGGCAGTGGTTGGTGTTTAGCTGCTGCAGCCCTTTGTAGTGCTGTGCCATCACAAGGCAGCAGAAAAGCACTGCAGAGACAGGGATACAACCAACAAAGGGCTGCAACTTGCCTCTAGAAATGGGGCAGGTTGTAAGCCACAGCCTAAAAGATGGCAGGCATATGAGCATCTACTTTCAGGGCTGCACCTAAACTTTCCTAATCTGGGATGCAAACTGGAGCAGGGACAGGGTTCAGCCTGCTGCCTAGCCTAGAATGTCACCACCCATCCACTGCTGCTCTGCAATGGTTTAGTACCCAAACACTTACCTGGGGCTACTATTGCCCTTCCTCTTCCCAGATTAGCTTGTGTGTTTGCAGATGTTGAGATGAAGCTAAGCAGATGGAAGCAATTAATATTCTCCTAGAGAAAAGGTCCAGAGTACTGGGCTATTGGACATCTAATGTGTCCTGGGTGGTTTGTGAAGGGGAAGTGCAAAGGTGAAGGGGAGAATGAGAAAAGAAACTGTTTGCTGCCATATTCCCACCCATCAAACCTCAAATCAGCACTGGTCTCTGTTGCTTTGCAGATCCAGGAGAACCTGAAGCTTTTTGCCAACAGAGTCAATGAAATAAAGTTAAAAGAAATCAAAAGGTAGGGTTACTGCTGTGCTGCTGGCTTGGCAGGTGACTGCTATAGCCTGTAGTACTTCTTCGATAGCAGTGGCTTGGGTTCTCATTCTCCTTCACCAGGCAGAGACCCAGCCTTGCTCTTCTCCTATGATCTGTAGCTTGACTTGAAAGTAGGAAAAATGTCTGTTTTCTGGAGGAAAGATGGTAAAAATGGATGTTTAGTGCTGCCTAGGGCCTTAATAGGTCTAGACAGATTTAAACTCTGGAGAAAATGGGGATCCTCACACCTGCCATGGTATCTGCTGGAGAAAGCTGGGAGCTGTCAGCAAGGTCCCTGCCACACTTGGTTGAGGCTGCCTTGGGGCTGCAAATTGCCACTACAATTTCCTTTATGTGAATATCTAGTCACTTCAACCTAGCTTCAAGTGAGGAACCATTACGAGGCTTTCCTTTTTCCCTTGGTCCAAGCGCAAAGCTTTCTCTTGTCACAAATAATCTTTGCAAAAGCCTGCAGCACCACAATCTAATATGAGTGGGTGGAAGGTCTAAATGGGCTTTCAGAGCCAGGCCCTGTGGTGATGATTTCCTCCTGCCTCACCCTGGGTTCTCCCCTGCCCACAGGATGAGTGGTGCCAACCTGCTGCTCACCTTCTGGCTGCAACTGAAGCCAGAGGAGAGAAATGTGTCTCTGCTCCTGCGCTCCCAGCTGGAGGAGCTGCTTGGCACCTCGGCAGGAGTGGAGAAGCTGCAGCTTATTTCGCTCTTTGTTGAAGGTGGGTGCTTCACTTTTCTGCAGGGTAAACCCTTTTATGCCAAGCACGACTTGACTTACGGCACCTATTTCCCTTGTTACAGACGTGAACGAGTGCAGCGCTGGGGTCAGCCTCTGCGGGGAGGATGCAGAGTGCTTCAATGGTGTGGGCACGTACCTCTGCCGCTGCAAAAAGAACTATGAAGATCATTCTCCCACCAAGTCTGGCACCCTTTGCATCCGTGCTCCCCAGTCAGGTAGAGGACAAAGTAGTGGCTCTGCTTTCTCCTGTGGCTGGGTGGTTTTTCTCATGTGCATGGGCAAGTAATTTATGCAGCATCATTCTTGCCATGTGCAACCTGGAGTGAGACCATCAGGGTAAGGGGGTCTCCCCTTGACTGGTGTCCTACCAGCTGTGCATTGCATGTAATGCTTAAAAATGGCACTGCTATTAGAGGGGTGGCTTTAGATGTCCTAGCCTGGTGTGGAAAGAATATATATCTTTGCAAGGCAATTCCCAGCTGGTTTGTCCCCTTAGGGTTTCTTCTTTGGCATTAGGAGCTCTTTGGGAGTTATGTTCAGATATGAGCAGACCTGGAAGCAAATAGAAACTGAGGGGAGGGAGGAAGAGTGAGGTTTAGGCAGTATCCTAAGTTAGGATGAGAGTCTTGTACTCAAAGGTGAAACAGCCTTTCCCAGACTCCAAAGGCATCAGCTTTCAGAGGTTAGCCTAGATAGGCATCCAAGGGCTGACCTGCATCACTTAACTGTGTCGGGTTAAAGTATCGCTGCTCATTGGGTGTAATTCAATGTGACATCTGTGATCCCAGAGGCTCTCCTGAGTGGTGCCTGAAAGTTTTAGGGAGTGCTGCTACTTCTGGGCACCTCAGTACAAGAGAGACGTGAACGTACTGGAAAGAGCCTAATGAAAGGGCCACAAGGGTGAAGGGACTGGAGCATCTCTCCTATGAGGAAAGGCTGAGAGAGCTGGGACTGGTTAGCCTGGGGAAGAGAAGTCTCAGGGGGAATCTTATCAATTTATATAAATACCTGAAGGGAGGGTGGAAAGAAGACAGAGCCAGGCTCTTCTCAGTGGTGCCCAGTGACAGGACCAGAGGCAGTGGGCACAAAGTGAAACATGGGAGGTTTGCTCTGAACATCAGGAAACACATTTTATTGTGAAGGTGACTGAGCACTGGCACAGGTTGCCCAGTGAAGTTGAGGAGTCTCCATCCTTGGAGATGTTAAAATAACTCTGTGGACACCATCCTGGGCAACCAGCTCTAGGTGGCCCTGTGTGAGCAGGTGGGTTGGACCAGATGACCTCCAGAGGTCCCTTCCCACCTCAATGCCCCTGTGATTCTCCCTCCCTGCTTGAGGGAGGCTGTGAATGGAAACTCTTGGTAAACCTCATGCTGCCTGGGAGCAGTGAGTCAATGTGACAGCAAGCACCTGAACCTGGAGCTTAGCCTGTAATATTTAACAGGTGTTTAAATACTGGCAATAGTCCATGGTGTTTGCTGCTGTGCTCTGCTCACTGGCTGTGTTGGCAATTGCAAGTATAACATCTCCATGAGACTTGGCCTCCCTTTCCCCAGTCTATTTTCTCTGCATCAGGGTTACAGCTTGGCATGTGTAGCCTTTTATTTCCCCAGACCTTCTGCACCTCCTGATCTTGGTTGCTCAGGCTTGTTGCTATAAGCAGAGTGTGGCCAAGGGTGACTTACAAGTTACCTCTGCCAAAATTGATGTGATCTGCAAAGTTGGTGCTCCTTGGAGTGCCCTATGGTCTCCTGTCACACTGTAGATCTTGGTGAGAAAGATGTTGATGCTCCTGGTGTTTACGTCAGTGCTTCCCTGACATGTCTGACACAAGGCTAAGCAGATAGCTTTTGGTGCTTGACTCTAATCAGAGCTGGCTAATCCAATCTTGCAGAGTAACAGGGCCTCCCAGCCTGAAAAAGACACCAATATTCTGCAGTATGCACTCAAAATACTGCTGCTACTTTACAAAAACTACTACTTATCCCTGCAGCATTGGAAGTGGTTTAAACCTGAATGTGAGCTTGCAGCCAAATTGCATTTCTCATCCATCCTCTCACCTCCAATTTAATTAACCAGCTATGCAGTCTAAGCCTATCCAGACTGGCTGGACGTGGTGTTAAATTCATATATAGATAATTTTATAAATATATACTTATCTCTTGGGTCAAGGAGAGGATCCCTTCAGGTCTGGATGGGAATGGTGGCAGGTCTTCTAGCTTCCATGTAGCTGCATATGGGTTTGGCAATGGCTTTTCTCTACTGGGGCTTTCCTGGGGTAGTACCAGCCTTGTGCTCTTTTCTGCAGGCTGGCTCTTGGTCTAAATATTTCTTTGGGATGGAGGTTTGGAAGAGATGTTCTGCCCTGGAGGTGGCCACGAGGGTTTCTGGAGGGTAGCAGGGGAGATATTGACCCTGCTGGAGGAGCACCCACAGTTCTAAGTCTCACCCCAAGCTCTGCAGTCATGATGTGGGGGACTTTATGAGCAAAGTGGGAGTCACTGAAGCAAGCAGGATGAGGCCATGGCCCTTCTCTTGCAGGGATCAGCTTCTTCCTCCGCCATGCTGACATCCTGGTGGGGGCAGCCCTCATGGCTGTCCTGGCAATGCTGGTGGCTGCCGGTGCCTGGTGCATAGTGGGCAGGTGGGGACGACACCCCAGGAGGAACCTGAGCCCTGAGGAGCCACCAGTGAGGGCTGCAGAGGAGCCAGCGATGGAGTTGCATGACCTGGGGGAGTGCCTGCACCTTGACCCCTTCCAGCTGAAGTTGCGGGCCAGGCCCCCTGAGTGGCTGTGGAGCATCCGGGCCCACTCCAGCCAGGCATACCGGGTCTTCCCGGAGCAGTCTGCCCAGCTCTGAGGGGGTCCTGGGGCTTCCCCAATCCCCCTGTGGCCCTGGTGACCTGCCCAGTCACTCCTGCCTTCCCTGGCTGACACAAGGCACTGACTGTGCAAACCCTTCTGGTGTGTTTTATGGACCATGAATATCCCACTACAGTCTTCCTTGTCTTGTAATTCAATCTTTTTAATACTTGCTCAGTTTGGGAAACAAAGTGCTTGCTCCACACTGCTGTACATCTCCTGACTTACCTTGCTTGAGAGCTGTGCACAACTGTCAGCACATGGAAATTAAACACTTTTTTTAAGAAAAAAAAGGAAATAAGATGTTTTAGTGCTTAGTTTAAGAAATTAAAAAATTATTCTGCATCTGTGCTCAGTGCTGCCTGTTTCCCACTGCCCCTAGGGTAGAGCTCTATGGGAAGCCCTGAGATGACCTGAGGATTGTGTGTGTGTGTGTGTGTCGTCTTCAAGCCTGGCTGAGAAACACTTCCAGAGCTTGACTTAAAGTTTTGGGGAGACTCCTGGCCAGGTTATGGCATATAATGTGTCCCCTGTCACTGAATGAGGGGGACAGCATTTTTGGTGCCTGCATGAATGCTGCTTGCTGAGATGCTGGCTGCAAAAAGCACCACCACCAAATAAATCCTCCTGGCTGGCAGTAAAGCACAGTTGTCTCCCCAGCTTGTCTTGCAGCTGAAGTCTTGGAACTTCGCTATTTGTCCAGTTTTGGGCTTTTAAAATTTTAATTACTCCCCCCCCTGTGAATGGTGTGGTGGCAAATGTCCCACTGGAGGGCACTGTCTGCCACCAAAAACCTAGGGCTGCTGCTGCTGCGGAGCTGTGGCCCTGCACTGGCCTAGGCAGCGACTGCCAGATGTGGGGCACAGCTGAAGCTGGGGGTCACCAAGTGAACGGGGACCAGTTAATGCAGCTCGTGGATAGTCTGTTTGTACTTGTTGATCAGCTGTGGCCAAGACGTGTTGTGGAGGTGCGGGCTGAACGAAGCAGCTTGCACATACGTGTGTCCAGCTTGGTGTTTGCTCTCCAGCGTGAGCTTAAAAGTGGCTGGGAAAGGCCCTGCTGTGTTTCTCTGCAGGGAAATGGCAAGGATGCTGGTGAAGGAGGAAAAAGGGACCTCAGAGATTTCCCTAGAGTAACTTGTTTCCACCCTTCCCCCTGAAAAGCAATTCCTATATCTCTGCTGTTGAATCATGGGAAAAGCAACAGTTGCAGCATGGAGGGGGATATGCCTAGGGAGGGGGGGCTGTGGTACAAATCGGGGCATTATAAATGCCAACATTGTGCAAAACCATGCAAGAGCACGTTACTTGCACTGAGATGATAAAGAAACGAGCACACCCAGCCCCTGGCTGACAGCTGCAGTGCCTCTCTGGTGAGGGGGGACTGTGCTGCTCTCCAGTAACAGGCTCATCCAAATTATCTGATGCTGATGGGGCCCCCCTGCCTGCAGAGATATGCAAAGCAGAATGAACACCTCCCTCCCCAACAGCAATTCATGACAGTGCTGTTTTGTGCCACCCGGGCTTGGGTACCTGTAAGGTTAGACAAAAATAGGTCTCCCAAAGACATCCTGATAGTTCCTTCCTTTGACATACGTGGAGCAATCAGCTCTTACTCAGAATTTTCTATGCATGGTTTTTAAAGTATTTGCAAATAGCAGAGAAATAAATGCAAATGTCTCCCTAGGAGGCAGATAAGTGTGTGTAATTTTCCATCGTAAAGAGAAGGAAACCATTGATGGGTTTGTGCGGAGTGTGCTTGTTTCCCTGCTGAAGTCAAAGAAAAGCAGCAGGGGCTAAAATAGTACTGTCCTTGTCTTGGCCTTGGATTTGGCCCGCCACCATCTCCCTTTTTCCCTCCTTGGCTCCACGAAGGGGGCTCTTGAGGCTGCAAACTCTGCTCTCTCCTAGTAAGGTAAGATTTGGATCCCAAAGCCTAGCAACTAATGAGCAGATTGGTGCTTCTGCTGACTTTCCAGCTTTTCCAGGAGCAGGGTGAGCCCCAAACTGTGCTTCTGTGTGGGAAGCTAGCTCTTGTAATACTCAGCAGGTTAGCAAAAGCTGTGGTGTCTCCCCAAGTCTGCAGTGCTGTCCAGGAGCAAGTTAAAGGCACTAACTTACCTTCCGTAAACATTTTGAGCTGCCACTGCCTGGCCCATTATGAAACCAGTGCATCCCACTGCTTTCCACAGCATGTTTTGTTCCATTTTAAGAGGTTTCCTCAATTTTGATTATCTCGATTGCGTAGCTGCTGGAACACATCAGAAGCTGGATGTTAAGTTACTCTCCTCCACAGTGTATTGAAGAAAGGGGTGACAGATATTGGAAATGCAGCTGGTGTTTTCAAGAGCTCATGGCAGCTCCACTGCATTGCTGCCTCTGTAAGTTATGGTGGTTCAAACCACATATTAAGAAAAAATAAATTGATCCATCTGTGCACCAAGCACATGCTATGAATGCTACCCACATAGCAAGAGAAATAATTCCTCTCCAGGTCATTCCCAGCAGCTTGATCAGAAAATTGCTCTCAGGCTGATGCAGAGCCGCTGCAGCACAAGGGATCTTGGGGGGGGACCCTGCCTGTTTCAGCACACTGGCAATGATGTGCTATTCCCTGGCTTGGCTTGTTTTGGATACAGAGATGATTTAGGGCTGAGCCAGGCCAGGCAGCACCTGGGCCCCGTTACCCACTGAGGAGCTACATCATCATGAGGGGGGGGTGGGCTGCCCCAGCAAAGGGTGGACTGGGAGAGGTGCTGGTCTTCAAGCTTGCAAAAAGGTGATGTTTTGCCATCTTTAGGGGTTTTCTTTTCCCTTTTTGAGTGTGGTGCTCTGGAGGGAGGTAGTGAGGTGACTTATGGCAGAGAGTGGCTGCTGCAGGCCCCAGGCTCTCAGGGTTTTCAGTTCTAGTTTATACTATGGTTTCCTCTGTGATTTTGGAGAAGACAATCTGGAGGTCAGGGACAGGCTTTGGGAGAAAATGTAGGCTTAGAGATGAGCTTAGTACTTGTCCTTGAGGGAGCAAGGTTTTTCCTGCCCCATGGTCCTGTCAAGGCAAGGGGTCTTCCCCTTAGCACCATGACCACTCCAGGCTGAGCAATGCCTGTGATCCCCAAAGCAGAGGTGCTCTAAAGGGGTGGATGGAAACCTACAAGTGCAAAGCAGGGAGACAGCCTGCAGCATCCCCTGCTGTGTAAGGGAAGGTGGGATGATTGCTTGGCAGCTTCCAGTCAAGGCACCCAAACTTTGAGATAGTGTCTTGTATGTGCATGGGCACATACAGAAGAAGGTGATGGGCTGGAGAACTCCTGCTCTTCATGGAGTGATTGTCTTCATTTTCTTTAACCAGTGCCTCAGAGAAGAGATGGACTGAAAGATCCCCCCCTTGTTTGGTTTTTCTTTGGTCATAAAGTTCCTAAGATATAGTGGATATGAAGTGTTTTAAGTGCTTAAAAAATCTGATCCATGCTCTGCTGATTCCCAGCCCTGCCTCTTGTAGCTGTATCACTAATAAGCAGATCATCTTCCACACACAGCATTATGCTACTGCAGAGCACAGCTGGGACTTCTGGCAGTGCTGTGGAATTATCTCCCCCTCAATGGCTCATCCCCACTCCAGAATTATGGCGAGGAGGTACACTTTCAGTGATATTATGGCGTACCACAGAGATAATAAACCTGAGGGTGGAGCTGGTGCTTCCCCCGGAGCCTGCACTGCCTGCACCCAGACCAACGCGTGGTTAGCACAACCTCATCAGTGCTTGGTGAGAAAAGGGGGAGATGCAAGGATGGAAATGGCTTGCTTGGTCTGAGTGCTACAAGAGGGAAGGAGATGATGTCATTCCTGAAAAAGACCATCAGCTGAATTGTCACTTATCGCAGACGGGTTTCAGGCTGGATATGTGTGGCAAAGGCTACAGCAGAGGGAGAAGACTGGAAGAGTTTCTGTTCCTGGGTGGGACGCCAGCCAGCTGCATCTTTGATGGCTTTCCCCTATTTGTAGAAATGTAATGTGATCCCTGCCTAATGCAAAGGGATGCCCTACTCATAAGTGCTTTCATGTTTATCCACTCCTACATGAGAAAGTCAGACAACACATTTCCTGATGTAAAACAAGCAGTCCCTTTTACAGGTCATGCTTTGAGAGAGGCCAGTGGTTACTCTGAGATTTTGGATGCTTGGGGTTGTTTCTGGGGCTGGCAGAGCCAGAAGAGGATGGCTGGGTGGGCAATCTTGTGACTGGCTCCTGAAATGGGTGTCTCAGAAATACTTGTTCAGCCAGGCTCAGGCTGGATCCCTGGCATGAGATCACCCAGAGTGAGCAGCCTGAAGGTTTGGAGGCTGTGGTTTCTCCAGCAGTGAGGACAATGGGCAAAGCTCTACCTGCCTCTGCTTTGACCAACACAGGACTTGCTCTTAAACCTGGGAGGGGAGAACAACTAATGCTATGGGGAAAGTCCCCAGCATTTAATTTACTACTCCAGCCTATTCCCATGCACTAAGGTTGCCCAGAGAGGCTGTGGATGCCCCATCCCTGGAAGTGTTCAAGGCCAGGTTGGATGGGGCTTCGAGAAACCTGGTTTACTGGAAGGGTTAGAACTAGATGATCTTTAAGGTCCCTTCCAACCCAAACCATACTATGATTCTACAACTTCTTAAATTCATGCTGTAAACCACTGAGGGAAATCCTGTGACTTCCACTGCGGCACAGCTGACTGCTAGGGGAGGACCCAGCCGCATGGACCTGGTGGTCCAAGGCAAGGATGGGAGCTGGTTTCAGCTCATCATTTTTTATTTCTATTGCTTGCAGTCTGCACTGTATCCCAGGCATGAGGCTCCCACTGGACCATCTTTCTCTGCAGCCCTTCAGCCGGACAAAATGTCCTGCTGATGCTCATGTGCTGGCCTGGGGGGAGGGAGGAAAGCCCAGTGCAGCAATGTGCCCAGGCACGGCTTGCTGCAGCAAAACTCACTACAGCAGCGGGTCCATCCGTGCTCAGTGTAAAAGCAGGAGGTGGGATGGCACACTGCCTCTCTCTTTATCTGCTGTGAAGTGACAGCACCTGCCCCTCATGGCTGTGCTTTGGAGAAATGTCAGGCTTTTATTGGAAGCATCTAAGGCACATGTGTGATCTGTATGTGAAACACAGCAGGACCTAGATCCTGACATCAAGCCCATCATAAGCAATAGGCGTTGTGGTTTTCCTGTTACAAATATCCACCATTTCAGTCCTGAATAATGTTGCTTTTTATTTCCCATTAAGACTGAAGGAGCTGCACGCAGCTCCTGCTTCATGAACGCCAGGCTGGCTTTAGGAACAGCCCATCCCTCCTTTCCTGCTCTCTCAAGTCTAATTCAGAGGAGCTGAATTTCTTCCCTCTGCTGCAGGTCAGGCTATTGGCATCTGCTCTTCTCTCTCATCTGTGGTAGAGTGAACTAATAGACAATATAACAAGACAAAAGTAAATCGGCTGGATCTGTAAATCTGAATTTGGGCACTACAGTCCAAGATTGACTGGAAGCTCTGCTGCTTCTGACATCCAAAATGAATTTGTCACCTTGATATGCAGTGCTCTGCTTGCCACACTTGGCTGCACTAAATGACACATTCTGTTGATTTATGGGCCACTAGATACAATTTTTTTTTGCAGCAGGAACTGTTCCTTCATGCATTATCGCTGAGTGACTGCAGAGGTTTCAGAGAGTCTGTGATTAACTTGGAGACCAGGAGATGTCCTGGGAGCTGAGGGGGAGGAACAGTATTTGAATGTCAGATGACTTATTTTTTTTAAAAAGACATTTACTGAGCCCTGGTTGAACTCATTCTTCCAAAATGCTTCAAGTTCATCTGATTGTTTTTTCCCTGGGTTTTGAACAAGGGAGGGCAAACCTTGTCTAGCCACAGAACACTGTCCTTGGACACCAGTCATCAAACTAAGGGAGAAGATGTGGAGGCAGTTCCTTGTGGGAGACCCCTCACTCTATCCATTTGCATCTGCCCATCAGAAAAGCAATGAAGAATGCGAGACACCTCATTCAACATGTGGTAGCTGTGGCTGGTGCCTCAGCCTGGGTAGTGATAACAAAAAATAACATGTGGGGAGAACTGTTGTGAAGGCAGATGCTGGAAAGGAGTTTGGTTTTCTTCCCAACAACCAGGAGAGAGATGGGAAAGGGATGTGGGTGCTCACAGCCTGCTGGGACAGCACTCGTGTCTTCTACTGCTTGTGAACATCTCCCCATTGGTAGAGGCCGGGGTATCGCTGAGGTTGTTGTCGTGCCAAGGGAGATCTCCTTGGTGCAGATGTCCTTGTGTGCCCTAGTAGAATTAGGAGGCCAACCCTCTTCTTGTTCCCTGCCGACCTTCTCCTCTCACCTTCCTTCTCCATTGCATCTGCATACTGGGGAGGAACCTGACTCATCTAAGGAAGGTATTAAATGGTAGAGCAGCAAATGGGCTGTAAGTGAGCAAAGAGGGGATTTTCATGGACGGATGATAAAGAGATGTCTATAGGAGTGAGGGTAAGATTGGAGACCAGAAGGACGCTTCAGCCTTTGCTGCAGTCGCTCCATGTTGCAGTGGCAGTGGAAGGGGCCGGTGGCACCCAGGCACTCAGGGCACCCATGGGCACCCTTCTGCCCCAGGAAAAACCCCATGCCACAAGGGGACCCGGGCTGTGCAGCCAGGCTCAGCAGGGCTGGGATGTGCTCTGCTTCTGCTCCCCTGCTGAAACAAGGATTCTTGCAGAGGACCGAGCAAGGAGGTAACAAACTTTGAAATGAATTTCTATGGAAATATTCATCATCTGAGGTGTTGGCTTGCTTCTTCTTGTAGTTACTGAGTAATACAGGTAGTAAATTTCCGATGGCACATGGATGATCATGCAGCCTGTGCTCCACAAGGCAGGGGCTACCAAGGAGTCTTCAGGGAGACTTTCACAAGGAAAGAGTTTTGGAAAAATACCTGAGAGGGTAATTGTATGCAGCTCATCTAAAAAGGAGTGGTGGGGGAAAAAAAGCTTCCTTCTTCCTATGGATGTTTTTGAGTGCCATTAATTCACTGACTTTGGCAGGATGAAATTAGCCATGTCCAAACACGGGAAAAGCCTCCTCATCTATCTTTTCTCCATCACCTCAGAGCAATTTGAATGCATCGCTGTGCTTGTTCTAACCAGACAGCAGATAAAAAATACTACTGGCCTTGTATTAAACTTTGTGCTGAGTTGTAGCACCACCATTGTATGAGGCACTCTGCCAAACTGAACCTTTCCTGGCCATGACCTTTACATGCAAGGTACATATAGGATATCCCAAGCAATCCCTTGCAGTAAAGGAGGGTGTGGAGTCTTCAGCGAGCCCCACAACCCCATGGGAGGGCAGGAATAAGCTCTCCCTCAGGCAGGCAAGGCTCACCATGAGTTGCCTCTGCTTGCATTGCAGAAGACTGGAATGAAACCAAAGGCTGAAGCCCAAGGGAAATGGCAAAATGGCTTCAGCTTATTGCTGCTTATTATTAAAAAATGCAGGTAGTCATGGGACTGGGTGGGTGATGAAAATGATTATGGTTTGGAAGGGCCCCTGGATGAAAAGTTTAGGGATTGGTGAGCTTAGTTTAAAGGGGAAAGAGATAAAAGGCTCTGGTAGTGATATATATCCTAACTGGCTTGTCTAATGGTAGAGGAATGAGGGGACACTCCCTGAAAGCAATCTGAAAAGGCAAACTTTAAACTCATAAAGGAAATATTATTTTTTAATCATGTGAAATGGGGCAGTGGAGTTCACTGACAGCAGATACAGCTGAGAGCAAGTTCTGCAGTGCCCAAACGGGAGTTAGGTATGGGGACAAGGACCGAGGACAACCCATGGTTAAGTGAAAATACATGATGAAGGGGCTGAAAGTTTCTTGCTTCAGGCCACAACTGGTGGGAGCAGGGCAGGGGTTTCTTTGCACAGCAGACTAAACCACATGGGGCTGATGCTCTGACACCTACAGCTGGGACTCAGCTCTATAGGGTCATGCCAGCCAAGGATGAGGACCTTCCTCTGACCAGTGCCATGGCCAAAACACAGGTCTTTGAGAGGGCTGACAGGATGCTTTATGGTAGAAACAGCTCCTTGTTCCCCACCGAGCACTGGGATGAACTTCTGGGGCTTTGCTGCACACAGGAAAAAGTGAAAATGTGGCTTTAATGCTGTGGTTTGAATGGCATTAGGCTGGTGAGGCTGTAATATAATCACAAACCGAGGATAATCCTCCCTGGAGAAAGTCTTTTTACCATATCAGTTCAAGTGCATAAATGCTTAGCAGTATTTTGTTGACTAACTGGGTGATACCCACCCAAGTAAGTGATCGTGATGTGGAAAAATGCAGTAAATATGGCTAAGAAATTACTTGGGGATGCTAGGGAAAGCCCCATCTCCTGGAAAGCTCAGGCTGCTTCTGAGCAGTGATTTCCCACTGAACTTTCCTGGGCAGCCCTTTGAGAACCAGCAACAGCGGTTCAAAAGCCCTAACACTAGCACTTAGACTATGGGATGGCCATCCCAGATGGAGAGAGGCTTCATGTTACCCCAAAGCCCTCAGCACCAGTTGAAGCCAGGCTGCTGGAGAAGGTGCGGGTCAAGCCACACAAGCTGGTGTGCAGCAAGGCAGCAAATGGGCATCACGGGGAAGAGGCGAGCACAGAGAGCAGGCTCGGAAAGCCTGTGGCTTTGCATCTGAGCAGCTTTGGGGCTGAAAGCTTTAATTAAGCTGTCCTGTGATGCAGGTTTGAGGACGGACAGTGTCAATGTGGACACACTGAAGCTGTTTCCAGTTAGGCACCACCATGCCACAGCGTGTGGTGGATGTATTAAGTGTAGGTAGATCTGTGTCAGCTTCAAATGAACCAGGTGGAGCAGAGAAATGAAGCCTGCTCCATTGTAAAAGGATGGTGTTTTTCTTCTAGCCTGATCTAGAAGCCTGTTCTCCTATTTCCTATGTCTTCAGATGTAGCAGCTGAGGCTCCCCACCCACCCTGTGGATATTACATGAGAGTCTGATTTCTTCATTTGAGCTGCTGCCACATACACCATTATGACCTGCAGATGTGTGTGTGCAAGCATGGGCTCTGCGGGGATGGAGCAGAGAAGCTGGCTCTGTTGGGGTGAGGAGTGCTAAATAGTGAGATTTCCTGGAAGGAGGCAACACATACTGCAAATTGAGTCTGTTCCCAGAGCATCTTAACTTGCAAGTGATTAGCTGTTAATTATTATGCTATAAATTACTTAATAAATGAGTATTCTTCACAGCACCTATTGTACCACATGACATCTGCTAAGCTGTGTGAAATACACATAATTACTGTCACAGAAATGTAATTATAGCTCTTCCCCCCCCGCCAAATTCTTGTGTGGCTGCCAGCCATGGCATGGGTGTTTGGTCCAGGGTGATGCACAGGCAGTGCCACCGTGCATCACCAGCCACCTTGTCCCACCTTGTCCCACCTCCAAGCTTGCTTTCACCTTTCCAGCAAATGCTGGGATTTAACCTACAGAAGGTGAAAAAGCTGTGCCCAGCTGCTCATTACCTGTGTTTCAGCCTCAGTTTCGGGCTTAAAAGCACCCTAAGGATGACATTAACCTCTCTGTAGTTAGATTTAAAAAAAAATAAATTAAAAAATCCTACTAAACATACTGATTTTATCCCAGTTTTGATTAGAAATGTTTTTGCTTTGTAAGGCTTTAAAAGTTAAAACTCCAAGGAAGAGTGCATTCTCCTGCTGGGGTACTTCAGATCAAAATGTTTTTCCAGTGACCTAACTTTGTTTATGGCCCTGAAGAGGGAGAGGTGGAGTCTTTTAACTGAGATCATAAAAATATTTGTGCTGGTATGTGTGTTTTAGACCTGCCCTTGAAATTATTCAGCTTAGCTGTGGCTTGACTTGTTTTGGGCTTTTGAGCTTTAATTTTTCCCCCCAGTTCTTGTTGGTCTGACTTGTGGTAATTGGCCATGGGACTGTGTAATTGTTGGTTTGGGTGTTTTCAGCTGTTTTTTGGGGGACATGCAGCGGTCTGGGCTTGCTGAGAGTGGAAGGGGAAATAGGGATGGAGCGTGTAGCAGAAAAACATCTGCACATGGCTGAGTAAGTGCAACAGCTTAAACTTATTTAAGAGGTTTTCTAACATACTGAGCCAAAGTGCTTCTCTTAAGGGCAGGCTGCACATGTGAAAGACATATTGCAGTAAAGATGTGTTTAATAATGCTAACTGTAGTAGGATTTTGGTCTTAGCTTCTGCAATTGAACTACACGGTCACAGTGACAATGAGCAATTTTATTCTAGGATTTCCATGTTCCTCTCTATGTCCCTCAGACCTTGTCATGCTCTTCTTTCCACTCCGGAGACAGATCACGGAAAAGAGCTGACAGTTTCAAAGGTACAACCTGGGAGCATTTAAAGTGATCAGATTTTATTTTTTGAAGGTGATGATGGGCATTTTCTAGAAATCACATCTCTTAAAGTAGACGGCTGAAGTCAGTATATCCTGGAGAAGGAGCTGCATGCGGTGTCTCAGCTGAGAGGCTGTCCTCCCACTGCGCACTAGAAACTTTTGCAAAGCACTTTTTCTTGCTAGTTCAATTTGCTACAATGATGCACTGCTTTAAAATCTGGGTCTATTTGTTCTTTATTTCTCCCAACCGTAGAGGAGGAAAATAAGCCCTCTTCTATCTCAACCGGCAGGCAGTAAGCTACGCTATACCCACCCACACTACCTCTGCCTGTGCCCATGCTGGTTACACAGCACCTACTGCATTTCCCCATTGACAGGTTCTGGTGCAGGCTGCTTATATTTTTTTCTATTGTAAAGAGAATGAAGGCACCTGAGATAGAGGGTTTAGATGACTTGGGAAGGTTTCAGCATTGAATAAAACCTAATCCACTGCAACTCTGTGCTTGCTCTCCTGCCACAGCTTCTTCATAGGTTGTAAGAGAGCAGGAAGCTGTCAACAAGGATAATAAGCACTAGATATTACAATGGGTATTTCTTACATTGCCAGCAAGAGAAAAAGCTGCCTTGCCCCTCTGCTGGCTGAAAACAGCATAGAAGACATTTCCAATAATTTTTTTCCCCTACAATGTTCCAGGCAACAGAATCCACGTAAGTGCATGCTGCTGACAGTGAAGCCAATGATTCCATTTTTATTAGTTACCAAATCACACTGTCACAGCAGCAGAGCAAACAAGACCACAAGCATTGCTCTGAACACAGTCCTGAAAAGCACCATTCACACGTCTAACACATCAAAACCATACAGAAGTGAAAGCAGGAACAAGCTACATGTTAGAAAGCCTACAGGGTATTAATGATGTATAGTAAATGGGTGCTAAATAACAGGGCTGTCACAGCAAGGCTGCTGAAGCACTGAACCAGCTGTATGTGCCTGTTCTTCATACAAACAGCACCAGGATTTCTGCAGGGCTGAACTGTGTGTGCCTGGAAAAGTGCCTAATTCCCATAGAAACTATGGGAAGAGCTGTGTTCTGAATATCCTTCATACAGGATGGTGATCTGATGGTATAAAGTGGGCAATACTGTATTGTGTATGTGGCAAGCAGGACTGGCTGAATTCTTTCAGCTTTGGGGGAGAAGAGTCCATCAGCCTTCAGACCCAGAATATCACTTGTTCACTGGCCGATTTCAGAAGTACTAACAACAAAGCAGTAAAATGGCTCAAAGTAGTGTGCAATTTCTCTAAACACCATGAGCCTCCAAGCATGAAGAAGAATAAGAAATTATTTATTTATTTTTACAAGCTCAATCCATTTGTTCAGTGGGGCAATGGGCAGAGCTCTTACCTGAAAGAGATGTTGTTCCCTTCAAGGGTTTAGCTTTAATTCTTTAATTTTTTTATGCTTGAAATAGGGCAATATAATTTTTTTAGTACCTAGTCCTCTGAAAAAGACCAAAACAGTGCAGACACCTTTCGAGGATGGAAAGGTACCAGGTGACATTGTTGGAAGTGATTTGTTTTCTGCAGACCTAATGAGAAACAAGTTGTATTTACCCAGCGTGCTGGGGTGGGGGGGAATACAACTGATTTCCTACCCAAGTGGGATGATATACATCCTCTGGGGCACTTTGAGCAGCCCATGTGCTTATTCTGGTTTTGCATTCACACAGACGTAGCAGAAGCAGGAAGGTAGGCTGGACACAGAGGTCCTGCTCAAGCTCCTGTCACAGCTGGTGACCATGCCGGGCTGGAATATTAGCAACTGGCTGCCAGCCAGCACTAAAAATTCAGGCCACTGGCTGCCTGACTAACTACCAGCAATACAGCCTGAAACAATGGCAGCTGGCCATATGGTGAAATTAAAAACACAAACAAACTCTTCCTTGGATCCCCGCTGAGGGTTCACCTTTTTCTCAGAGTTAAAATCTCCATCCGGAGGGGCCGGATTTAAGGGCAGCGGCATTGCTGTTTGCATTTGTGTGGTGCTGGCGCATCCCCCACCCATGAGGGTCCCCACGCTGCCCTGCACCCAGGGACTGGTTTTGCTGAAGAAGGAAGGACCCCTCAGCGCAGCGGGTAGGAACATGCAGGCCAGGGATCACAGGGAGCTGCACTGCTGCTCCCTTGCCCTCCCAGAGCAGCAGCAACATATAATTGAAAGCTGTACTGAGAAACGTGAACACGGGCAAGCATGTCCCATCTTACTCAGAGCTGTTGGGCTGCTTTATTGCAAGTGATGTTTAGAACTGAACCAAATTACTCTTTCAGTGCATCCTAAATAAACCCTTAAAGAATTTTCCTTGGCTGGGTTTTTTCCTCTTTTCCAATCTCCGTTATCACTGTAATATTTCATGCTTCATGCTTCTGGAAAAAAAAATTCAATATTCAAGAACAAAGCAATCCACAGCTTTCCTTCATTTCCGTCTTTTGTGTCCTAGGGCTGTCCTAACTCAATAACAGGGATTTTTGTGTCACATTTCACCATTGCTGACTGCAACCAGCCTGGCTAATCCTTTTGCTGCTGCCTTATCAGTATTTTTTGTAATTCGTTGTTCGTCCATTCTACTTTCACAGCTTTTAGGGTTTTTTCTTGTTTCCCCCACCCCCCAATTCTAGCACATTTGTGGCTGCTCTGTGATTGCTTGGTCTGATAAGGGGTCACATACAAAGACAAGCAGGTAGTTAATATTGGGAGCCTGATTTTGGCAGCTGCCATCATATTCTCTCCAGTTGGGAAAGAGGAAAAATTCAATATTCTCCAAAGTCAACAGCACAGAAAGATTTCCATTACTGATGGGAATGATGAAAGAGCAGAGAACCACTATATGATCCAACCTCCCTGTGCACGGGGTACAGATCAGCACATGCATTTGCACATATGGAGAATGCTAACCTCTGTGATTTAAGTGGTGTCTACCTGCCAATGCCTGCTCAACACAGCATGCAAGCCCCAGTGACAAGATCCTACCATTCCTAGGCCACAGGTTGCAGCTGCTTCTTTTTCCTAAGTAAAACTGCATAAAAGAATAGTTTTAAATTCTCAAGCCCTGCCACACACT
>JANZLQ010000086.1:20353809-20423478 GCA_026212715.1 Elanus axillaris | reverse complement strand
AAGGTGATTGTAAAACGACATCATCTCTTCATTGAGAGAAATATGGATTGCACCATGCTGATGCTCCGCTACAAGGGTGCTATCACGTGGGAGCAAGTGCCTTTGTGGCAGAAGCATGTTGTTTCTGCTATCTATCAAAGCAGCTCTATCAAATAACTGGACAAGCTATGATTTTTTTTGGGCAGATGAGAACACTTTCAATTTTGAATAAATGAATATTTAATAATTCCTCGCACTGGCTAAAAGTTCATGTATATATGTAGCGGGCAGTGCTCATGCTTGCTTGTTACTCTTAGCACAGGACTGTAGATATTGCATAGAGGTGGAGGCAATTGTTTTTCTGTTTGGGGATTGTACACACAGATGTTTGCAGGCACATAGTACTAGTATTTTAGTGCCTATCAGCACAAGACTAACCCTTTCTTTCTGTGTGATTGATTTAAAAAAAAAAAAAAGGAAAAAAAATCATTGCCAAATGTCAAAACTGAGTGGTGTTTCTTTTTGGTGGGACACGTCAGCTGAGCATACTTGCTCTCATCACATGCTCTTCAATATGGCACACCTGAGCGATCCACCAGGTCGGTCCTGCATCGGCTGCTGTTGCTGCTGCTCACCAAGTGCCCTTGTATCTCTTGGGCATGAGGAGACATCTGCTAATTGGCCAAAGTTACACCCAGGGCATCCCAAACAGCTGTCTCCATGCGACCCATTAATTCTGATTTTTGAGTTCTTTCAATCAGGGCTGTGAGATACTCCTGAAGTTGTTCCCAGCCACGGTGCAGCCTGAGGTTATTTAATCCTTTTCCCCTCTGCAGGAAAGTTTGCTCTTCTGGAGGTAACTTCTCAGGGTGGTGTTGGTCTTTCTAAGCAGCTGTGGCTTTCAGGTGAAGACTGAGGTAAACAACATTCAGCCAGTTATCCTTTCCTAGGAGCATAGCTTTGCCTTGGCTAACAGATGTTAATAACTTTTGGAGGTATGTTTCTAACAGCGTAATAACATTGAAACCTTTCCATCATCACAGTCCCTTTTCAGACTGCTCAGCTGTCCTCCAGGGCACCCTGAGCCACTGTTACTGCATTTGAGGCACTCCAAATATAGGGGGTGCCTGCAGAAAGCCTCTGCCACATGCCGAGTATTTTCTACTCCTATCAATTCTGGTATTTCTTCATAGGCTGCTGGAATAGTTTGTGTGACTATTGGTACATCCTTGGCATAACACTTGCCCCACCCCCTCATGTTTTTATACATGCTCTTCTAACCATGCTGAGTCATTTGGAAAAAAAAAAAAAACACAAACAAGAGTGAGCTTTAGGTTTCACCAGGATTTTCAAAATGAAAGAATTGTTCAAAGACTTGTTGTTCAACTACTCCCAACTGCTTTGCAAAGGGAGGATTTGTAGCATTTCTGGTTGTGGTAAGATTTCACTTCAAACTGAGGTATTTTAAAAACAAGCAAACAAAAAAGTCAAATACAGAATCCTTTAGCCATATATTTTAATTTTTTAGTTTTACATTAATATCCTGCAGTTATAAGCATACTCAGGTATCTTCTGATGTGCTGTTGCAAGTTTTAATCTTGTGATAAATTCTGTATTTTCTGTGCAAAAAGCCATGGGGACAAGGGCAAAACAAAGAGAGAACAAATGTCCATGCTAAACTCCTTTCTGTAATTCAAACAGGAGATCAAATACATTGTCTGATAGGAATCACTCTGGATTGATACAAGCAGTAGGTTCCTCTTTAAGCAACTGGGGACCAGTAGCTGCATGGAATTGGAGGTTCTGTTCAAAGCTCTAGCCTGCCATTGGCTTTCTTTGTGTAAACTCATAAGAAACACATCTCCCCTGGCATCAGCAGTACAAGTGATTAGGTATATCTGATATTCTTCTCGCCTTAATGAATTCAGTTTATGGCACATCTTCAATAAATTGAGAATGTGGTAACTAAAGAGCATTCAAGCATTTTTGCTTGAATTTTTTACTTGGGAACAGCATGGGTCTACCAGTGTGAATAAAGAAGGGTCTTTTCTAACCCTTAAAGAACAACAGTAGCTTCTTTCATAGACTGCAGGAACTCCTTCCCTGACACTGGATGTTCAAGACAGCTCTCAAGGAAGTCAGTAATACTTCCTAAACTCACCAGGGAAGCTATAGGTCTTAGCATGGTTGTGCTTGCAGCTGCCTGACAGATTTGTTAGTTTCTTTCCACGGTTTCTCTGTTGTGCTCATGTCTCTTGGCTAGTATGTGCTTCTCAGGGACTATATTTTTATTATTTTCAAGCTTTGGATAGTCTGAAGAAGAAAGTGGTTTTTTTATAACAAGCTGCAAAGGTTGCATATATTTAATGAATGTGGAACTGTGTTCTGTAGGCTTGCTGCTTAGCTGGGGGAATAATGTTTACTCTGAATCCCTGTAAGATTTCAAGCTAGTAACCTCGCACATTTATTTCCTTTTAATAAATTCTCTGCTTCGTGTACCCAGGGTCTCCTTCAGTGGCATCAATCATCAACATACTCATTTTCCCTCAGTGTTACGCTTCTTGAACCTATTTATTCTGTTATAGTTTAAATTCTTCTTGGTCTTATCAGCTGACCCTTATATATTGCTTTGCCTTTCTCCTATAGAAGACCTCTTTCTTATCTTTGCTTTATTTGAAGCACTGAACAAAGTCCTTTTTAATTGCTGCCACCTGATCTTTGTCCTGAAGAAACAAAATTTGTTTTTCAAAATAAATTATCCCTGCAGCTTTACCTAGCTATCAAGTATTACTATTAACTATCTTATCAGACTGTGTAATGATGCCAATTCTACCTGTTTCATTAACTATTTAAAGATTAACACTAAGTCTAGGCTAGTTTATAAAAGACAAAGGCAAGAGTGAAATGTATGATCTCATTCCTTGGGGTGCAATTCTTTCAGCAATCTGAAAGAGTGAATTGTTGATACACAAAGGTTAATGTTGTATCCCCTTTTTTATCAATTGTCTGTTTTTTTATCAAATCTGTGCCTTATCTCATGTCTGCTTTATCAGATCTGCTTGAGTAAGGTACATAATTGAAGCCTCTTCCAAATTTAATTTCCCCTTCTTGGAAGTCCTGCAATTATAAAAAAAAAATTCTTTTACAAAGTCTATTTTAGACAAGGAACACATGCTGAGTTCAGCTATTAACAACATGGCAACTATGCCCTTGAACACAAAATACTCCTCATCTTCAAATTGATCAGTAACCTTAAAAAAGAGCATTTTAAGATAATATACACATTCCTCATTTCTTTCCTTCAGTTAAAGGAAATATGTTGGTACAAATTTCCTTTAAAATTGGCTGTTGGCCTTTCCTAACAGTAAACTTGGTGAAATAACTGAGTTATGTATGTAGACTTCTGCTGTTCAGAGATCTTGCTCATGAAGGAAGAGCTATCGGTAGCTATTTAGATCATCAAAGAATACATTTTGGGGCTTTCTCTGCCCAAACCCTAGTGTGGCAAAAAGCTACTATGGTACAACTTGTGTTCAAAACTGTCTAGATGCTGCTCAATGAACTCCTACTAGTTTCCAATGTTCTTGAGTTCCCTACTTTCAGAGCAGTTCCATCTGCTCTGGGGGGAGAGGGAACACCAAACCCCCTCCCTCCCCAAACATCTGCTTTGCTGAATCTTAAATTCTCATGTTCTAGTCGTGAATACTTTGCACTGTAAGATGAGTATGTTCTTTCTGTTACGGGACAACATGCCTGCCTATCGCTATCTGAGTAACAGGAGGAAGAGGCTTTATGAAGGACTGTTAGTTTTCCTGATGTGCCTGTTTGAAGTTCTCCTGTACCTTCCACTGCTTCCAGTCTGTTCTGGCAATTATTCCTGAACTACTTCATTAGAACCAAACCAAGCTTTCCTACGTTTTTCTTGAAAACATTAATGCCATTATTGCTGCTTTTCTCTTGATGCTAAAAAGTTCCTCCATTTATACTTACTGTGCAAGTACCTTCTGTAGTGTTTTTCCCACTTTTCTTCTCCTCATGTACTTCACTTGATTCTCTTCTCTGCCTGCCCCAACATGCTTAGAGAAAACTTCTGTTCCAAATTTTGCTTTTATGTGCCTGAAATTTGACTGTTACAAGTGACTAGTATATTATCTGCTTGTTTGATGTCTTACTGGTTCTTGTAAAATCTGGAAAGTGAAGGAAAGTTTCAGTGTGATTCTCCATTTGTTGTTTTGTTTTCCTGAGTGCTACTGTAATTTCCTCCTCTTGTCTCTGGGTACATGAGGAGTAGAAAACTCATGGAAGGACTGCAGCTGTAGGCAATTAATGTGAGTTCTAGGTGCTTGCAGGCTTTCTTCATAATTAAATGTTTAAATTGGTAATGATGAAATTAAAAATGGACTAGCAGGTCTGTTAGGAAGCCTAAGCAGAGAGAATGCAGAGATCTTGTGTTTATCGAATATGTTGCTGAAGCTTTACATCACAGACTGGCTTCTACCTTAAGCATTTCCAGGCAACTCTACTTCTAATGGTGTTTCTCTGAATGCTATTTCCTGTATTGCCTGATCGATGTTTTTTTGTTGATGATATGATTTTGAATCATACCTCGAGGCTTTAGCCTGGGGGCCAGCTCCTTGTTGCTAGCATTGGTCTATGGTTGACTTTTTTTTCAGCTTTATGTTGTATTTGATGTACTTGGCATTAAAAACCTTCCTACCCATTACACTCTTAATCTCACAGTAGAGTTTAAGTTTTAAACTTTTTAAGATGATACAGGAAAGAAAACCAAAGGATATGCCATTTTCTAGTTAAGGCAAGAGACTGGATTACTACATGTAATCACTCTGTCTCCTCAGAGCTTGGCTTACTGTACCATCTCAGTGTATTTCCCTACTTATCTCCCATAGTGGGCTTTTAATAAGGGGAGTGGGCAAGCTACACGCAGAGCAGAAGGTATGGCAACTGCTCTAGTGCACTTCTAAGCTGTCCCAGTGCTTGCCCTGTCAATGATATCAAGAGCAGACTCAGAGAGCCGCTGTGCCTATGGAAAAAATACCACTTTCCCTTAACTTGTATGTTCTCTTGGACAAACTATTGGAAGGCATCAAAAACTAGCAGTGCTTGGCTCCCATGCTGCACTGTTAGCCTTTATTTCTCTAACACCCGGATTTTCCTAGTGCTGGATGTGAGCTCGATCTACCCTACATCCACATCCAGGAAGGGCAGTCTTTGGTGTTAGTCCCACTGTATTTGGGCAGGAAGAGGCAGCTCTGTATGGCTACTGAGGCACTAAGACATCTGAGTTACTGTTGACAATCACTGGAGAAAAGAGGCTCCAAGGCATCTGAGTTACTGTTGACAATCACTGGAGAAAAGAGGCTCCAAGGTATTTGATGTTTCTGGCCTGTCAGGACCCATTATGCCCTTATCCGTTACTGTAGTGGATCCTACCATGCTTCCCCTGTATCTCATAAGCCCTGACCTTGGCACTCTCCAGTAATGTAATTGTGGTTGACATAAAAATATGTGCAATGCTCCGACTGCATCAGTTAAGAATGTTTTTACAAGTAGTTTCTAATGCTGTAAAAGTGTTTTTGAAATTACATAACTTCTGCTTAAACCTCACTGTCTCTCTTGCAGGCTCT
The DNA here is from genome assembly GCA_026212715.1 of Elanus axillaris. Taxonomy (NCBI): domain Eukaryota; kingdom Metazoa; phylum Chordata; class Aves; order Accipitriformes; family Accipitridae; genus Elanus; species Elanus axillaris. The sequence continues at coordinate 20,417,854 of JANZLQ010000086.1, read as the reverse complement.
GAATATGGGGCTCTAAATGCTTTATATTAACTGTTAAAGATACTCTTGGAGACTCTTACAGAAATGCTCTTTTTCTGCGCAATAGCCAATCCAAGCTAGTAGTTTGTTTAAAAACAAAGGCGTATATGCTCTGGTAATATATGCTTTATAATAATAAAATGAAGAAGGAAATTTTGTAGAATTAATTGTACCACCTGCAGATTAAAAAGAAAATGAATGGTTTTGGTATAAAACAAAACTAATGCCTTCTTTTTGCTATAAGCTTTAAATATGCAGCAGCTTTAAGCATGCTGTGCCTTTTTCACGTTAGACCCATCTTCTTTACATTCCTTTGAGCAGTTTGGATGTTTGTGCTAGCTCTCAAGGCTGATGACTCTTGCCCTGCTTAAGATTCAAAGGATTCAGGTGAAAATTTTATTTTACCTTTTGATCCCCATCCCTCCGTGACAGAAAAAGTGAACTTTTAGCCATTAATGAAACTGGAGAAGACAGTCTAGACATTAATACAAATAACAGGAATGAGAGAACCTTGGTATATGCCCTGGCTTGTGGGAAACAGCGTCTGCCTTTCAGTGACAGAAACCAATTTTTTTAATGGCTGTAATTTTGTTATTGCTGACTTACTGAATCCTCTGTTTGAGAAAACTGCACCACCCTTTTTTGAACGGCTTTATAGTTAAAACTCTAGCTAAGCCAAAGTAGGTGAATGTAAGAGTATTGAGGAAGGAGTACTTTTAAAATTCCATGCCTAGTTTATTAGTAAGGAAGTCCTAGTGATGGAATTATCTGGAAGACCACCTCTAAAACTGTAGACTTTGTTCACTACCTTATTATTGTTCTTTCTGGACATCAAGATTTCTTGGAGTTCTTTGTTGTCTGGGGTTTGGGGGAGTTTGGGGGGGGGGGGTTGGCTTAACTGAGGTACCAGATATTAAATATGTACAACTTACCTGGAAGAATAGAGAGAAAACTGGTATCAACACAAATGAAAATGTGTATAAAACATTTATTGTAAACAAAGCAGTTCTATGCAAACAGTGAGGAAAAAAGGCTTCTGATTTTTTAAAAACACCACATGACTGTAAAACCCACCAAATCTACTCTGTTGGTACTCTACACAGTAACAGTCCATAAATAGTCCACTCAAGCCAGTTATGTAACTGGCTTTGATTTTTCTTGCAGAGTGGAGCTCCAATCTCTGAGGTTTAATGTTGGCTCTTAAGCAAGACCTATTCTTTAATATCGCTGATGTAGGAAGGTACAGAATGACCCAACAAAATGGAAACAGAGTTGTAGCAACATGAAGCCTGCCTCTGTTAGCTTCTCAGGCTCTCAGCATGTGATCTCCAGCCAGCACTGGGGCCCCTACCAGCCATAGAAACTGCTCTCTCTTCTTTACCCAGGCTGTAAAAATCAGGCACAGGATGTTCCTCCAGCTGGTCAAAGTCATTAAGGCGGAAGCGAGTTGCCAGTTTGTTCACCATTCTTTTCAAGGTGACAAAGGCTGCAATGACTTGGAAGGTGAGGAAGAGAGCAAAGATGATATGGACTGCTCGCTCCAATGGTTGAATTTTCAGACCTTCATTGAATAGCAAGAAAAGAATTATAGGCAACTGCAGGAGGAGACTCAGGAGCCAAAACCCAGCCAGCTCAGGGACCTATAACAGGGAGACATCACCTATTAACTGGCAGTTGGAGATGAAAAAATCCAAAACTTTGTGGAGAAAACCACATTTTATTTTTTTTTAATCTTCCAAAAGCCACCACATAATGTAAAATGGCAAAAGTGAGGTAATATTTCCATATCCTGTGGTTTTAACCATACTTTTTTTTTTCTGACAAAACAGTTTGGGGGATTGAGAGGGCTCTCTTCTGAGGCAAAACTTTTTGGAATGCACAAAATTAAGTGGAATCCAATGCCAAGGGAATAGAAGATGCAGACTGTAACTTAAGAGAAATAACCATCCCCTCAACTTAAATCTCTTAGATGAACTGGTAGACCACTTTACATTAAACTCCAAAAAGCTCTCCTGCACAAATTAATACGCACATGCGGTAACATACCTTCTCCTGCAGATTGCCCATGTATCCCAGGTAGAGTCGAACGACCTCTATTAGAGAGGCTAGGATCATGATTGTGACCAGGATGAACTTGTAGTAATCTGACAAGACCGTATACTAGAGGGAAGAAGACAGTAAAAGTTTCACTGTGCTGTTTCATAACATGCTATTTGTGATTAAATTAAGACACTGTATGCTACTGTAAGTTGACAGTGTTGTACTGGCTTTCAAATAGTCTTGAACATCCAGTTTCAAGGAATTCCCAAATAAACCTAATAACGTCTAACTCCAGTGACCTCTATGCCAGTACTAGGAGATGTTTGATCAGAAACATATTACTTTGCAAACCATCACTTTCCTTCAGGACTCACCTTCAGATGGAGCATGACAACTGTGCTGAGCCACCAAAATGGGAAAAAATAAACGTTGAAATAGAGGGACATCTGCAGTGGTAAACTGGAAACTATTTCATTATCTGTAGATAGAAAGAAGTCTTTTATTACTCTTAGTTTGTTCCATACTTCCACAAATGTGACAGAAAGATACTCCTCCATCTGAGCTTCAAGCAGGGCATTAACATTCTTCCCAGTCAAATTAAATGCTAAGAAAAATATTTGTATATATCCAGAGGAAAACTTCTTACCCTATCTTGAGTTACACCATTCCTGGAATCTAATGCAACTTTCAGTTCACAGGACACAGAATTTTTATCACTTAGTCATATATTCAAGTTGAGCGTCATATTGTTAACCACCTGGTGGTTTATTGCTTACTCCACAATCCCTGACTGATAGGCTTAGCTCAAGTAGTGCTGTACACTGGCACTGCAGAAAGAGTTGGTGGTTATTTCACTGCTGTTCCTAAGAGAATGGCCAAAGTTTAAATGAGTACAGACTGTATTATTGTTATTTTGTAGATGATCCTCCTGACTAAGGACTTACTGCTAGGGAGCAAGTTTGCATTGCCCACTCTTCATTGACAATCTTTATTTAAATAGACATTTGGATGGAAGCAATGTTGCAAGAAGCCAGTAATTCTTCTAGTTCTTAAGAGCTAACAATTTCAAATATGTGTCAAACTAAAACTTATCCTTTAAAGTCTGGAGAGAACAAAATGCATTCATACAATGTAGAGAAAAGCAAATATCGAACTCTAACATGCAGGTGCTAAGTTCTATATTTAGGATTTGATAATAGGCCTACAAGATTAGACACAAAACAAGGAAAAATTAAAAGGGCATTCTAAGGGAATAATTCATTTTTAATGGGTGACGTTTTGTTGCCATATTCTAGTTAACTGACACTGTATTCACTTCAATTACCAACAGTCTCCTTTCTCATATTTTCCCCAAATGAAGTCTGTAGGCATATCTTCACTTGGTACTGCCTGAGCAAGTTTAGAAAGTGTTCATTGTGACCTGTTGATTTGTATTAAAGACTTGTGCCCCTGTCACAGTGGTGATATTTGACTGAAAATGAGTCTGAACAGTCACACTGTCTTCCTTCCAGCCTCAGAACCACCTCTCTTCTGACATTGTCTTCTCTTTCAATATCTTCCAATTACTCTCATACCTGTCTTTGTTCCATCTCAGTCTGGCATCCCTGTTTCCAGTCCAGCCACATGCAGCCTGGTACAGTGTTCCAGAAGTCTTTATGCCAGTTGCAGAAGTATTCATGGTAGCTACTAGACTAGATGGGAAGGGAGGAGGATTTGGGAACAGAACTGGGACAGACCTTAAGGGTAGGATGTGAGGGGCAGAGAATTGTTATACTGAAATAGAAGGTGCAAGACAACGAATATATATATATATTTAATAATCCCATTTTTAAGCATCAATACTTTCTTACACCTGCAAAGGAATGAAAATCTATAGGTACCTCAACACCAGTTTCACTATCTACCTAAAATTGTCCCAGCTGTCCTAATGAATGAAGCTCTTAAACACCTTGAGGACTTTGGAGGGCACTGAGATAAAATTCTAAAACACTGTTTTATCTTCCAAAAAAACATGACCATCCAATTACAAGTAACTATGTTTATGCCCTGTATGTATTGGATGAAAATTTAGTGGTTCGTGGCCATGTTAGTTAAAAACACAGAAGCCAAGGGCTCTAATTTCAGTTGTGATGACAATGTTTTAGGTATGTTAAAGGTTTCATTGACATAGCATTGGTATTTGTAACTTCTGCTCAAGTTTTAAAACTCTGTTTTGGATGAAAGTTCAGCAATATAAGCCAATTCTAATTCATCTTTATCCTTAAATTGAACTAATGCTTATTTTCTGGGATTGCTAAAATTTATGGAAAAGCCATAGAGTATCACAATGGCAAATTCTTTGATGCTAGAGCAACTCACTAAGGTATGTACATGTAAACTTAATTTTTGAAATCCTGATCTCCAAGAAGTTAGTGGTACATTTGCAACTGGTTTCAGTGGGTTGGATATTCACATAGGAGTTTTCATAATGGGAAACAGAAAAAATTTATTAAAAATAGAAGCTATTCCTAGAGTTAAGAAAAATATTTCAGTGTTGATAAAGTAAATGAAGAATTAGTAACTTAGCAGTATAACTACACAAAGAAAATGAGTACTCCTGTCCTGAAATAAGAATGACTTTTTGATTAATTTTATCAGCTTGGAACGGATTTATCAGTTGAAATGAATATAGCCTTTCTATGCAAAGAAACTATTTTCATGGCTATTCTAAAGGTATGAAAAGGGTGCATGTTGGCCTCCAAGTTTCACTGGCAATATGATGAAGGAACAGTTATCGGTCATTACGGTAGAGCTGGAAAAATAAAGAGAAAGCTGGCATATTGCAAGCTTGAGTTTTTACTGCCTAACTCTAGCTTAGTATACCTCCTCATGCTTTAAGCACCCGATGTCCTAACTGTGCAGGACTACTGACCATAAAAGAACAGTTCAGGTCTTTTATTTGCTCTGTGTTCTCCATACATCACTTCTGCTTTTTACTCGGGCACAGGCAGAGTGCCTGGGGTGTTAAGTAGCCATGGATTTTTAACTGCAATTTTTTATGCAAACTTGCTTACTAAGCTTTAAAGGTGGGTGTATAGCATTCTCCATACCTGCTTTTAAATCAAGACTGTTCCCTGTTTAATATTTTAAGCCCGTCTCAGGCCTGTTAACACCGCGGCACATGAAGCGCAGGGTCGTAGCGCAGCCGCTGTAGTTTTACCCCAGACAACATCCACGAAGCCCCACTACGCGACTGCCAGGGACACCAGACCTCGTCTAAAAGGCACCTCTGCTTTTCACCGCTGGGCCGGCACCTGTGTCGCCAGGGTTACTCTGAGGCCCTCTCCCGGGCCCCACCTTGATCTGGAGGAGAGCGACGGGGCTCTGGGACCGGCACCTTAGCCTTCCTGCCCGGCGGGGGCGGGGGGCGACGCGGCTACCCCTGCGGATGGAACGGTTCCGCCTGGGGCGATCGGGGAGACAGCCAGGCCGCCCCACCGGTGGCAGGATACAGCCCTCACGGCGCTGCCCCGGGGCGGGCGAGCAGGGCGGGCAGAGCAGTCAGCGTGAGGCCCCGCCCCAACGGCCGCCCGGCGACGGTTGACGCCGCCATCTTCACTCCCGGAAAGCTAGCCCCCGCCCCAGCTGCAACCGCCGCCATTTTTGTTGCTGGCGCGCGCCGCCCGGCCAGTTGCTGCGCTTTACCTGCGCGGTCGCCCGGGTACTGCGGGCCGGTGCGGTGGCTGTCCGTGAAGATGGTGCGGCTTATAGAGCCCAGCCGCCTCCTTAGGGGCTCGGGCAGCGACATGCTGCGGCGCCGCGGCCCGCCGTTGCTGTGGCGACGAGGCGGGGGCGCGCAGGCGCGGTGGGGAGGCGGGGGCGCTGGCGGCTTCCCGCCAGCCGTGGGCCGCGCCGTTGGTTCCCTCAGGGGGTCCGGGACGGCGAGAGCCCTCTCTCGGCTCTGGGGGCAGGAGACCAGTGCTTCTGCCGCGGAGGCAGAGTTAGAGTGGAGCTTTCTGGGAGAGATACTGATCACAGAAATTTACGATTGCTGGTATGATGTAAAAGCATGTTTATTTGTGCTATGTGCGTGAGAGCGATCACTGCTGCCTTGGTGTGTGCTTACACACGCATGGAGAGATACGTTCCTGCTTACTTCTGTGATGTGTACGTGTGTGGATGCAGGAGAACGTTTTTGCTTGTCACAGTCACTGCGCCCAGCAGGCAGGTCACGTCAAGCCGTTCATGGCACAGTCGGCAGCGGGCCCAGCCTCTGAGAGTTGCTCAAAACAGCATCCTTTTGCCTCAGAGGTGCTGTGGTGTGTGCCATGCCCAAGTGTCTTTCCCTAGCTCCTACATCATCTTGGTTCCCTTCTAATCAGTTGGAGTGGATTTTTTTCTAGTCTGTTAGGGCAGGGTTTGGGTTGTTCTGAAAAGGTAATTACAAAATACCGGTCCAAGGAAAGCAGTTGCAGGACTGCTCTGCTGCTGTCAGGATAAATCCAGGGGAATGACAGTGCTCAGTGATGACTGGAGACACAGGGGAGTAAAATAAGGATGGATATTAACAGACCTATTTTAGTACTTAAGGTATATATGAATGATCCTTGCTTTATGAAGACTCAGATATAGCTAAACTAGAAAATACCTTTTCCTCAAGGAAACCTGTCCGTGTCACTGTTGAGTTAAAAGCAGCAGTGAGATCAACACAGCTGTTTTACTGTAGCTAGCTTTTGTCCTTTATAGGACACCCTCATGGCATTATGCAAAGTTAATAATGTAAATACAAGTTTTGCTGCTGCTTCTTTTATTTGGAAAATGTAGTGCCCTTAAAAATGAGGTCATTTGTTCACCAGGTTTTTCAGCACCCTTAGGGCCTGATTCCTTCTGAGGAGAAAGGATGCCATTCTTAAGTGTGCAGGAAATAGTTTCCTGCGTGATCAGAATTAAAGAGCACCTTGTGCCTTTTACTATAAGAACTGATAACATTTGTGATTTTACTGTACCTAATAAGACACTTCAACTCCCTTCTCCTGCCCCCCCTCCTCTCCCAAAATCATATTTATCTACTTCCCTGAGTGATCATTCTCCAGTATGACTTTCCAAACTCAATTATCTCTGACTAAATAATTTAAAGTCTAGTTTAAATTTAATTTCATTCTGTCCCACTGGGAGAACTACAGAGAAAGATGGCTAAACAAGCAGGAGTTCTGAGAAATCCATTTCACTTTCGAGCTGATGACTGATGTAGTATTGACAACAGATACTTTTCAAAGAACTTGTCCAAACATGGGTATGCCAGCAGAAATCTGAATTAAAAAAACCTGAAGACCTTCAGAAGAAGTGAAGAGGAAATTATTTTTAAATAATGGCAGCAGATGGGAAAGGAGAAGGAATTAAAGATAACCCAGAATTTCAAGGAATGCTGTGCAGTGTCCCCCTTAGAGGCAGGGATGGCAGCGGGCTTTGCCGCTTACGTACGCCTAGAAATTAATGTTTTAAACACAGGTAAGGTTTATCACTATTTTACAGATAAGACAGAACAAGAAAAGTTGAGTCCTGTGAAATGCTGTTTGCAGTTTGTGTTGAAACAGACACAATACAGAGAAAGGCACATAATTCAGCATATCCTGGACATAAGCAGACAGAGAAGTCATCCAGTGAAAAATACTTACAAAGTATCAAAATGTAAAGTAAAAGAAAAGAGGTGATGTAGCTTTTGTCATACAAGATTTGTCTGTACAGCAGTGACCGCAGCTCAGCAATGCTACCTTTGAACTAGGTAGCTCAGGCTTGCTGGCAAGTTTAGTAAAGGTAAAAAGTCAGAGTATTTTTCAGGTTTTTTGACCTGACTATCTTGAACTGTGAGGCTTCCTGCATAACCAGCATAGTGACTGTGATGCCTGTGCTAGCTAGCCTGTTTGGGGGCAGGTAAAGCAACACAAGCTGCAGTCATAGACATACGTATTGTGTTGTGTCCTAGCCAGATGTGGACCTCAAAGCTCTGAGCTGTGAAGGCACTAGAGGTATACTGCAGTTTCAATGATAAAAAATCTGTGAGTGGATGCCTGATAATTAGCTAACTACCTAATAAATAACAGAAGAGTTTAAAGATCACTTTCATATTTGAGGAAGCATTATGAAAAACAGCATTAATGTTAGATAGGTTTCTGAACTTTAAAAAGTTCTGTCTATATTTGTTATCTTGCCAATTGCCCGTAGGTGCTAGAAATGTATTTCCTGTCAGGCTCAACAACTGTAATGGTGACTCTTGCACTACCTAGCAGATCTCACCACAAAGTTCTCTGCTATAGACAGTGGCAAGATGATGTATCTGTGCAAGATTTCTAATGAGATTGCCTGAAACCTTGTTTTACTATTGTTGCCTTGGTCCTGATCTGTTTAACCACTCTTTAAGTTAGGGTAACACTAGTCCCATACTCTCAGCTAATTAGACAAAAGGAACGGGTTTATATGAATTAAAAGTATGCCAGGGTTTTGATTAAGTCAGATATTCATGGAAGTCTCAGGTTTTTTTCATAGTATAATCTGGTGGCCTGTAAAAGTTCAGCCTTTAAGGATTTTCCTTTTGATTACTTTCTCAGAAGGAAGAATGGAAGAATTTTGCCTGAATTGTACTATGTTATGCCTTTTCCTGATGCCAGTGGCTTTGAGCAGGGGCCCTGATCTCCCAAACACTTTGGTTTTCTTATGTTCCCCAATTCTGAAAACCTGCCAGACATACAGCCAGGTATTCTGCTAGTAGTTCTGTGGCAGTCAGTGGGACTTTGCAAAATTGGGCTCTGCTCATTCAAAAACTGTGAAGCAATCCAGCTTAGCAGTCAGTGAAGTGTAAAACTGAGTAGTAGGTAAAGGAAAGGCTGGTGGAATGCAGACACCACAAGAAATGCATGGATTTGCCATGTGAACTCAATTTCCAGACTCAAGGTGCGAATCTGTGATATTTGGCAGCCTTACGTTTTCAGCAGATGGCCAAGCATCCTACATGTCCCCATGAAATAAAATTGTGCACACTTTTTAATATTTTTGTCTATGCTTAAAATATTCCCTGAAGATGGAATATATACACTTTATTTTTACTAATTCTGTTTCATTGTCTTTAGACCAAGGCATACAATTTTTTGTCAATGTAATGAACAGAATTCTTCTGATTTTCTCTAGGGAGGGTTGGAGAACACTTACTCCAGTTTCAAGCAGAAGAGAATCTTAAAACTTCAAGGATCAGAACACCAGAGCATCTTCATTGACAAGTCAGTGCTTCCTGTAACAGAAGGATATAAATCTGTACCATAAGGAGTGGAAGAAGGAAAAATATTTAACTGTTATGTGACTGTAACAGTTACAGTGACCATCTGTATAAATAGTGTAAGTGTCCAGATTTTGTGATGAAACTGTATTTGGCCTTTTCCTTTTTTAATGGAAAGGCATTCCATTACTGAATTTTTTTGTGTCTATCCATGTATGAATGGTTAAGGTAGAAATAACCAGATTTCCAATTCTCTGTGCTTCAAAATAAGCTACTGAAATGTGAAACTGGAAGAAATAGGCCCATAATTGCACAGCATATTAAATGACTATTTTATTTCTCTCCACACATGCTAGATATAAATAAAACAAAAGTCTCTGAAAATCTGCCTGAAAGCTTTAAATCAGAGGAATATTGGATCTTTGTGTATCCACAGTAGTCCAACTAAGTTGGTAGACACTGGCTTGGCTCCCAGACCGAAGCTCCTGGGGCTCTCTGGCAACAGCACTAAGCCATAAACACCAGATGCAGTATATCTAACAAAATTAAATATCGGCAGTTTTTTACAGTTGGCATTTCAGAAACACAGAGTTCATTTAAACGGTGCCAGTGGTTTATCTTTGCACCTGAATCACAATTGCTATATTTCTGAATGTGCGGGTGTGGAATCTCACAAATGCAACTTTCCCTGGCATGCCTGTGCTGCTGTCTCTTATGTAGCCGTAAGTGTGCAAGCAACAGAAATCACTCTCCTTGCTTGCCCCTTAATATCTGCCCAGTGTTTTAGCAGAAGTGCTGTGAACATGTAAAAAGTGCTGGTGAGCTGAGGAGGTATGTGCAGGCAAGCAGAGTACAGGCTTGCTTTCTCCTCATGTCCTCAGAATTAAGTGACAGATTGGGAGTTTCAACAAATTACAAATGCCATGAAGACTCTAATGTGTGTGTTGGAAAAGATCATGTTATTAGCTGTGACAGTGTCTGCCAGAGCAATTTCACAGCTGTGCTCCTGGCTTCTAATTCCCCAGGACAATCTTTTCTCTTTGTCACTTGTACACTAGTCCCTGGTGTTCATTTAACACCTACAGGATATTTGTGTCTGGTAAACAATTATTGTTGATGATGAGACTTATCCCAGGACCCTGTTTCAAGTATTATATATTGCTGCAGTCATTCCATGTATTAAATACATCTTGGCTATTTTAGTCTTAAGCATAAAGACAGCAGAAAAAAAAAGGGGGGGGGGGGCTATTACTTGCTCCTGTGGATTGATTTTCTTGCTGTACTTGGCATTTAGTTAGAACCACTCACTAGCTTGTTTTATTTTGTTGATTTGTAGTTTTGTCAAACATGTTGGGAAACTCTCAAGGCTGGCAGAGCTATTAAACAAGTCTTACAATTTGTGTTGCAAAAGTGCTCCAGACTTTTGTGATATACAAGGAGATTACTGTGAATGGATGGATTTTGAGCCAGATTATCAATTCTGTGAAGATCCTTGACATGCCCTTAAAGGACTCTCTGCATGACCTGGCAAGTGCAAGAGGCCCCTTACTTTCAAAAGGTGGATTTGGAATAGTGAGCAAATGCCATGTTAGAACACTGCAAACAGGCTGGGTACCTTTTTTTTGTTTGCCTGATGACAAGTTTTGTCAGCAAAATTACATTCTTCCTTTGCTTCCAAAGGAAGCAAACCAACCTTGTTGGGGATAAATTCTGCCCCAGTCACACCTGCAGATCTGAGCAGGACTTGAGACTTACTCAGGCTTGAGACTTGTTCTTTCAGGTGGTACTCAGGAATGTGGTGGGGGCTCTCAGTAATTCTCAGCAAATAGTGTTTTGTCTGGTTGGAATAGCTGCACTGTTCTCTTTGTGCAGAAATGTGCACTGAGAATCTTGCTTTGGCTCTAGACTTGCTTTGCAGACCTCTGCAGTTTGCGGGGAGTATGTGTAGGAGGATCTTTATGGCAGAGGATCTGATGGCTTTAGTCTTGGTCCCATCTTTGCTTGCATAGGTGGGCGAGGTAATCTTTTCTGTGGTAATTTAGGTGTCTAAATATTACTTACACAATCCAAACTAGTTAGAGAGGCTTCATGTCTATGGTGGGTTCCCCCACAAGGCTGTTCATGGGAAGGAGTAATGTGCTTGCTACATGTGTCTGTCCTTCTCTGATTACTGGTAGAGTCTAGTTCTGCTAAATCAAGGTGTCCAGCTGTTTGAAAACTGAACACTTTACAGAGATCTAAGCTCTCCCAGAGGTTGTTTTGTGGATCCAAGCTCCCCAAGATAGTTGGGCTGTTTGTGTTCCCTGGGCATCACATCAGATGCTTTACCTGTACTGAGTGTAAGTCTTGCAAAATGCTTCCTGAGATGTGGGCCCTGAGAGAGCTAGTGCTTTCTCTTTTTACTGCAGAATCCAAAGAGGGCACAGTATTTAAAAATTTAACTCTGAGGTAGTATGCATGAGTGTGATGATAAACCCATGCAAAGGCAGGGTTTATTTTGCCATTGCATGCTGCTGACAGTTCCCTGTAATAGGTGTTTTGCACATCCTTTGCAATTAGTTCAAGCCCAAACCCTGAGTGATGTGGGGTAACGTTAGTAATTTGATCATTTAGGGGAAAAAAAAAAAGCTACTAGGCAGAGGACTGTTGTTTAGTTAAGAAACTAATCACAGGGTTGGGGTTTTTATTTTTAGTTTCTAAGTTCCTATTTGGGCAGTTACATAAATGCCTAATTTCAAGAGTGTAAGTTTGTCAAAACATCCATGCAGCTTCAGTGGGAGCTGCAGCAGCACCCTAAATTGAGGCCAGATACTTGGATTCTCTGATATGCATTTGGGTACCTAAATTTGGATTTCCAAACAAGAGCAAACTCTCCTTCTGCTTTAAAGCTTTGCTGAATGTAAAGGTACATGTTGTGTTGTCAGGTCAGCATCAGTGTGTTTCCTTTATCTGTTCTTCATGTCTAGGCCAACACTTCTTCCTTGTGAGAGTAAAGGATTGTGAGAATGACTGGAAATCCCACAAGTCTCACTGCCTAAGATTAAGGCATAGCAGCAGAGTTCTGGTTCAAGGCCTTTAGCTTCAAACATCATGAGTTAGGATTTTGGGGATGTTAGTGCAGCACCACTGCATTCTATGGTATCTCTCTGTTGGGATGCTGATTTGGCTCCATATTTATTTTTGTTCTGTAATCTGTTAGCTTCATGCTCTTCGCTGTGTTTCCAAACAAAGCAAACTTGGCTCAGGTTCTCATCAAGTAGTAAGAAGAAAGAGTGTAGTGACTCTCCAAAATTCCAAAGAGCACTTAATTCATTATTGCATTTTCAATTATTTAAAGGCAAGGGATTCTTATTCGTGGGTACACGTTAGCTACTTGCACTATTGTACATCAGTCTCGGCTGTGATACTGATTGCTGTTGTAGTATGAATGATCATTTTGAACAACTCTCCAGTCTGCTGTCTTTGAAATGTAAAATTTCTACTTGTCATTTGAAGATGGTTTTTTTCATGTAACCAGAATCTATAAAGTGGTGCTTAAGACTGGAGAAAGTCTAAAGGGATTTTTACTATAATGATGTTGTTTAAAATCAAGGAATTCCTTTCCAGCATGCTTCATTGTTCCCATTCATGGTGGAGGAGGGACGATTGAAGGATCAAATCCAGCTTGCTTGCTTGTCCTCTTTTTTTCCCTGAAATGCTTTATTACAGGACTCAAGAGCAAATTTTTCCCTCAGATTCTGTCTACAAGTCTCGCCTGCCTTTATGAAATACTGAATTTACAGCTGCAGGATTTATTACAACTATGTTTTAAAACATTAAATGCTGGTGTAGCAGCTCTAATTAGAAATGAACGGAGTTCACTGTGCAGGTGAAGTGTTGTTTTTAAACTGCAGCATCCACATCAAGAGGCAAATACATACTGTGTTTATACATGTTTAAAAGACAACCAGAGGTACCCATGAGAAAAGCTAGAGCCTGCTGTAAAGTGCCACTGCACTGTGATTTCCTTCTCCTTTAATTTGAATTTAGTACAGCTTGGGCCAGATTTTCTACCTCTGTAACATCACTGAGTTGCAGCAGTTTAGTTGAGAGGGAAGACTTGTGCTGACGTGCTGTAGGGTTTGTGTTAACAGTGTGACAAATTATGTACTTTGCCATCATGAGCAGTTAGAAGTAATTAAAATGGAAGGTGGAAATCAGTGCAGTTGACTTGACTAGTTGATTTCTATTCAGCTAGACACTTTTGCTTTTAAAAAATCATGAAAATCCACTGGGTCTTGTCTGGTGTAACCTGGCACATCTGTGACTTGCCTAAAATCCTCCGTGTAAATCAGCAAGGACCTGGAGAGGGAACTTCATCCTCCTGTCCCAAAGCCAGGTCAACCATGGCCAAACCACACCTCTCCAATGACAGAGACTATTCAGCCTTCCTGGGCAAACCTATCCTGGTGATCAACTGACTGTATCATTGTGAAATGCAGTCCTAATATCTAGCCTAAGTCACACTTTTTTAAGTTAGTCCTTTACTTCTCAAACTACCCGCCATGCACATGCAGCTACTTAACTGCTTCTTTCTGCAGCTACCTTTTCATTTCTGTATTGTATGTTCCCTCCTCTGCTATTCTGTAAGTAAAACAAATCTAACTGAACAGATCCATGTCTGTTTATGCTAGATGTTTATCACAGTAGGGCTCCCCTGATTTCCTGGAGAGGAAAGCTAACAGGCAGAGACGGGAAGAGATTTAGGAGATGAATATACTAGAAGAGTTTTGGTGTACATTGCAAATTGCCCACTGCAGTACCAGACAGCCCTCACTGATCACGCCTAAAGAACATATTATTTCCTTGAACTTTAAATGTGGCAACACATTGTACTAGGACTCGGGATTGATATTGCTGTCCTGCAAGGATAATTAGGAATTTACCAGCCCAGATTAACAGATGCCTTGAGACACATGAGTATAATTAACTTCATAAATACATATAAAATCCTGGGCAGTGTTCTAACTGTAATGTATTTTCCCTGAAGGAAAATATCCCTGAGTAAAGAAATCAGAAAGAACTTGATGCCAAATGCAGAATGGAAAGAAATTCCTATAAGGCTGGAGTCTATCCGCTTTTTTTTCTGAGTGGTCTTTTTCTTTGAAGAATTAGATGAGGAGTTATTTCTTTTCATTTTATTATCCCCTAATCTCCAAACTCTGTATCACTTTCCTAAAACACACTAGCATGTATCATGTGCATATATAACATAACATAACATTCCCTAGGAGGCTTGTTACTGCTTAATAGTTACTGCAGGTGAATTTGTTTATAAAAAGGCAAGCAGCTACTTGAGACAGAGGGAGTATAAGTCAGTATTTGTTCCTGTGCCGAAAGTGGATTTCAGAGTGTGTTATAGTATGAAGGAGATGATTTTTTTCTACAAAGCTGTAAGACCAAAGAACCCTGGAGGTGAATTCAAACAGTCCTCATAAAAATTGTTTATTATAAAAGTCTCAGTTATCAGATGTGGAGGGCCTTTAACATCAGTTAAACATCTGAGTTAGCTGCTTGAGTTTCCAAATTAGCCTTAAAGCTTTTGGTACCTCCAACGTGACATTCAGCCTTGCCTCAAGGAGTCCTAGTTTAAAAGCAACTGAAAAAAATTGCTAGACAGTCCTGTCTCAGCAGTCTGTCCTGGCAGAAGGTGACATGTTGAGATTATTCTTGAATCCCGCTGACCCTTGCTTGTGGGAACGTCTGTTGGCAGCAGACGTGGCACAGAAGAGCTTACAGATCGCCCCAGCTTGCATGGGCGACTGGGCCTAGGATCTGGCAGCCATAAATTAAATGTACGCAAAGCTGCCTTAAAGCAGCCTCACACCGAGGGTGTGTTCTGCATTGCCAGGAAGGAGAATTGCAGCCTCAGAGCTTGCACTGACAGGGCTTATTCCAGCCATTATGTCCCAAAATCTCATCCTGGTGAAGGGTGGAGTTGATTAACTGAATAATTTATCCTTCTGCTATTTCCATTCTGTTCTCAATAGTTCTTTACTTTTGTGAGAGTGAGCTTCTGCTGGACAAATATTTTAGAGCAGCTTTTTGCTGTATGCCTTTCAAAGGAAAGAGAAGAAGTGCCAAGTTAAACTAAACTTTAGAATGTCACATTATTTGGGGGAGAAAGCTCATCAACTAGAGTTGGCAGTGCAATGAGTAAAAAGCTGTGATTACTTTATTGGAATAATAAAATAAGCTGTCTTATTTTTGCGAAGAGTAGATAATTAGCATGGCTGTATTTTCAGTCCTGTGTGTGATCAAGGTCCTAACAGCACTAGGCACTCTGCTGAAGTGGGTTAAAGATGTGGGGTTTTTTTTTCATGTAAGGAAGAGCTTTAACCTTTCACATGGAACAAGCCATACAACTTCACTAGGCACTTCTGTAGTGAGCTTTGTAACTCCTGATGCAATAAGAGCTTGTTTCTCATCCAGTCTTAATTTAACTGGGTTCGGCATGTGCTTAAGAGCTTTGCTGGATCTAGGCTGCGGAGTACTCTTCATATAGGAATGCTGCAGAAAGGATAATGACCACGAGTCTGGATAGCAGCAAAGGCTTCACCCTGATGCCTTTGTGCCTCAGCTGTCTCGCTTTGACATGGGCAGGATGTCAAGTTGTAGAGTTTAGCTGAAGTAGAATTTTTCTTCCAACAGATTTGTTTACTTGTTTTTTTCCCCCCCTGCTGCCTGCCCCTTTTTGTCTACATGTAAGCACTTTTCTAGTCCAGGACACTTCAGATAAATTGTAATTTAAAAATCCTTTGTTAACTACACCTGAATTTTCAGTCAGAGCTTTCATCAAATTTAAGTGCTATTCAGTTCATAAGTGTTGGCTGATATTTCAGCTTTTGGGCTGATTAATTTCACATACTGCTTTCTGGAAACTGCAGTGCTCTATTGCACAGGTAAATATTGGCCCAACGTATGGAAAATGGCTAGTGATCCAGCTGCTCTGGGGCTCCCAAGTAGAGGTCCATTAAAAAGAGCAGGTTTTCAGAGTGCCTCCACCTTCTGAAATCAAGTTATTGTTGGGTTTTACCAAGGCACTGAGGCCTTTAAAATCATTGCTGAATTTGGAATACTCATTGATCACAAACTTAGCTCCACTTTGTCCTCCCAGTATTATTCATATTAATTATGGCAATGGGTTATAATCAAATAGTGGTGGAATAAAGGGACTAATATGCCATGCAGATGCAGCTCGATACTTGCTTGCAGAAGATACTTGAGTCAGCACAAGCACATGGTGCTCAGTGTGCCACAGCTGGCAGTGCTGTACATGGTATGCCTCTATGTTAATGTATGCTGGAGGTGTTCCTTACCTGGCATCAATCTTCATGCTTTTGCGGTAATCCCTTATGCACACCACCAGTGTGCTCAGAGTGGTTTCCTTCCTGGTGGACCAAGGTTGAAATCATGTAGGAGTTCTCCTGCTGATAACCAGCTTGTGTTATGAGCACAAGGTCCTCCAGCAATTAGTGCACTGCTTAGGCATGTCTGTGACTTGCAACTGATACAAGCCACATAAGTGGTAAAAGTTATTTAAATAAAAAGTCCTAGAACTGTAGCAGATCATGTCAAATCAATCCCCAAGGTCCCCCTCTTTATGCCATGCCATGGGGTGTTGTAGGTGCAGTCCTGATGCAGCTGCACTACTTATGGATACTGATAGTAGGGAGCACACAGAGACATATACATAGAAATAATTTAGACCAGACACCAGCAACAAAGTCCATGGGTAACTCAAGCAATCCTGCTCACTTCAATCTGCTTGTTTGTCCAGGTGTGGATTTGCAAAAAAACACCCCATAGCAGTGTGTCCATACCAACATTGCAAAGCCACTTTCAAAGGATACTTTCTCTGTTCTTTGTGGAACTGGTGGGAGACTTCCTCAACCTCATGGTGAGAAGCCAAGAATCAAAATCAGCGGTTTTATTTTTGCTTTTTGGAGTTTGTTCTCACTCTTTGTAGCTCAAAGGAAATTTTCTGGTAAATTTTACATGTTGGTGGCCTGAAACATGAAGTCTGAGCAATGTGGGCTTTAAAACACAAGAGACAAAGCAGTTGCTTAAAATTTTGCTCCGTGAGAAAGTTGGTATATTTTTCTCTCTGATCATGTAACTTGTAAAAGGAAAGAGGGAAATAAAAGTTGACTATTAAACAGTTCTGTGCAGAAATTACTCAACACTTGTTTTTCTAAACTTGAAACCAGAAAACCAGTGTTCTGCTCAGTGTTTCCACCATATCTATAGACAGGGTGAAATGTCTACAGTCTTCAGAGAAAGCTAGTAAATTTGGCAGGTTACCAACCTCTACTAAGGAGCACATCTCCATTGCTTGTGATCCCCAAAGGCTTCTATACATGGTCATTTGGAGCATCGCTTTTTTCAGCAGCTAGACGCAGTCATACGTAAAGGTCACATAGGATATTCACACTGTTTTTTCCATTTGATCTTACAGATCGACCTTGACAATCTCTCAGCTGTTTTCTTAAGTTGGGAATTTTATCATTATTGTGCTCATTCCACAATAATCTTGACCCTCTTCTAAAGGATGGATGTAATTTGAGTCCCTCTGTAGTGACAGCTGTGTAAAGAAGAATTCCATATTCCTGTCAGGAGCTCTATTACTTCATAGGCCAGTGCCTTCAGAAAGCTGCTGTCAGTCCAGCGGATTAGTTTCAATGGGGTATCTTGAGTTTTCCCAGTGCTGCTCTTATTTATTTTATTCCTGCATGTTGGGTAGTGTCTTAGCATAGACAGCAACCTCCAGAATAGCTATTTCTTCTGCCTTTTTCTAACTGCAGTCATACTCCAGTGTGAATACTGATTGCAAAGACATTTTTTGTCTTGGTTGCAACTTCTGTGTTGATTGCTCCCTCTGCTTGCCAGGTTTGTCAGAGACCTACTGTTTCTCTAGACATCTCCCTCCTGATACACTTAAGGCATTTTGTATTATTTCTTCTGGCAATTTATCCTCCTAGATGTTTTTCTTTAATATCCCCTCTTCATGTTTCCTGTCAAAGTCTGTTCCATTGTGTTAAAAGACACATTTACTGGATTTACGGTGCGTGAAATATTGTTTTGGCCCTAAAACTCATGCCCTGCCATACCACTAGAAATTATTGTAACTTTTCTGTATCTTTACTTTAAAGATCACATTGAACTCAGGCAGGCATGTGTGGCATTTTTCTAGCAGGAGAATGTTTATTTAATCCCCTTATAGAGAAGCAGAGAGTGAAATCCTAGATCCGTTCAAATCAGTGGGGCTTTCCCTGGGCTTCAGTTGAGCTGTGTCTTAATGGTCAGGTTTGTGGTCTGTAGTCAGCCTTCCAGTGGGGGAGATGGAAAGCACAAACCAAGATTTTCACTCCTATATATATTCTGGGGTGAGAGGCTGAGCCAAGGGACAGTGTGCTACAGCAAGAGGTGGAGGACTTGGAGGACCAAGTGTTTTTCCTTGTTCTTGCACTGGCCTCCTAAAAGATACTTCCTTATGTTTTAGCATTTGCCTGGCTGTAAAATAATAAAGTTCCTCAGCAGCACAGTACTATTTAGATGCGTAGTTTTGCTGATGTATTGCAATTGTATTTGAGGTTCAGGAGATGCATTTCCATCTGGGACATGCTAAGCCCATAAAGCAACAGATAAGCTTAAGCTGCATGCTTATTCAGGTGCTTAAGTGCATTGCCTGGATGGGCCTTACTTTATTCCCTGTGAATTGTGGTGGTGTGTCCCAATGGAAGTCATCTGGTTTGGTGACAAGCCCGGCTTATTCTCCCAGCAGAGAAGCTTGCTGAAATAAGGTGGGTTAAAACAGTTTCCCCCTATTCCCATGCCTAGCTGAAGAGCAGTTTAAACAGCGAAAACTGTCAAGAGTGCTTATTCAGAGAAGCAATGTTGGAAGCTGAAGATAAGAGCATTTATCTTCACGTCAAAACTACTCAATGTCTTTGATGGGCTCCCAACATGCTTTAACAAGGAGCTTAGGCTGGAGACACTGGAATGCAAAGAGTCCAGGGGGTGGTGTTTATCCCACTGAAACATGGCATACATCAAATCAATTACATGGTGCAAGCATATTTCCTCCCATCACCAGCCAATGTTGCAAGCTTGAAGAAAATATGTTCTCCTAGGCACTAGAGGAGCCTCCTCCCTTTAGATGCTGATTTAATGTGAAATGTATATGAAAGGGGAGAGAGAGAAACAGAGCAGGAGAGGGGGAATCTCATATGTTCTGCAGCAGATTGCCACATCGATCTTGTCATTTAGGCAAACACAGTTGGACCTGAGGCTATGAGTCTGTGGGATATGCTGTATTTCTGTCATGAATTGTCAGCCTCAGAGAAGCACAGGAGAAAGAAAGGCACTGTAACAGAGTAGAAAATGCAGTAATAAAGGGACCAGCAGCCATTTAAGAACAAATCAAAGCAGTTGCCATTTTGGATTGTGCCCACCTTCAACAGCTAGAAATATGCTCTGCCCTCACCTCCTTACCCAGTGAAGAGGTGATGGGAAGAGGCAAGACATAAGGGAAGGACTGGTGTTTCTATCAAGGGTGCTCGGCGGGAGTTAAGTTGTTCTGCATGGCTAATGGTACCTGCAGGTCCCAAAGGAGCCCTCAGCTTGCCCTGTGCCTGCCCTTGTACCACTCCTGCTGTGGCTTGCCAAGCACTCCCTGGTGCCATCTCTGAGCCAGCTCCTCCATGAGGATTTCTCCTCTGAGTTTGCACCCTGAAATTACAACCTGTGTTACACATAGCTGATGGCCAGTTTGGGAGCTGATGGGATCACACTCAGATTCTGCAGGGACCTAATCCTGGATCACAAACTTTCCTGGAATAGTTCTGTCAATCAGGAATGTGGCTTTAAAACATTTTTTTTGTTTAAATGATTGCCCTGGTAGGCATTGCACTGCTGGTGGGGGCCACAGTGAGGCAGTTGGAGTGGCTTCCACTAGACAGTTCAGCCAAACAGATATACTGGCAAACTCATCCTAATTAATAGCAGGCCTTGGGCATCCCTCTGCCTGGATGTTTGTACCATGCTGTCTGGAATGATGTCAGTGCCTTGGGATACTTGTGTTTCTCCCGAGCAGAGCAAAGACACTAGAGAGCGCCATGTATTTGCAGATTTTGACTTGGGAAGTGCAGTCTGAGGATGAGTGCTCCCAGAGGGGAGGACGTGGGAGAGAACTGTTCTCAGGGCTCGGCCTGGGCTTGCTGCTATGTGCTGCTCAGGAAGACTTGTGTAAGGAGAGGTAGTTTCCCTCTGGATATGTGTAGCTGCAGATGCAATGTATCTATGCATTTCCTCCAGCAAGCTCTCTGGGGGAGAAAAGGCAGTTTTGCTGTCAGGAGGAAATCCCTTTAGTCTCACTGCTAGTAGATAGATGCATTTGAACCAGCAGTCCTTCTCAGCCTTCTGTGCAAACCTTCTGTCACATTGTCTTGAACATAGCAACCAAGAGAGGGATACCAGGAGAGGCCTGACCAGCAATCTTCCATCTTAAAGAAATTCTCAGAGCAGACTAGGGTAAAGAGTCTCAGGAGCTGCCCTTGAGGCAGCTTCGCAGGAGGATTGCCATTACTTTAGAGCTCACACTTTCCAGTCCTCGTGAAGAAAACATTTAATTTTCAAGTACTTCAATACCTAAACAATCTTTAATATTTTAGTATATTTGAATGGCTGTGTCATTTCTTTAAGAGTAGGCTGGAATTGGATTGTTTAGCTGTCTCTTATTCCCACTCCCCCAAATGGCATAGGCTCCATGTGGGCTCTACCCTCCTCTTCGTGGGAGGGTGGGAAGCTCATGACCATTCCAGCAGTGCAGCAGAATAACTGTCCTTGCTGTTACACCATGCACTGTCCTGTATCTTCTCCTGTCACCCAAGGCCTCCTGAAGCTCCTCTCTACCCTAACTTGTAGGGTAGCAGTCTACATGGCATCATGCTCCTCTTAATTGCTGATCATGCAATGATGATGACTAAATTTTCATTACAATGAGTTGGCTTTTTTTTCCTTCCAGGCAAAATGTTTCCTGCAGAAAAAATGAGGCTTCACCAAAACCTGACTTATCTTTCAGGAGATACCCATCTCCATGTATTCAGAAGTACTTTTTTAGAGGAAAACTTCAGTGTTTTTTTTAAGGGAGGTGATACTTAGATATTTCAGAATTTTAAGTTTGCTGTATTTGTCCTCCTTTTCTTTTGCTAGTAAGTCTAAAAGGCTAAATAAAGTCTTGCAGTTATTTTTCCTATTGCATCTTTTTTATTGTTTTGTGGATGTTTTATTATTTTGCCATTTCTGAAAACATTTCACATTGGGAAAGCGCAAAAATAGTAAAAAATAAAGAAAATGGTAGAAAAGGAAGAAAGGGGGTAGTGAAAAGATGTTTAGGAGGAAATGGTTTTATTGCAGTTGCCAGCAGGAGGAAAAAGAAGAGGCAATACATTTTTTTTTTCTCTTGTCAAAATTCTTAATGATGTAGATGTTTAGAAGTTTAATTAAAGAAAAAAATCATATTTAGCCACATCTGAATGGATACAATTTTTCATGCCCTGTTTTGACCTTCTTCAGTTCTCCTTGGCATTACTGCTAGCCCCTTAGGCTGTGTCAGAGGCATCTGGAAATAGCAGATAAGAAGGAGCCTTGGGGAAACGCAGCTTGGAAGCAGCGGCTGCACTGGAGGGCAGGAGGCATCTGTGGGCTTTGGGGGATCTACATGGACATGAAGAGCTGCTGTGTGCTGGGAGGAGCTCCTTTCCAGGGGGAAGCCATCAAAGGGGGAGCCTGCACTTGTGTGCTTTGAGAACTGCTTCCTCTCTCCTCTCCATGGAAGGGGGAAATCACCCATCCAGCACAGATCTAGGCTGGTTTTTACCAGGAAGATGGTGTGCCTGGCAGTGGGCTGAGGATTGCTGGCTGCAGAAATAAATTTCCAGGAAGTGCCCGTCGAGATTTTATCTTTTCATTTGGAGAATGTTGGGTCTATGCAAATACCTGAGCACAGGGAAGGAACAACCCTGGGCACAGGGCTCTTGAAATGAAGAAAAATGAGCCCTAAGTTAGAAAAATGGGGCAAAACACTTGGGCCCAGAAATACATTAGAGTTCTGTCGAGGTGTGGGAAGTAGCTTTGAAGATTCTTTCCCATTCCTTAGTGCAGCAGTTGAGACAGTGGTGGGAAGCATGAAGTGTGTCTCTGAAGGCTCAGTATACTGTTAAATGCCCTGTGTTATCTGTGGAATATCAGAAAATAATTGCTAATTAGACAGAAACACCTTCAGACTTCTCCTTTGCACTTAGAGGTAGCAGATAAGAGTGCAGATATGAATTACTTACATGTAACAGATATGAACTGTTACTCTGATTTCTTATACTGTCCGTCCATTCTTTACCCTAAGAAGCTTTGGTAAGTATGAGCAATTTTGATCAAATTTGGCCAAGGGGGAAAGGTCTGAAAAATATTTTTTCCTGAAAATCAGTGTCAGAGTAGGAGAGGCCCATGGGAGTGTGGTCCCTAAGAAAGGGCAGCCCATGTCTGGTCTGAGAAGGAGGTAGTTTCTGGGACCCTGCAGCTTCTAGCTTCTTTACCCAAGAAGTAGTAGTAGGAATAAAGGTAATAGGAATGAGCTGGAAGGTTTTGTGATGGGAATATTGCTGAACTGCAAATATTATACAAATGTAATGGCTGGGGGAGTAAGGCATATAAGATGTAAACCACCAGAAAACCAGATTGCATGGCTCTGCTGCTCAGAGAACAATGTGTTTACTGGGAATGTTGGATTAAAACTGGATTTATCCATCAATGACTATGATCAGCATGTGCTGTGTTGTAAGTGGGCAGGGGACTTTTGCCTGCATTAAAATAAGGAGTGCAGTGTTATGAACAGTTTTGTTACTCAGGATGGCATTACTCCAAGCCTCAAGGTAATTTATATCTCAGGTAGGCATGCTGTAGTTTAACAAGGCTAAATATGGAGAAATGAGAGCCCGATGTGGGACCATATGCTCTGTAAGCAACAGCAGAGTTTATGAAGGGTAGTTTAATATTCTTCATATTGTAGGAACAAGCATAAGCAGATTTTTTTTTTAATTGGATTTTGGGACAAAGCACAGCTGGTACAAAGCTTTAGCAGGAATTCAAATGCTGCTGCTTATTAATGCAGCAAGTGATTATTTACAAGTCCTAGTTCTTTCTTTGCTGTTTAATACTCTGACAGCCATAGACCTGCGTAGCATTTTGCAAACATAAGGCTTTTAGAGAAAATCAGCTGCTTGTTCTTACAGCCTCTCTAGAGTTAAGGTATTTTACCAAGCCTCTGGAAGGTACTTGGCAAGGCAGGAGAACTTAGCCACAACCTGCTAGAGGTAATCATGCACATTCCTTGGCAAAGAATGGGTGGGAAGCAAGAAATGGACAGTCTGTAAGCATCCTTCTGGTCAGCATAAAAATAGCAACCTGGAAGAAAAGTTGCACACATGACACAACCATTTTTCTTCTCTATGCTTAGAGAACTGGGAAAAAGTGTGTTTGACAAATGAGTTATCATGTCAGCCCTCAGCAAAAGAAAACCTTTTTGAGCAAGAAAAGAGCCATCCTTTCCCAGTTACTTTGTAGTTCTTATTTTAGCATTTTAGGAATAATGGTCATTTGGGGATTTTTTTCAAGGGTTGGTTTTTTTGTTTGTTTGTTTGTTTGTTTTTTAACAGAGAAGAAAGGAGGCAGCACATAGAGACATTAATTGGTTGCTCCTTCCCTGCTTCAAGATTGCTGGTGGAAAAAGAAAAAACCTAGCAATCATCCTTAGTGCACATGGGCTTCATAGTATTTGGCACAAGGCAGCATACAAGATGAAAGTGTGTCTCTTGACAGCCAGCTTCATACTGGTAGCCTTTACTCCAGGCAAGAAATTAATCCACTCAACTGTGTTCTGCATAATTGTTGATACTGTCTTAATTGGTACCATACGTTTCTCTGTGTCGACATGTCCATCATGTTAATGTCTGGGGACTGTTGTTTCCTGCCAACTTGGGAACAGCACAGCCTGCTCCATCCTAACTGAACTCCTACCTAAAATGCCTTAGTAAGAAATTCGACTTTATGGCAAAGGGAGAATGTAGAGCTGTGTTGTAGAGCATGACTCAAAATTCATGGGGAAAAAAATGGGACTCCTGATTTCGGCAGCTTTGTAGATGAGCTGGCTCTTCCAGGGCTCTCTAAAGGCAATTCAGTTCAGGTGACATCAAGTCTGAAGGCAGAGGAGCTTATTCTCCTGCTCCCAGGAAATCTGTGGCGGGGGCTGGCAAACATTTTCCAAGTGTGTGTTGCAGTGGGGTATCCAGGGCAAGGCAGCTGTAGAGCTAATTGACCCCAGTGCACTGGTGTTTTTGTGAATTGGGATTAGCACTTTGAATTTCGCCCATTAGTGAACTGGCAGCTAAGGCAGAGCCTGGAGTGCAAGTGCAGTCGGCTCTCCCCCCAGCTTTTCCGTATGCCATGGTAACAGGGGCAGGAATATGCTGGGGAGGTAGAGCTGGGTGCAGCCCAGACCATGCGTGGGCATCAGTAGTGTCAGCTCCTGAGAGGAAATAGCCTTCTCATCACCAGGCAAAGGCGTCACTGATCCTTCCCTCCCTGGCAAGGCAGGGTGAAGGCATTAGGAAGCATTACTGGATGCAGTTGCCTCTGAAGAGTCAGCCTCTAAAAAACCCAAATTAGGCACTGAAATAGAAGGGCACTTCTGACCATCTCTATGGCCACTTCCCTGTCTCCTAAATAAGAAGTACCATTCCTTTATTTCACCAAGGAGTTGCATAATTACAGTCATTAAAGCATGCAAGTAGTCAGGATCTATAGGGTAGGCATCTCGCTGAGGTCTATATGGAAAATGAATAGTACTGTGTTCAGAGAAGCACTGGAACCATGCACAGTACATAAGGCATGAGCCAGTAAACTGAGTGATAAGGATCAAATGCTGAATAACTTTTTATTCAGTTAGTGCCTCCTCTGCTAAGCATTGAATTATCGGGGATGGAAAAATATGGCATGTGATTATGAAATGTAAGCCTCTGGCATAATGTAAATGTGCAGGGAGGGCAAATAATGTTTGCACAGGTGACTTCACTTTGGACACCTCCAGGTGCTAGGTTACTAGACTTTGCTTCTGCAATGAAATTGTTTACTATATTGTTGCCTGTGCACTTATGCACACATACACTCTCTTGTTTCCTCTCTCTGCTCCTACAGTTAATTGATACGAGCTACACTTATTTACATCATTTTATGTGCCATCATCTCTTGTTCAAGCTGTTGGCCAGTTTTAAGCAAAAATATTTATGTAGAGATAAGAGAAAAAAGGCTTCTTCCCTATCCTTTTGCAAAGCCATCACTGAATATTTAGGCTACTGCCAGTGTGTCATTGAAAAGCTCATGTAAGAGAGCAGCAAAACACATGGTAACGTGTTTTGTGGAGGTTTTAAATTCTAATGTTGACATTTGGATCTGGAGAAGAGAAGAGCAGGAGGGGAGTAAGGAAGAACTTTTGCGTCGATTTTTTCAAAGGTAGATAGAAAATATAAGTCTATTGAGCTATAGTGTTTTATTTAAGAGTCCTGGCATTCTCAGAAGCCTGTTTTTGCATGTGGAGTGCAGTGGCAGTATTGGTAATCAATGTGCCAAGAAAAATGTCATTCTTTTGAAAGCTGTGGGCTGCCTCGCCCTTTGTGGTTCCCACGAATTGGTACTGGGAAATAAAAAAAAAAAAGAAAAAGCTGCTTCAGCAGATTGGCATGAGAGACAGATGAAATGGCTGAATTAAAGGAAAACCTTTATGCAAAAGAAAAAAAAGCAAAGTGAGACCTCCAAGCTATTTCTGGCATCTCTCCATACACCTTTGGTGTGCCAAAGCATATTTGCAGTGCTGAGAGTGTCCTGTCTGATGCAACTTTAAGCTCATAATCATGCAATCCCACAGTTTCCACCCCAAATCTTTTCTACCCGCAGAGCTCAAAGGATTTGGGTAACAGCTGGATGACCTTTTTTCTTTCCTAAGTGTCTTGAGGAGCCTTTGACCAGTTTAGTTACTGCAGATGGGTGCAGTTGAGAAATGCAACATTGCCAGGTAGAGGTGATTTGAGACCTCACACAGAAAGCAAGTGGGTTCAGCAGCTTGTCTCCTGCCTGGGGGCTTCCCCTGCTCCTGGGAGCAGGGCAGGATTTGGCCCTGGCACTGTTGCTGCTTCTGCAAAGTAACCCCCTCCCTCCATTAGTAGTGGCAAAGTCAATGCAAGTCATCGCTTTGGTCCCAGCTTGGCTGAGAACAGGGAAGCAGGTGGGAGCTGTGATCCCCTGGCCATGATCATGCGTGTCTCTGGGGGGAGAGCCCAGCAGGCACATCCCACCTGGTGCCACTAGACCTGTGCTTTCAGGCACTGCCTAAATGCCTCTTAAGCATCACTTAGTGCTGACTTGCTTTAGCAGCTGATGGAATTGTGGTATAAAGCAGTTCAAAACAGGAATCAAACTCAGGATCCTTGAGCTGCTGCTAGCAGAGACAAGGTGTTTCTGAAGGAAATAAAAACCCTATATATTTATGATTATTGTAAGATAGCCCCTCCCCCAATTACTCTTTATAAAGCCATATCTGGGGAGCCTTTCAGATTTCTGCACTTGTGTGCTTTAACCTGTGAAGAAATCATCTTAGCTAGGCTTTCTAGAGAGCTCTGAAACATTTCTCTGGACTTATGCTGTAGCAACAACTCTGTAAAGAATCCTCAAAGATGTGATTAAGTGTGTTTCGTCAGCACTTGAAGTGGAGATTTCATCATCTTGTAATATGTGTATATAAAATCAAGTCATAGCAGTCTTCCATTTCATAATGCATATCAGTGCGAGGGAGACTTGAATGCTGCATCTGCTGATCAGATGCATAACACAGTGCTGCCTTGTTCCCCTACTGCTTTAATTGCATGTGGTAGCAGTTTTTTAGGACAATAAGTTTATATTATCTTTTCCACTTGAAACTTTATTGAAGTTGAGTAAGGAATTGCAATTTGGGTAGGATATTGTGTCTAATGTAGTTCCTTGAGCATTTGGAAAGATCACTTAGGAGCCATGAATGATAACAAACTGGGCTGCCTGATGCTTCTAAATTAAATGTTGCTTTTCATGAGAATTCTCTTTTAGAATATATTTCTATTATAAAATCATCAGGTGTTGTTGTTCTGTACTATTCAGTTTAACCAAAATGCCATTGTTTTCTCCATTCCTTCTATGTTTCTACTAGTATTTTTTGCAATTTTCTGGGGAAAGAAAAGGTCACAAACAGATTTGGCTCAAACACTACAGTGGCTTTTGGTTGCTTCTGCTTTTGACCAAGTCTATACGTTGCTTATCCCAAAAGACGTCACTTCTGGAAATGGGGATGCTTTTCTGGGGCTAATGCCAGCTGAGGGAGGAATGGTGTTTCCTTATCACTTCTCATAGGTTGTAGTGGTGGTTGCTGGATCTGCCAGTGACCTGAGAGCCTTCAACCCTGCCTGTCAGCTCCCACCTTGCCCTCCATAAACACCTTCAGCCAGTCCACCCTTGCTCAGCTTGTGAGGGGAACAGTTTCAGTCCAAGCCAGAACCCTTGTAAATCACATATTAAAAATGTTTTACAAGCCTGTGCACTAAATGGGAAACATGCACACAGGGTGCATTGTTCATATATGGCTGTAACTGAAGCCAGAAACAGCAGGAAAAGGGGAGTGAGGCCATGCAAAAAGCCCAAGGGAAATGGTCCCTAGTCAGGCAACTACATGACCATGGGCCCCTTCACATGTCTCTGGCTGGTTGCTGCAGCTGTATTCAGCTCTCAGAAGCCTTTCTTAATTCAGAGTCATGTAAGGATGCCCCAAAAGCATCCAGGAGCCAGACAAATTCAAATCCCTACTCAATGAGCAAAGAGGCTGCTGATGGTAACGAAGGGGAAAGGATTAGCTTCCCCTGGTACCTTGGGGCAGAGAAGGGTCCAGGTGGAGGGGAGCAGTGGCTGCAAGGGCAAAAGGCAGCAGGGCAGCTGGAGGGATAAGATGAGCTGTCTCCCAGGTATGAAAGATGGGGCTCTTCATCAGGGAGCAACAAATTGGTGCGAGCCCCACAGTCAAGGGGAAAATGTCCTGAGGACTCATGCCAGCAGCACAGCTTTGCACTTAAAGCCTCGGGATGGGTCTCCCAGCAGCTGCAGGCATTGAGGCAAGCAGCAAGGCTGCTGTCCCCCTGCAGCTGGAGACCTTGCACCCTGCAATTTAAATTAAGCTGGCATAGGCCTCAAGATGTTTGTGCTTTCATCCTGGCCCAGCTAAACTTTATCTACTTGCTTTTTTTCCAAGTATGCAGACAAGACCAGGGACTTGTTAAATGGGGAGAAATAACCTTACATTTAACATAATTATAGTATTTATATTTGAAGAAACAACTTGAAATAGTTTTAATGTTTAGCTGTAAAATTGTTTAATATTTTAGATGGGCCTTTATCCATCCACATAGGTCTTTCTTTTTTCCCCCGGATTAAACTTGAACTTCATAAGCACTGATGATATAAAAAGATACAATTAAATAAATGTATCTAAATAATTAAGTGCATTAGGATGCTGCCAAGCTTTTGTGCAGGGCTTACCTCTCTTACCTTTTCTTCAGTGTTGCATCTAGGCTCTCTTCCAAGAGTTTTTACACCTTGTGTAGCTTTCTTGGCCTCTCTAAAGCTGCATCCCAGCATACAGTGCTTTCAGATGTAGCCATGGGAGTTGAACAGGTGATCCCCATGCCAGAGGCTGTGCCTAGCTGGGGTGGTAACATCTGAAAAGACAAGGAGGTATAACATAAATGTGAGTTATGACTTTCAGATCTGATTTGAACATCACATTGAAAGACAGATCAGGGCGAGGGAGATCTAGGCTGCTTTTGATTTTTTTGTCAGCTGATGGTGGTGCTGGCCACCCATGATCTTGCTGCTGAAGTGTGTTGTTGGCAAGCAGTGATTCTTCTGCTGTCCTAACATTAGCTAACAGCGGAGGGCTGCACTTGTCACCAGGGAGGGTCTTTATTAAGAGTTGCACTGAGAGAGGCAACTTTGAGAGGTGTAACCTGCAGTTACTGGAGACTCTCAGTGGTGACAGCTTGGGGACCTCAGCTCAAGGTTTTCATTGACTTTGTTTTATGAAGGGTGTTTTTTTGATTGTTAAATGGGTATTCAAGCCATCATGTTCCCCATGTGAGTGGAGGTCAGCAGGAGCACCATGCACAACCAGGCTGGTCACATTGGGCTGTGAGGGGTGATTTCTAGGCAGCACTGCTGAGCTGTTTTACACCCTGACATCAAACTGCTGCACTCCAATATCTGCAGCTGCCTGGGGCTGGGAAAGTAGTCAGAAAGCTGACTTCTTGGAGCTAAACCCACCATATTTTCTCTCATGTCCCCTTCAGGACTCAGCTGAGGAGTCTCAGCTAGAGGCTGGAGTGCATGCAGGAGGGGGGTCTCATCTGGAAAGGATGCGCAAGACAAGTAGAAGTCATCCATCAGAGTCGGTGTGACTCCCTTGGCTCAGTGCTGACAAAAGCAACCCTAGCAGTAGTGACAGAGAAGTCTCCTTTTCTGTAGTACACCCTTTGCATCTTCTGTACCAGGAATCTGAACTATCACTGTCTCCTGGTCTTTGCTTTGTGAGCACCAAATTTCAGTCTAGTCTGTAGACTTCTAGGTTTGACAAGATGAAGCTGGATTTTAAAGTAACTTGTACCCCAGTTCAAGCCAATTCCTAGGTACAGTCACATATTTCCTAGGTCTCACTTGGCTGGAGGCTTGGCCAGACAGTACAGTGGATCTGGTATCTGCTACAGCCAGTCGATGTGGATATACTGATACAGGAGGCACACAAGAAAAGAAATAGTGACAAATACCTTGTTCAAAAGTGCCCTTTTGGGTTAACCAAAGAATGACAGGATAACAGAGGCTGGTAGAAGTCTCTGCATGTCCCTATTCCAACCCCTGCCCAACACAGGTCCGATTGGATCAAGTTGCTCAAGGGTATGTTTAGTTGATGTTTGAGTACCTCCAAGAACAGGGGTCCCACCACCTCTCTGCATGTCACTCCAATGTTTGGCCACCCTCATGGTGAAAACACTTTTCCTAACATCTAAGTGAATTTTTCCATCTTCCATCTTGTGCACATTTGCCCCTTGTCCTTCCCCTGTACACCTCCGAGAGGAGCCTGGCTCTGTCTCCACTGTAACTCTCCATCAGTATGGAGTGAACTGGGCACTTGGCTGGTTTCTCAGAAGCAAGATGAGATGAGTGAATAGCTCTGTAAAGCCAGCCTGTATTCTGTGCATGAGGAGAGTGAGGTCATGCTAATGGTGACAGTACTTTGTGTTGGAGAGTTTATTATTAATTGTGTTATCTAGACTTTAATGCTCTCTTTGTGGCGTACTAAACAACCACTGTTTAACAATGCAAAACACTCCATCTCTGAGTTAAAGAATACTTCTGAGTTCTGTCTTTCATTAAATTTGTTCTGCTGTATGTGCACAGCATTCCTTTCCACTTAGCCAGTCATCCTCCTAGGCTTTTAAGCAGGCCAGGCCATAAAAATATTTACATTTTTCTATAGCACTTGGTCTGTACACAGTCAAACAAGCATGGCACTCGCTAAGAAGTGGTGGGACTTGGATTCAGTGGGAGCGTGCTGTTTTAAGTGGCAGCAGGCTGGCTTGCCTGCTCCCATCCCTGCAGTGAGGATCATCCCTGCATTTCTCAAGCAGAAATGTCTCTGTTGCAATGAAACTTCTTTGCAGGCCCCAGAAAGAGGCAGTATGTTGAAACTGCGTATCTAGACATAATTCCAAGCAGCAGGTTGTTAACATTATTTTACTTGTAGGAAAAGTCGTCTTTGTTTTAAAGACAGATGAGGTGTTTGTTCAAGACATGTTTGACACAGTTAAAGCCCCATACATAGCAAGGAGATTATAGTAGATGCCCTCACCAATGCTTCAGGCTGTTAGGATAGTGTTAGAGCTGTCTTCTGTCCTGAGTCATTCTTGATCCTTCACCTGCTCCCCTGCACACTGCTTACATCAGCTCTGTGATTGATGGTGCAGAATCTGGCCTTTGAGGCTTATCTTGCTGAGCAAAGGTTTGTTGCTTCTATGTGCATGTTTATTGTTCCCTGTTCTTTGTACCCCAGTTTCAGAGCAATTGTAGCAACTAGGGGAAAGGGGAGCTCAGTGGGAGTAACGAGGCTGCAGCATGGGTATAACCCGGGGCATGTGGTCCAGTCCTGCAGCACTGCGAGTGCTCACTGGTGCAGGGGTTTGCTAGAACTTACTGGATCCAGGTGTCTCAGTTCCACTGAAATTTGGTGGGGTCCTAGCTCTAGGTACTCAGTCACATGCACCTTGCTGTTACCAGTGAGACTTAAGTAGCTACAGAGATTTTCCAGCATGCCTGGGCACCTCAATCCTGCTAATGTCAGCATAAGGTAGCAGCCTTGGCGTGCTTGAAAATCCCACTAGACATTTATTACAACCCTGCTCAGCCAAACCCCTCAGCCAGGCTCTTTTTCCTTTCAGCTGTACTGGAGTAGCCCTGGAGATAGAGAGAACAGAAATGCAGGAGTTGGGCCCCAAAAGTGCTGAATTGATACCTGGTTGTCCTGAAAGACAGCGAATCCTTTCCAGATGTTGAGAAAAGTAGCTTAGCGGTCTTCCTCTGTTATGAGGCAAAACCTTGGACTGAATTTATAGCAATTTATGTGTGTTTATATATATATGTATGTATGTTGCTGTAGCTGAGCACAGTACACATTACACTATCTGATGTGTCCACTGAAAGTCAAGAAACAGTTTCTGTAAAAGCCACAAGGTATTGCCCTGTTCTACTGAACAGATGTATGAATTTGATTTTGTGTATCCTTTTACATATGTATGTGTGTATAAACACAAAAATATGGATCCATAGATTTATCTGTCATTCCTATAGACTCTCATCTGTCATTTCTATATATACTGTATCTATGATCTATCTATCTGTACAGTGTAGCTCTATATTCATCTTGTATATATCATGGCAAAGTGTTTTTGGGGTTTACGGAAATATTTCTTTGGTATTTGTTTTGACATAGATACATGAAGCAACTTTCCAAGATGACCCTATGAGGAGTGCACTAAAGAGCTCTGGAGAGCTTGAGGGTGGTATGTACAGAGAGGGGCACACAGCTGCTCTTGACTGCCCTGAGACATCCTACTTCCACTAACATTTATGTTAAATGACTTCCTGCTGATCACTTTATTGCAGTAAATACTAAATGAATCTGATGTTGAACGCTTACAGTCTTACCTTTCTTGATAACTCCATGTTAATATTACATTAATTATTCCTGACTTACAATGCTGTTGAATGTTGATAAAGGCTGAATTGCTGCTTGAAATGCTGATCCTGACAGTCCTGTGGCAGGCACTAAAATGTGATTTCCAAGTCTTAGGGGAAAAGAGGGAATACATTACTACTTCTGATTATAGGACTTTAGAAGAGCTATATTCTAGTCACATCTCATGGAGCACTTGCCTGAATCCCTCTTGCTTTCAGTAGCTGATGCCTTTGCACAAGACACAAAAGGAATATAAACTTCACTTTTTGTATTTAAAATTTTATGGTGATTGCTGATGTAGAATCAGTTCAGCGTGTATGAACAGTTCCCCACAAGAAAGACGCTGTGTGTATGTGGAACAGTGGGCATTTCCTTCACCTGTGAGAGCTGACACATAGGAGTAAAACTTGCAGAGCAAACACAGAGAGACCACTTCTCACTCGTACCACCTTCTCTGCCATTTTGGATCTGAGCTTTTTGACTCCAAATTCTGTCATGGCCCATTTCCGCATGCTTACTGTTTATCTCTGGTATCCCTTCTGTAACACTGCCATTTTTGTGATGTAAGGAACATGGAAACTATGTAGCAAAGCCGAAGACTTCCAGGACTGGGAAATCACAGTGCTTAATTTCCAGTGAGTTAAGTGAAATATTGGAAGAAAAAGGGGTTGGGCCAAAATTAACAGCAGCACCTAAGTAGCTTAGGAAGACTCGCACATAAATTATTGAAAAAACCCTCTGTGGTGGCCTCAAGTACTGCCTCTTTCAGCTGGCATTCCTGCATGGGCAGATGCTCTGACGAACACACATCAAAGGCTGTATTAATGCAGGGTCCCATCAGCTATGTTTAGCTGTTGTCCTCCAAAATCCTGTCCTCGGGTACTGCAGGAGGAAATAAGCAGCTGTGACATTTCTCAGTACCTCCACCCCTCCCCAAAGTCTGGATGACCTGTGTGGCAGGGGAAGGGATAAGGAAGGGAGGAGAAATGTTTATAAAGTAGGATTTCGGGGAGTGGGGGGAAGCTTCTTCCACTATCCTGCACAAGCAACCCCTCTGGCCTTCACTGTAGGAAAAATATTCCATCTCTCAGAGGGTGTTTGAAGTTTCTGTTTTCTTTTTTATTTAAAAAGAAAGCATCTGGCATATGTATGCAAACTTTAATGAGTCATTTAAAGTATACTCAGCACTGCACTTGTGAGGCTGTGATCTTCCAGCTAGAAGAAGAAATGTGATGGAAGGGAGGAGGCAGACCCTGAAGGGCTACTTTTGAAGCATGAGAAGGGGAGACAAATCTTATTTTTACCTCCCTCCTCTTGCCCCCTCAGCACCATTCCCAGAAGCATTTCCAGCCCTCTTAAACCCCTTGGTGAGGACTTCTAAATCCAAGTTAAAATGACTGTCTTTGAGGCTGCTGTGCCCTTCATAGAGAGCCCAACACTTGCTGGTGGGTGTCTCCAAGAAAAGCAGTTTATTTCTGACACTGCACAGAGCCACAGATAGACTTGCCAGTGGGGAGGTAGAAGGGTGGGTTGTTCTGGCTCTCTCCTTTCCACAGTGTCAGCCAGCAGCTGGAATCAATATATATATGAGAAGTGAAACTCTAAGAAGACTCAGCTGCTTTCTTGGAGGTTTGTGAGTAGCATGGCAGGCTGGGAATCTCTGGCTGGACCGATGTTTGAAGGCCAGCAGACGTGGGGATCCATTGCAATGCTGGAATTATAGGAACTTCTGGAGTTTTTACAGGAGGCAATTTCTTAGTATAAATTGAACATTTAAATCTTTGGCAGTGTAACACTCAGAGAATTCCAATTTGGGGAGCAAGAACTCTTCTTGCTTTAGATTTGTTTCTGGGAAGGATGTATAAGCTAAATCTCCCAACAGGAAAAAGATACTCTTATATTGGGTTACATTTTCAACATATGTTACATCAGTGGCAGTGTGATAATTAATCTTTTGTGATTCTGACAGATGCCTGCAGAGGAGCAGAAACAAAAGAACATGGTCTGACAGTGATTAATGCATCGTTATTTGTCAGACTAAGAATTTTGGAAGCAGGTAAATAAGCTGTAGGCCAGGCTGTTGATAGTGTTTGAGAACATTGCAGAGGATTACAGTGTGGGGGGAGTTGGGGTTCAGGACTTATTTAGCACAGGCACTTACTATGTTTGTTACTTGTCTGAAACCACCCTGTTCCCAGAACAGGAGGAGAGGAGGGGAAATGGGCTTACAATTTCTGAAACAAAGCTCTGC
Organism: Elanus axillaris; assembly: GCA_026212715.1. Taxonomy (NCBI): domain Eukaryota; kingdom Metazoa; phylum Chordata; class Aves; order Accipitriformes; family Accipitridae; genus Elanus; species Elanus axillaris. Next base: position 20,382,853 of record JANZLQ010000086.1, on the reverse strand, counting down.
CTCAAGCCTCAGTTATGCTGAAAAAATGGCAAAAGACACAGCCGACCCCAGCCTATGTTGCCCTGGCATCCTCATGGGGTATGAAGGTGGCTGGACAATGGCTGCTACCATCGTCCAAGACACTGCAACACTATGAAGCATCTGCAAAGGAGGGAAACATGGTTCTTGCTGTATATATTCACAGCTGTGGATCGTGGCTTTAAGGTAACTGAAGGCTATGCTGTGCTGTGTGGTCTGCTGGAGAATGCTTCAGCCTTGATCCAAGAAAGGCCTTGTAGCTGCTGAATGCCTGGCATTCCCTGCCAGGCGCCAAGGCTGCTGTGGCACACCAGCTGAGCCACATGCCTGGGGTGAAGGGCAAGGCCCCACTTGCTTCCTGGGAACTGCCTGGGGGCAGGCGGTGCCCCGCTGGGTGCCTTCCCCAACTGGTTCAGTCTCATGCTTCCTCTCCCTCTCGAACTGCCCTGGGGCTTGCTGTGTCTTGCTCCCTGTGAGGTGGCTGGGCAGTGGAGGGGCTGTTGGGAAGTTCCTTGCGCCCCACAGGGCAGGTAGCAGACAGGATGGGAGCTGCACGTAGGGTCGGGTGCTCCCACGGAGAGCTCAACCTCTTGTGCTACTGCAGCAAAAGGCATTTCTTAGGGGGTGGTAGTGCTTATCACCAAGTTTCACCTGCAGGCCGTGTCACAGTGTGCTCCTGCTGCACCTCCCAGGGTGGTCCCAGCTGGGGATGGGGGCAGTGCTGCCAGCTGCAGCCCCAGGCAGTGATGCCAGACCCTGGCAGCACTCAGGTTTGAGCTGGAGATCTTTGGACTGGAGCAGCTCTGGACACGCTTGGGAGCGGGTTAACAGCTGCCTATGGAGGCTGAGAGCTGAACCAGGAGGCAGCAGGCAAGTTCAGGCACTTCCAGGGCTCAGCAGCAGCTGAACCAGAGTATGGAGCTTCCAGATTGCAGTTTTCAACCAAGGTGCCTAAATTCTGCCAAAATCTCACTTAAGGTGCCTATGATATTTGCAGATTTTGTTTTTATTTCAATGGTGGCAGCCTTTAATCTCTGTGGCTCTCATTCTCCTTGTGTAAAATGGAGTTACTTATGCTCAACCCTGTTTTGCAAAGAGTGCTGCTATCTCTGGGTGAATATTCCTGTAGACAACCACAATATTTAACATACAGCATCACTCTGTGGCTCTGCCTAATTCTCACAGCGGTTTCTGAACTTCTTTATGCCTGTACCTTGGGTCTGAGATATTTGTGAGTTTTTGGAAGACACGTTTGCCCAGGAGTATATCTCCACAAGGGGTGGGGAAAGAGGATGGCTGTAAGCCCTCATTAACCTTAATTAGTATGGCATAAACAGGGTGGGGGCTGCACACATCCCTTCACCTCAAGCATCCAGCACTGCACAGGACCCATTGCTCAGCACTGTGCACAGAACCAGCATCAAAGTATTAGTTATAGTCACACATGGCAATCCTGCATTTACTAATTTTCTTCTGGGTGTCTGAATAAAAGTGCTTTAATCCTTTCAGTTCTTGGTATGAAAAGCTGTTCGCAACCTCTGTCTGTCCCATGTTGGTGATGAGTATCATGATCTGATCCCACTCTCCTGACTACTGGTATCAGGAGCTCTCTTGGGCCTGTTGCAGCTCTCCTCCAGCCCCAGCTCCCAGTTTCAGTCCTAGAGTGTTTTATATTATTTGCCAGACATTTCCTCTGGTACTCATGTCATTCACTGTGACTAGTACTGCCCCATTTCTTCTCCAGACTAATGCAAAGCAAACCAGCCTCCCAGGCAGGGCTCAATGCCCACATGGGCATCCAGCCTGCACCATCAAGAGGCTGCTCAAAACCTTTAAGGACTGACCTCCATGCCATGAAAATACGGAGCCATGTTCTTGGGCTGATGTAAACTGGTGTAGCTCCATTGATGTTGATCCAACTTATACAAGCCAAAAATATGGCGCAGAGTAAATGAATCATTCTGCTGAAGTGTAGCCAGTTCTGAAGCATACCTGTCCTAGGGGGATGCTGAGAAGTTGCTTCCATACTTTTTGGCTGATAATCCACAAACAAGCCACAAATCTGGCATGGAAGAAAGGCTGTAGTGTAATGCATGAGTCACATTACCCACTATAAATTGTCACCAGTTCTGGAGAGAGATGCAGCAGCTGTTTAGCAGAGTGTAGCCCAGGTGGAAGAGATGGTCCTGTTATTTATGCAGCTCCATAAATGAACTCACTGCTTTGCAAAATAATAGCCCTTTCTTGAGCAGTTTCCAATGCAACTCCCTCCAGAGAAAAGCAGGACTGGCATGCCGTGAGCCTGATGATATTGCAAGGAAAGTCCCAGCTGCTCCAAAGGCCATAGGAGCAAGACCTGCAAGAAAGACAGTGTGGTGTCAGTGGGGCTACACATGCATGGTAGTGCATCAGAAAAGAGACAGGTAAGTGGAAGGTAGTGGGAAGAAGTTACCCTCAATGTAGCTCTTTTGCTTTCTTGCAGGAGAGGTGAGGAAGAGAATTGCTCCATCTTGCAGCTGCAGACGTGAGGCATGGAGGTTAAAGGCCAGATCTGAAACAGATTTAGGCCTATGCAAAACGAGATGCCCCAAGACAGGTTTCCTCATGGGGCCCAGAGCCAGCATGGCTGAACAGCTCTCCCCAAGGGACCTGCTTTGCTGCAGGAAGATGCTGCCCAGGACAGTAACATTTCTGTTACTAGAGCTAAGGTAACATTTTTCAGGTTCTCCTGGATTCAAGGGTTTGAGACATCTGGTCACATCCATCTTTTGTGTTTCTCTTTTTTTCTTTTTTGAAGTTCCCTCTTTTCTCAGGGGGAGCCCAACTTGCAGCTACCAGGAGGCTTTTTCTCATGGTTAGGAGTAGGGCTGCAGGACCACAAGCTCTGACTCCATGCCAAAAGGGAGAAGGAGATGGAGCAAGAGGGAGGCAGGCTACTAGATACTGTGAGCCTGGGCTTTCCCCAGGGTTGTTCATGTATGTGATCACAAGGTATTTCCAATGTGAAATGCATCAGCAGCCATGTTAGCTGATAGGGCAGGAGCAAGCATTGCCAGTGCTACAAAACTGTGCCCTGGAAAGAGCTGCCATGATCTGAAAGTGGAGTTTATTAACTCCAGATTTTCACGGTGTAGCTGGCACACCAACAATACAGTCCGAACACAAAGAATCACTTGCAGATATAAATCAGGGGAAGACATCTCCAAAGTCTCCTGCTACCCTGAGTCATGCACAGCCACTGTGCCAAGTGCCAGCTGCTGAACAGCAGCAGGCCTGCAGCTGGGTGACAGGCACCGAGCCCAGGGGGCATTACTGATTGCCCAGTTAGCAAAACCACTAAGAATGGCAGCTGCTTCACTGACTACAGAGCAGAGGTATCTTAAACAGTGGGCTTGTCCCTTACTTACAGGCAAAGGGAGGTTGGGCTAGCTGGTCAGTTAACAGGGGAAAAGGAGAAGGTGAGTTATGTGGTGGCTTAGTTGAGGAGAGGCCTTAGGAAGTAGCTAAGGGATTTATCCCTGACAAAGGAATTAGGGCAATAGGTATCACTGTCCCAGCCATCATAGCCCTCTGCCTGTTTTGAGATGTTTAGAAATACCTTTACTGCCATTTTGTCTACAGGAATAGATGGAAAGGCTGGAAAGGTTACCTCCTACCGCTGCTTGATGCGGTCCCTCAGCTGGAAATAACTGTCCCTGGAGCTGAGCCGGTAGGGTGAAAATGTGTGCACCCTTTGTCCGCACTGTCACAGCATCAGCCTTCCTGTGGGAAAGGGTTGGAGTCTGAGCCTCCCCTTGTGTTGCTGCAGGGGGCTTGCACTCACCCTGCTGTCTGGGGACTTAAAGCTTCTGGCTATGCTTGGAAGAGAACCGTTGATTTTGTACTATGTCCTTTAGAAAGGTTTAGGAGAAGGTTGGATGTAGCAATAACAGCTGACAGGATGGGGAAAACGGTAAACAGGTTTGCAAGCAACTCTCTTGCTGGGCTCCTCCTGTGTGATATAATGTCTTTCACTCTTCGACTCCACTGCAAATGCTGCTTGAGCTCATTAGCATGTGCCGGCTTTCTAGGAGGTAAATGTGTAATTGTGTCTTTTTTTTTTTTTAACAAGGGAAGGGCCATATTTGGGGCCTGATGTTAGTTAGGTCAGAATTGGAACAGGAACTTTGAAAACAAAGTTTTTTCCCTCCAAAATGGTGCTGTATGCTAGTCCCTCAGCCTTGTACTCAGGTAAGGGCTCTAAGACTGTTGAGCACTGAACAAATTTTCTTGCTGCTAAATAGAGTAGGACTCAGGTTAATGTTTTTTGCTGTTCGGTTCTGTCCTGAACTTGCTACTTTTCATGTCCTTTTAAATAAGTGATCATCTTGAACCTTTCCATTTTGCTTGGAGTATAAACTTTTCATGGGGGCACTTTCCTGTTTGCCCCCACCCTGTAGATAGATCATGGTGTTAATCTTTGATTGGGACCTTGTTGGTATTTCTGCAGAGTAAATAAGATTTATCAAATATATTCAGAACTTAAAATCCAGGTGAGAGCAGATTTTGTGGGTGCAGGGATGTGCATAGCAGAGAGAGGCAGAATAGAAGTTCAGTTATTTTTCTTTTGTGTTGCAGGACAAACCTTCCAAAAAAATGAAGGCTTTTCCACATGTTTTCTATAACCAGCCAAATAAAATATTATGTTTTAAATAACTCGGGGTCTGGGCTTAGCATTTTTTTCTTCCTCACAATAGCTTCTGCTGAATGATAATCTTCAAAAGTATGCATGTGGGGGGCCAGATCCTGACCCCCATTGCATCTGCTCTGCACTGCTGCAAAAAAATGCAGAGCAGGCAGAAAGTTAGCTTAGCTGGATTGCTGGAGATTATCCTGACCCAGTTTGTCAGCTGTGGTGCAGGAGACTGGGCACTGTGACCAGAGTATGGCAGAAGGAAGAAAATTTGCTGTGATACTTAGGTATTTGGATACATGTTGGGTGGCGTTGTGGATATCTCCCTGTTAGCACCTCAAGGGTGAGGTGGTCCTTAGCTACTCTCACAGCAGGGCTCTGGCGCTTGGCAGCAGCTAGAGCTATAGCTTTGATTCTTTTTCGGGATATACATGTCATTGCCCTATGAGAAATGCATGTGTTACACGAAGCGCAGTTTTTACAGCTTTCTCATGTAGATGTTTCTTGATACAAACTTCAGAGAGCATTTTGTTGCTAGATAGCAATCTAGAGCATGCACAGCACTGCAGGTGTTCCTGCTGCAGTCTTCCCAGTGATCAAGTCTGGGTACAACACACACATTTCTGTCATGAAGCAATCTCCTGCAAATGTTTCCTGGAGCATGTTTTCCTTTCAGCAGCAAGCATGGGCATTTGCTGTATTGGAGGGCCACCCTGATGTCTAACTCAATGCTAGTTGCTACAAGCAGTGGAAACTTTTTCTGCGTTTAAACAGAGAAAATCAAAGTGGAGTGGGCTGGAACTATTCATAGAGCATGCTGTCTTTGAGTAACCCAGCCCTTTTCTTTAAAGACGCTGAATAGATTGGTTTATATGTTTTTTTTCACAGTTTAAAATTGATATCTTGTTTTAACAATAATTCAGTCTTGGCTAGTTTATTTAAAAAGGGAAAAAAAAGTCTGCATTGAGTTTACACACTATTATCCACCTCCAGAATTCCACTTTTGCCTATTCTCCATTTTCTCACAAATTGACAGTACTCTGAGCTTTCCTCAGAGGCATGGATCCTGAAACAGAGAACAAGGAGGAAATTTCAGTTTTCATTACAATGTAATATTAAAAAGCATACTCCCTTCTTTTGTAATGATGGAGAAAAGATTGAAAACGAGAGCTGAATGTACTCCACAGGCCAAGAAACCAGAAAATAATGAATAAAGAACCCCAAATTAATTGAGATTTTTTGTTTGCTTGTTGTTTTCTGTTTTTAAACTAGCAGTAGGATTTCAGAGGCCTCATTTGCACATTTATCCTTAGCAGTGGGCAATGCTGGGATCCTACTGAATACTGCAAGACGGCTGCTCCAAATTGCTCTGCATTTTCCCTGATCATTTGTCCCTCAACCTGCCCAAGGTACTTCCTTCTCTTTCTACCCTGATCCAATTTCTCTTCGATTTCATTTACTGAAGCCTGGAGAGTTCATTGGTGTAGGGAAGCTCCCTTTGAGTTTGCTTGTGTTACTTGTGCTTGTGTGACCCAAGAGGAGCCTGCAGCTTGCAGGATAGGTGCCTAATAACTCTGTCTTTCACAGGCATTTCCCACAAGACTGGTGTCCATCCTGTCAGATCCTGGAGTGGATTGCTGCAGGACATGAATAGATTTCCTTGGTGCGCTCATCCAAACCTGGGTGACAAATGACCATGTTTGGTAAAATACCAGACTCATTTGAGGACTGGTGGTGGTGGTGAACCTCCTTGCCCTGCTGGCTGGACTTCCTGGCAGTTTGTGCTTGGTGCTGCTGCCTGATTGCCCACCTGACTCACTCAAAGGGAGCAAGCCTCAGGTTCCCCTTTTGTACCGGAGATCCCCAGGGCCGCAGGAGGCTGCCTGACCCTGTGGCCAGAAGCAGCTATGGCCATAAGAGGCTAGTATGATTTCAGAGTGCTGGTGTCTGCAGGCTCCCTTTTCAGTATGTGTCCTGTTTTAACTTTATGACCTGGCAGTGCTGGCTCTCCTCAGTTTTTTGAGCAGCCAGCCCTGCCTGGTCCTGATGTTTCTTGGTAGGCTTTCCAAGGTGGTAGCTGGGGAGAAGTGCTGTGACTGAAATGACTTTCTTCCCTTGTGATCCTGCAGAAAGGGGCAGCCTGCCCTGAGGAGCACCCTATCTTGCCATGGGCTGAGCCTGTGACCTTCCTGCACATGTTGTGATACCTCTTCCCCTGGGGCTACTCTGTGTGCCAGGTGGCTGTGAACCTCACTGTGGATGCCAGGCATCTCTACAAATGGAGAAAAATCCCAGGGAAGGAGCGTAAAAGCACAGGTACTTTCTTGCTGCACCTAAAGACCTTTTTGCCAGGACTTTGCTGTTTTGCTGCTAGTAAAGAGAATTGTGTTTTTTTCTGTCTCCTCCCAGATTTCTGCAAGAATGCATGCTATTCCCTACCCATTTCATGCATCCTGCTGTGCAGCCTAATCAAATCCCCACTTAGGAGGAACAGTGCTAGTCCTGGATCTTCTGTTCCCACCAGCACACATCAACCAGTCAGGCTGCTGCTGATGTGGGGAGGCACAGCTCTACCTTTGTTGCTCCTGAGCACTTTCTGCTGCTGGCTTTGCTGCTTTGCTTGTCTACTTGCTGTTTATAGTTAGGACTCATTAGAGATGTAAACTCATTAATCACACCCAAGCCACACTTCCCTTGTTCCATTTATAGTGTCTTCCCTCTCTGTTCCTTTTCACAGCTCCTACCTTAGTCACTGCTCACTTCCTGGCATCTGGGCTTTGTTTTTATTTAAGCTTGGAACTGATAAAGCATGAGAAAGGGGGAAAATTCAGAAAGGCAGACCAACATAATAAGCAAAGTGTATGTAGGGTACATTTAATGTTATGCTACTTGGCCTAAAGTGTATGGGCAGAAGACTGGCAGCAAAGCTATTGCATTAATTGAAATAAAGACCATTTACCCTAAAAAGTTAAAAGGCACAGGACAAACAGGAGCCCTTTCATCCTCTGGGATTTCTTGTGTCCTGCCAGCAGCCAAGATTGCTTTCCTGCCCTTAGCACTGGTCAGTCCAGTGCTGATCCTTGGCCACCAGCCTGGCTGGGAGTCCCATGGGCAGCCCACAAGAAGAGGGGAAGCAACATGAAATCTAAAAGTCTCTGCAGAGGTATTTGGGTGCCTGAAGGTGCAGAGAGGCACTTAGAGACCTTTCAGCAATTTCTCAGGAGATTGGAGGGAGAGAGGAGGAAAATACCCATCTTGGGGATTCAGTCTGAAGAGCCTGACCCACCTCAAGGCCTTGGAAAACCTCACCAGGCACCTCTCTTCATGTCTAGACTCTTAAATATCTTGGAAAATCTGCTCCAAAGTAGTTATTACTTCTTTTGAGCAGTTTCTGCCCGCCCAAGGCTGGGAACAGAGTCTCAGCAGAATCCCTTCTTGCTGTGTGAAGCTGCTGCCATACCACTACAGCGTGAGTGATGTACAGATCCCAGGGAAGACCAGCAGCATGTTTCTAGCTGACACTGATTTGCAATAGGGCTGTCAGCAGCAGCTGGAGACCCCTGATCCTGGAAAACAATATGTCGGTTGCCTGGGTTGGTTTTAATTCTTTAATCCTTTGTCTGCGTCCTAACATACTGCAGCATTGCTTAGAGATGAGATGTACCACTGCTGCTTTACTGTTGCTGTTTTGGAGCATGGGGTCTGTCTGGCTAGGTCCAGGAAGAGCTGGGAAGATGGACTGGCTTGCAGTATTGTTTGAAAGCTGCACAGACCTTTAAGTCACTTGTATTTATATAATTTTGTCTGTCTCTTTCTACATCTGAATTTTAAACATCCATTATAAGGCAATACTGCTTTTAGTGGTGAGCCAAGTTTTTCTTCTAAAACACATGTTCCCTAAAGCCTTAGTACTTTATTTCCTATGTTCTGATTTATTGCTGTTGTCTTACCACATGTGCTAGGCACAGAGGAGAAAAACTACCAAAACCAAAAAAACAGCCCTCTCTACCCCCTTCCTAAACCACATACATCAGGATTAACACACTGAATCTATTATTTCAAGTGTTTCAACAGTGAACTAACTTACCTCTAATTTCTTAGCTGCCTCCAAGTAGATATGCTGATGAAGAGTGACTGTAGGTTAATAATGTGAAGATTATGGTAAACCCAACGAAAGCTACTGTGAGGAACTGAAAACTGATAGATGTTATATCTAGAGAATGATAGTGAGATTAAAAAATAAAAATTGTTGTCTGCATTTTCTAAATAGGGATTTTGTGGATACGAATTTTTATGTGCCTTTTATCAATACCTAAAATGGCCTTATTTGTAAAAGGATGAACTTTCTTCCATAAAATAAAGGCCACTTTTTGATATCTCAGGGTAAGCATCAAGCAGCTGAGGCATGCAATTGCTGGTCACTTGGGAAAAAAAAATAAAAATTGGCTGTTACTGCGAGGTTTGTAGAGCTCTGACATAGAAAAGTTCTGTCAAAGTTTGCTTTCTTGGAGGTTGTTCAGCCTAAAATATCAGAAAGCTAAATTATTTTCATTGATATTTATACTAAAGTTAGTGCTGTGTTTTCCTCAAATGTGAAGCAATAGTGCAGAGGTTGAGCTGTGGCCATGGGTCAGATGGACCTCGGCAGAGAAAAACTGATTTGGTACTATAGGGTGACTATGGCACCCATCTCCTGCACCCTCAGGCACACCTAGCCAATGCCTGAGTCCATACCCATAGCTGGTTTTGGTTTAATTCTTTAAAAAATTACCTTTTCATACTGGAGTTTGTAACTCATTGAACACATATTGGATGTCTGGTGTCCTGGCCGTGTCCTTGGCAGGAGGAGGTCTCTCTCCATCACCTCTATGACTATGGTGGAAATTGTGACTAGCTTGCTGCATTATCTGTGAGGGTTTCCAAGATATAGTTTGTACAAAATCCTCACTGGCCACTCTCATGACTGTGCTTAGCTATGTGCACCAAGAGTAGAGCTGCTGGCTGGTTCAGGCAGTGCCTGTGTCAAAGTGGCTGCTACCAGCATTGCACAGGATTTGGGGATTTTGTGAGTTGGTCGTTGCCACTGAGTTCAAAGACACTGGGATGAAACCTGTCTTTGTAGACAGACCATTTGTGTTCCCAGTGGCAGTGCTAGCTAGCAGGGTGCTGGGATACACTTTCCTCTGATATCACCATAGATAGGCTTTAGAAAAAGCAAAGTGGTGAAACATTGTGTCCCAATGCTCTGTGAACATAAAGGTCAAATAAAGCTAAGCGATCACAAGATCACAAGGGAAGGGATGTCCTGGCAGAGGGGAACACTTTTAATACTTGCCTTCTTAATACTCTCTTCCTTTCCATAAACCAACTTGACAGCAGCTTGTGCTCTGCCGGGTATACTCACATCATTGTTTGAGCTGATGTGTCATGGGCTGCTTTTCTTTACTTGTGTTCTTCCTTTGAGGCAGGCTATTGATGTGAGGCTCACTGTCACATTCAGGCCTGTTAACTGTGTTAGTTAACAAAGCAGAGCATTCAAAAGCCTGCTCAGAAGCATATTTGTCTTCTTTTTTTCTCCTTTTTAAATGGAAACCAGCTTTCCTAGCAAAATGTTTTACGGAATCTGGTCCCTTGAAACCAGTATGAGGCAACAGCAGTGATTGCAGCTAGTTGCAACATCTCATCTTGCTAGATGGAGGCACGTCATGTTACAAGTGGTGCTTCTAGCAAAACCTCTGTGAAGGAAACCTACTGAGACCTGTCTAGCTGGGGCTTGTTAACTTATCTGAGGTGAGCTAAAGACCCAATTTCACTTGGGTTTCTTTGAAGAATGGGCTGTACATACTCAAACCAAGTTCAAGGAACTGAAGCTTCAGTAAACCTAGACCTGAATTTGAGAGAATTTAGGCCAATAAGTTGGTTTTAGTGAAAACTAACTCAAATTTTGACCCCAAACCAGCAAAGTTTTCTGATTTTTAACATCTTTTGAGGATTCAGTTAAGCCAGGAAGTCAGAGGCAGTGATGAGACAGAAACTTGGTGCTGGTGCATAAGTCTCACGTAAATCATAAAGGCAAGGTCAAATCCCGATATAAATGGTCAGGCCACTGCTTTGATGAAACTCAGAGCACAAATACTGTAAAATATATATCACTGAGCATCTTTATAACCGTAATAATTAAATAATTTTAGACTGCTTTCAGGTCCAACCAAACAGTGCTTAAAGCAGTGTCGTTAGTCCAGTAAATTATTTGTATTAGTATGGCCTGTGAGGTTCTTGGAAGCTTTCTCAAAGGGCAAACTGTTTTGTTTGGTGGGGGGGAAGGCAAACCATGCTTGCCTGGTTGAAAACTGCTTGTGAGAGGATCTTTCTCAGAAAAACTCAAGAGCACTGGGCCCTTTTTTTGTTTTCTTAGGAAACAGGAAATGAATTTCAGCTCTGCAGTTAACTTGATTTCTTAAGTGACTTGCTTTCTATGATCACTTTTGCATTCTGGAATGCTACAGAAATTATCTGAGGGCATTTTCAACACTTCAAAATTAAAATCAAATTGTTGAAATTGTGCCAGCATTTAAATGAAAATTATTTTCTTTAAACAAACACTTGAGGACTTTCAATATTTTTTTAATCACAAGAGCATTCTTAACCCAAGCACCTTTTCTTTGTGGTTTTTCAAGTATCCAGTCTGCACTGCTAAAACCAGATGTGTCTTAGGAGGTAATCAAATTCAAGATCTTTTCAACCAAAAACTAGATGAGCAGGGAGTGCTAGTTTTTCACACAGCACAAAGACATAAGTGGGTGTAACTGCAAATACCATCTCTGCCTCTGCCCATAGAAGTGCCTGGGCAGCAATACCAGTACAGACTTCTGCTGCTTTGAGAGGGGTCAGGCATGGGGCTGGGCATCTGGGGCCTGTGCAACTCGTGGCAGTGAGCAGGGAATAATGGAGGCAGGAGCTGGCTGTAAAATTTGCTGCTATGCAGTTACTCTGATATTCAGCTTTCCACACAGTGGAGATGAGAGAGCCACAGAAGCTGCTGCAGATTAATGAAGGAGGATTAACACAGCCCTTACATCTTTGGGCGGGTTTGGTGAGCTTATACATGGTTCAGGAGATGTTGCATGTAACCAGAGAGTGAGTCTGGGTACCAGGAGCAGCACCTAGTCTGGAGCTCTAAAGCACTCGAGCTTCTACATGGAGCTCTTCAAACACTCAGGATGTGGCTGGCTCTTGCTCTTTTCCCATGCAATGGAGTGTAGCTGGCCCTGAGGTGTTTCATGGACTCTAAAGCTTCTCAGGCACAGGTCGGGCTTGAGCTGCAAATCAGAACAGCCAGAAGCTGCCCTGTGTGCTGTTGTAGAAACCTGGAAATCCCGGGACTGGCATTTCTGTCCAAGTCCATCTAGGCCAGCATCTCACCCCTGACAGAGGCCAGCAGCAGCCACCTAGAAGAAGAGTGTGAGAACAGGATCTGTGTGTGAAAAGATCATTCCCTGATGCTCAGCTAGCTCTGGGATTTTCAGAAGCAAAGGATTTCCATGGGGCTCTGTGACCCTGTCCTTCTCTAAGACCCCAGGCCAAGTTCAACATCTAGGCTCTGAGTACCAACCCTGCTGCCTGTCTAAGGGCTAAGGTTTCTAGCAGTGATGTGTGAAAGCTTGTCCCTCAGTGCAGTGGCTCCTCTTGGAGAATGATTGCTGTCCCTCGGTGAGCTTTCAGCCCTGCTAGAATAAGGCCTTGCTTTAGCCCCAGGCAGGTGTTTGGTTACAATTACTGGGTGGTAGCTGGCTGTGGGAATGGGAAATTAAACTGATGTCTATAAAAGCAGCGGTTGAGGGGTTTTGTCATCATTTCATAGGTGGAGTTGGGAGAAGAAGGAAGACACCTTCAGGTCAAGGAAGCTAGCCTGGTGGATACCAGCTGAGGATGTGGTCCATTATTATTGCCTCTTTGATAGCCCAGGAGGACTGAACAGGGTGATTCTCCTTTGCAGACCAGAAGTAGAACTGCTTGAGGAATATGTACTCTCTGGACAGGACTCTGTCCTCTGTGTGTGTATTAAATGAAGGAGCCTGAAAACAGTTCCCTTCAGCAACACAAATTACTTGCTGTTATCAACTAACTGCAGACCTTGTGTGCTGGCCAAAAAAAAAAATCCTTCCTAATGACCCCAGTGACACATGCTTCTCAATCAGCTGCAGGTGAGGGAGCCAATACTGTAAGTGTGCTTTTAGAAATGGTGTGGAGCAGACAGCATCCCCTGTAGGAACTGGGATAATTTTTTATCTTTTGGGTGCTAATGGTTACACTTGCTTTGTCAACAAATGCTTTTAACAAGTGCTGTCATTCCTTTGCTGTGGAGGATGTGTAAGTACAAGTGACCATGTAGCACATGTGATCCCAAGGCTTTGATGTGTTTCTCCAGTATGCTGGATTTTCTGATATTCACTTTGAGATTAACCCCATTACAGAAGGCTGCCTACAAGATATATTTCCTATAAAATTGCTCCGATATCCCCAACTTTCCTAGCCTTTTCCTGCAGCAATAAGTAAACTCTTTAAAGAGCTTGTCACAAGGGAGACGTTAAGAGACCTCTCCTGAAGTGTAACCTTAAAAGTTACAACGCTGTGATCTAGAGAAGCTACAAACAAAAAAGAGCTGCATAAAACCTTTTTAGCCTTATGGACATGGCAGTTCTTCAGACCACAACTCCAGAATACTCTTCTCCAATACATATTGCCACTTATTGTGAAGGTAATGCTGTTACCCTCAGCTGGCTTCTGCTTAACTATCCAGGCCTGGCTGGGGCTGGAATTGCAGAGATGAGAGTGGAGATAGGATCTCCCAGAGGCTTATGTTGGCCAGGAAAATGCTGGCTTGGAAAACAATATGGAGCATGTCCAAATAAGAAGAGTCTGGAAGGAGTTTGTGACAGTCTGTTATTTCATTATTAGCTAGGAGATGTGAAATTTCCTTTTCCAGAAGAACACATTTAATGTTTTCCATAAGACAGCAATTACTTCTTATAAGACTTAGTATTTCTGCTAATTTGATGAGTTAGTTTTACAAATTAAATGCATCAATCATTGGAAAGGCCTTTTTCAAGTTCCCCAAGCATGTTTTAGACCTCTTGATAAAGTCAGTAGCATGTTGGACTTTCACAAGCAGAAAGACCTCCAAAAGTATGCAAGTTATTTCTGGCATGTTGTGTTCTCAACATGTCAAGGAAACATGGATTATTTTTACACAAAGAGGCAAATCAAAATGGTTCCTTAGCAAGCTCCCATGAACATTCCTGGGCCCTGAGAAAGAAAGACAACCATAAGAAGAACCATTGCTTCTGAATTAAGTTTCTTAGATGGATCATTTTGTCACAGGTTCAGAAGTTCATTTGCACCAGTTTGGACCTCTGATGAATGATGGAAGGAGTGAAGGATAAACAGAAGGAAAAAACAAGGACTAGGAATTCATTTGGGCATTTGATCTTTGAGGGGACTTTTTTTTTTCCTTACTGTGAATTTATCATCAAATGTAGAGCATGACAAACTGCAGGCACTTTTGGAAGTTCTTTTTAATAGCTGTTAACTGAAAGGTGATGTGTAGGTGTTGAGAGGAAAAGGATCTCTGGAGCTGAACAGGCCTTTGTGGAAAGCACATGCCAACAACTTGCTGAAAAGCACAAAGCAGTGCAGCAGCAAGATTACTGGAGTGTCCTAAACTCTCTTGACAGGGCAGCACACAAATTAGGCTATATACTTTGCAAATATTGGAGTTTGTTTTGAAACTCCCTATTAAGGATGACAAGTGCTGACTGCAGTTTCTAGGCAAAGGCAATTAGATATCACAGCTATGGCCTCAGCTCAGTGTTTTATGTCTGAGCTCGTATTACTATGTAGGGTTCTTATGCATTAGATTACCTCAGCCAAAACCAAGTTACGACACCCACCAAAGCTGAGTCCTGTGATTAAGGTAAAAAAATACATCCTTGTCTCAGCATTTTTTTCCATTTCAGTGTAGAAAAGCATTTTCCCACACAGTGAAGGGGCTTTTTAACAGAAAAAAAAGGTGTAAAGCCATGCATAAACTTTGATACTTAACATGCTTCTCTGGGTAGTGTTTTTACTGGTTCAATACCCATGTCCAAATTCAGGAATAGCACTTGCTGCTTGGGCATGGTGGAGACACAGCCACCTACGTCAAGGTTCATTTTGGCCCAACTAGTGTCAATGCTTGCACAGATGAATGTCAATAATTATGCCTTTACTCAGTGCAAGGGTAGTTCTTTTGCAAGTACTTTATCCTAGAAAAAATAAAAGGGAATAGGGCATTTTTGTGCAGTGAAAACCTCCAGGTGCTCTTCTGGGTAAGTTGATGGCTAGTGCAACATAGAGACAGTGCTGCTGTGTGATGTACATTGTATCTACGTGAAATGAAAGTTCACACTGCCTTCTCTTTTTTCCTTTTTTTAAACCTTGCACTTAAAATTTGCCCTCTCTCCTCTGACAAGCCTCAAGAAGAAGCTTTGAATGTGGCGCCAGCACTGAGACAAGTACCTCTGATAAAATTAATAGGTGATACTGTTATTTCCTATTTTTCATCTGAATCTCCACTCCTGAGAATTTGAGCTAAATCCTAAGTTTTCTTTTTTTTTTTTTAAACAGAACATCTAGCAAGTTAAAACTCAGCATCATGAGGAGGTCCTAAGATGGGGTTTGCTCCAGCTTTCCTGCTGAGCAACCGTTTACAAATTGCTGCTTAAAAATGTCAGAGAGGATGGTAGTTGCTGTGCTGACACATGGGCTGATACAGCACAGAACCTGCTTAGCATTCTTGAAGGGAAATTATCCAGTGCTGCAACTCACAATTTATAATTGGTTGCATATTGATATCCAAAAAAGGCAATAAAATCTACTGGGTGTTTAGAAAAAAAAGTTAGTATTACAATCTGAGCAGTGAATATCTGGAAGACTCCTTGGCTAGAGCAGAGCTGTGTGCAGTGCTGTTTCTCCCATAATTACAAGCAATTTTAAATCATCTCCTTCCTTCAAAGAAGGATTTTGTTCAGCGTTTGTGTTAATTTTAATCTCACTAACGTGATACTCCCTTGGAACCTCTCCCTCATGTTGTAACAGCAAGACATGCTGCCTCTTTTGTCCCTGCTGTTTGGGAAATGCACAGCTACTGCTGCTTGTCACTGCAGCCCTGGGGTTGTTACTATCAATATATCTCCCTTTAAAGGAAAAGAAAACAGAACAAAACCCAACAGCAGCATTTTTTTCCCCAGAGGTCACTTTTATTTGTACTATTTAAGCTAGACTGTGCAAGTGCTTAATGAAAATCAGGGATTTAAAATGTATAGTGCTGTATTGTAGTGGGAAGCTTGTTATTCAGCATACTAATTATTTCTGAGTCACTGTATTTATGAAATGTCATGTAATAACTACCTCACCAAACACAAAGTAAATAGTGCAAAATCAGGCATTTTATGATTTTGACATTTTAGTGTATAAATGTATTCCTGAATCTCTTGGGGGGGAGCTACTGGGAATTAGATAATGTTTTTATAACTCTAAAAAATGACATTGAATTTCATAATCTCTAACACTCCATATATATAGTCCATGTTGCGCATTTTATTACAGCCTCATTGGCTTATTACAAGTGGCTTATATTACAAGAGTCAGCTGCAAAGAGAAAATGCACAAAGGCTGGTTTGTGGAATAGCGGGGGACGACATGGTAAAACCTTACAGTGCACACATCAAAGCCCTTTGGACAAGCTGTAATTGCACACGTGGGCCATGCTGGGACACCAGAATTCACCCTAAGCTTTTTCAGTTTCAGGATGGATTACAAATCCCTCACTGAAGGAGGCTTTCTGGCCAGTGCTTGTTACTAGAGGATAAATTCGGGTTTTTGTCAATCCCTCTGTGAATAACCCATTAAATCCAGAGTAACTGGGAGGCCTTGAGTGTCTATGAGTGACAAACTGGGAGTGAGTACAGAGAGGAAGGAGAATGGGTTGCTGCTCCAAGTGGGCTTCTGAGTACTCCCACATGGTCTCTGAGAACAATGGGTGGATGCTTACCAGAATACGTGATTTCACAAATTATTGTGCATAAAACCAGGCCTTTCGTGCTCCTTTGCAAGCTTGCTTGGTGTTAAAAAGTTGTGGGTCATATGCTTGAATGCTGGGAGAAGTCTCTATTGGCATAGTTACCAGCACCTTTCTGGAAAGGGGCAAGTGGTGATCAAGCAGCCACAGCTTCAGAAACCCTGAAATTGTCACTGAAATTAAGAGAAAGCCATGGCTGCTCTTGGGTGACAGTGGCAGTAGGCATCCAGCAGTCAGGCATCTCACTGCATGATCTGGATGATAAAGTTGGTCTGTCCATTTCTGACGTGGAGCTGGTGTTAGCAGCCTCCTGGAGACTTGGCAGTGTGTCAGAACTGCCAGCCCACTCGCACATGTACATGAGTACAGGATGCGGCCCTGAAGCTGTGGTGGATCTGGCTGGCTCCTGCTTAATCTGAATTTACAGCTGTTGGCAGACTCAGGTGACACATCCTCTCCTTAGTGTTTTACCTGTTGGCATTAAAAAATTACAAGGAGTGTGATCTACCATGCATTTTGCTGAAAGTGGTGAGGTGATTCACTCTTTCCATATTAGGATATAATTTTCCACATTTCAGAAACAGACCCATAGTCTTCAAGCTATTTAACCATAAATCTGGTTTAATTTTTCTGTGAGCTTTTATGCTTGTTATCAGTCTCAAGGTCTTGCAGAACAATGATTTTCCTGAACTAAAGCTCCATGGAAAGTGAAATTTTGTTAATGAAACAGAAGTGAAATAATGATTTTTACCATCCCAGGTGCGTGGCTACTCTGACTTCCTTTTCCTTTCATGTTCCAAGTGCAAGAAATGTACCAACAGCTGGTACTGAGAGAGGTAGGAGGCTTTCACATATCTTTAAGACTCCATATTGTATATATTTTTTGAGTTTTCTATAAATAAAAACAGTTATTAAGAATGCCTCTGGCTATTATAGCCAAGGATAAGTGTTTGAGATACATGAGAGATGCTCAGGGAATTGGTAAGTCTTCAGGAGAAAAAAAATGTCCTGGGATCAATTTCCTGATTCAGTAGTGAAGTCCTCATATTATATAAAATGTAATGTGATTGTCCATGGCTCTAATAAAATCTTGATTTTTCCACCAGGCTTTCATCTATAAAAATCAAATTTATCCAGCATTAGTCTGCATTTTGAAAGGGATAGGGTTTTTTTGAAATAGATATGATAGTAATCCTTTATGGTACATTAATATAGGAGACCAATAATCTGCTGCATTTTCTTCACACAGAAACAATCAGCTGGGAGATGTGCATAATAATTGTCTTTGTCCCTCATTGTCACAGGCCATTAGCTAATGAATTTAAGCTGTACTTGGCTCTTGCTCCAATAAGAAAACTACATTAGACATCTTGTAGCCTTGGCATTATATAAAACCTTTCAGTGGGTTCTATTTTAGTCTCACTGAGGTGATGCTGCCATAGACTGAGGAATGCATCATGATTTTTGCGGTAAGCAATGAGGACAACATTGTCTGATGTAGTGGGTCAAGCAAGCTGAAGTGCATCTACAGTTATTAAAGCTGCTAGATGCCAGAGCCTCTTTGTTTGGTTCCTTATAGTTTAGCCAAACTTTTCAGGCCTACTTTCATTATTTTTTCAGGTTCATCCTTTGGGTGGGAAGATTTGCTAAACTTGGTTCAGCTATTCTAAGATTCATGCTGGGGAAAATAAGTAGTTTGAGCAATGCTTTAAATAAGCAATAGGAGCACATAACTGTAAGTTGAGCAGTTTTACCACCTTTTCAGTTTGCTCTCTCAACTAGAAGGCTGGCAAAAGAAAATCCTGTGATGGAAGAAGAGCTCTTCACTGTCCTGAGAAAATCCACTCACATTCTGGCTATTTGCAGGAAAAGATTGTATGCAAATGCATGGCAGCATTTGTTTAGCAATAGTTCCTCCACCTACAAAATTATTTTAGCCTACTGCAAAGGGAACTGCATTAGAAATCAAAAAACCTGGAGTACAAGTCTTCTTTCCTATTGACCGTTTGTAGCATATCTTGGTCCATCACAAAGTGCCTGAGTATTTTAATCCTACTTTTAAAGGTGGGTAAGCATTGTTATCCTCTTGCTGCAGAAAGAACTAAGAGGCTGCATAAGCTAACCTTTGGCAGAGCTGGGAATAGATGCCACTTTGAGACCTTTAATCAAGCTACTTCTCTACATGTGTCATTAGTGTGCTTGGCTGGGACCCCACTGCTCCTCCCACAGATCAGAAGGACATGGGAGGCCTGTTCCTGCATCTCTGTCTTCCCTCAGCTGTGCTAGGCCAGCTCTTAGGAGCTATTGCTGCTGCATTAGGCACCTGCATCTGCAGGCCACCAGGCATTGCAGAGCAGAGCTTCTGAGCTGCAGCACAGAGAAGCAGCAGGATTGCTCTGCAGGGTGCCAGCTGCTGTAGTCTCAAAAGAGGCATTCCTGCTGCTGAGCCATACTGGACCACACCAGTCCCCCAGCTATGCTGTCCTTTTCCCCATCTGTGTTACAGCTCTGAAATGACACACCATTCCTACTGCTTCATGGGTTTTGCCTACTCCCAGGAAAGACACAATCCACGAGTTCAGTTGGGTTGCCATCACCTTTGGGTTGCCAGAATGCTGTGCAGAACAGCAGGAGCCAGAGACAAAATCCATACCACTGTAATTTGTGTTGGGCATCTTATTGGTATCAGAAAAAGGACCTGAAATTTCTAGGCATTACTTTGTATCTGAGCTTTTTGCTCATGGCTGTCTTAGATTTGGCAGAAGAACGGATGGTGTGTGTGTGATACACATCTGTTACCTCCAGAGACTCTCAGGAGAGCAGTTGTGGTGTAATTCTGTGTCTGTTCAGGGATTATTGCTTCTGCATGAGCTGCAACACCACAGCATTCGAGGGATGACTGTGGCAAAACAGTGGTCAAGTTTTGTTGTGTCATGTAGAGACAGCACCAGACAGCCAGCAGGACAGGCTATTTCACTTGCAAAGTGGTGTGAGAAATTAGTTGGGACTGCCAGTCCTGATAGGAGACAACATTTGCTCCCTTACTTCTTTTCATCTCCATAACCCAAGTCCGAGGTTTCCATGGCCTGCAGACCCCCTTTCGGTTGTACTATCTGCCCACTCAGGCAAATGTTTTAATAGATAGTACAGGAAACGTTCTGAATGCTATATAAAAAAATGTGATGCTTCAGTGTAAAATGAGCATTGCTTGCAGCAGGATAAGTGGCTAGAAAATTTTGGCGCTCTGAGGTGTGCAGAGGGCAGGTGCCAGATAGCAGCAATCACCCATTTTTCTAAACCAGCAACACTTACAGCCCTGCTGACAAAGGTTGATTTGCACTAGAAGAAAATTCAATATGCATGAAAGGACTCTTGTTGCTCTTCAGTGGAGAGCACAAAGAAATACTGTCAGACAAACTAATCTCTCTCTGATAGTTTTCTTTTCAACATCATTGAGCTGTCATTTATCCTGGGCTTTGCCAGAATGTTTGATATATCTGTTGTTTCCCCAAACAAGCAGATTTTGCTAGCTTGGATGATACAGGCATTTTTTGCCAGGAAGAGAGAGGCTAAGATGCCTTTACCAGCCTTCTGCTGTTGTTGTGTAGGTCCTTTGCTGAGCTCCAGAGCTCTGGTTAGAGATGAAAGGAAGATATCTTGGTGACTGAATAGGCTGTATCTCTGAGTGTAGCCATGGAATTGTTCCCTGCACTTTGACCTGGGCTGGGAGCACATTTGCTGGTGTTTGGGAGTTCTACTTTTTCTGGAGATAAACCCATTTATGCCCCCAGAACTTTCATTTCAAAACTGGTGATTCAAGATGACCCTAGGCACCACTGTCACCTAGCTACAGTTAGAAAGTATCCCAAACTAGAGATTTCATTTTTTTTTTATTGTCCTTCTACAGACCTGGCAAAGCATACACTCCTAAGCATGTGTGAAGAGTCAATAAGATTCCTAAAACAATTCAGAGAAAAAAAAATGGGAATGTACCTTTCCCAAGACTGTGGATGAAAGATGTCTACATTGAGCAGCCTCCTTCAGCTGGGGACCCACTGAGGAGTCTGCCATAGGGATACATGGTCAGTAAGGCTGCATGTCCTCCACAAGCTCTTGCAGAGGATTTTAGCAAAAATAACATTCTGAAGTGGGGCATACTGGAGGAGCCCAAACACCTCCATGATCTAGCAAAATGAGTCCTACGTCCCATTTGTAGTGAGCTCTAATACTTTATTTATCTGATTTTGCTTCAACCATCCACTCCCTAAGTTATCCTGGATATCAAGACCACTGGAGAGCTTAGGTTACTACCTTAGGTGTTTAATGTACCTTTTTTTTTTCCCCTTGGAAAAAGTGTTTCTGGGGTCCTCAGGGCAGCCAGTGATTCTGTATGGATCTGGAAGGGGGTGAAGAATGGTGGTCCCATTCTGTAGCTTGGGGTGGTTGGCCTTCTGTATAAGTGAAAGCACCACATGAATTAGTCAACATTTGCATATTTTTTTTCCTAGTGCAGGGCTGCCAACAGTATATAGTAGGCAGAATTTTGGGCTGTAAGGAATGCTTCCCAAATTTTGTTTACAATTAATTAGAAGTGTTTAATTATTGGTCACCAGATGGATTTCAGCCCACACTCCTGCCAGAGCATACATACCAGAATGGTCTCTTTGCCATCATACCAGGACCACCTGCAAGAGGTACCTTTTCTGCATGGCATGATGCATATTCTTTGGAGGACCTAGTAAGCAAACTCACAGCACTTTAAATAGATGCAGATGAACACAGTGTTGCTGTATGCAGAATTTGGGAAGCGAACGGTCCCCATGTTTTCTAACAGTTTGACTTTAATATATACAGTTTAAACAGTGTACAGGGAGATTAGTGATAACTTAAGGTAATACACTCCGTTAAAAATAACTTGCAACACCATTTAAATCCATGTGGGTTAATCTGGACATATTGAAGAGCAGTCTCTGAGTCTGGAATTACCTAACTTGGCTGTGATTGTTTTGTTTCATTTCCAGATTATCTAGAGATATTTATCTAAACTGAGTGGCTGCTGAGATTTTTAAAGTTGCAGCAGGAAACTTTGCAGTCAGTTTTACAGCACAATTAATTGCTTGTCCTTTCAAAACTGATTCTTTCCACACCTGCCCCAACACCACAACAAAAGTCTGCAAACATTTGTCCACTTGCTTACATGAATAGGTCCATGGGGCTCATTTTCATTAGCTATAACTTTGCTAACTATAAATCTTCTGCAGGATGAAGGCCACACTGCATATACATATTCCTACTCTGTGCTTTGAGATTCTTTCATCAAGCACTAATGTCCTATTGTATGTATGATGTTTGGGATTCTGGTTGTACAAGTTAGATACAAATTTCTTCTTGGTCTGGTAGGAGGACCAGTTTGCATAATAGATTGTCTTATCACATCTGCAAGGTAATTGCTTTTAGACAGGCTTCCAG
Source organism: Elanus axillaris (assembly GCA_026212715.1). Classification (NCBI taxonomy): domain Eukaryota; kingdom Metazoa; phylum Chordata; class Aves; order Accipitriformes; family Accipitridae; genus Elanus; species Elanus axillaris. The sequence goes on along the minus strand of JANZLQ010000086.1, from coordinate 20,360,576 downwards.
GAAGGCCTCAGATTTGATCTATGATGGTCTGTGCATTGCTAATGTCTGTACTCCAAGGAAGTGTACCTTTGTTACTGATGTACTGCGTGGATGACTGATGGTGTAGATCCAAAGTTAACTAGGCATTCTCTTTAAAGGCGACATAAAATATTGTATTTGGGGAAAGAGGAATTTCCTGCATAATCTTTAGAGACAGCTGTATTACATTTTATGATTTCTCTGGCATTTATGCAGAGTTACAGAAATACAGTTAAGGCTTTAAATTTTTCCAGTTCAGTATTCTGATTGCATGTCCAACTGCTCATTTTCTAATAAACAGGATCTCAGTAGAAAAAAATGTATGGGCTGTACAACCTTCACTCCTTGACCTTCCCACCTTTGAATCAGCAGTTTCCTTGAATGCCTCCATGAAGCATCTACAGCTGTTTAATCAGAGATTTGACATATCCAGCATCTGTAGAATGGGTGTGTGTATGGGAGCTAGGAAGCAAGTCTTCCTCTGAATTTGCTCCTTCTCTTATTTTCTTAGAAAAGGACCTTTCTGTTCTTAATCTTTGTGGAGAGTCTTGCTTTTGTACTTGTGCTGTCACACAAGTGGCATCTGAGATGCTTTTTCCAGATCCTAGCCATACGTTTTTTCCCTGTCTTTACCTTGTCCAAAGTTTTGCCCTTTCACTTTCAGCTGTCTCCACAGAGTGTTGGTGGTAGTCTGTGTAGCAAGCAATTAGGTTATGAAAAAAGTATATATCAAAAAAGAAGGCCATGTTTAAAGTTGAAAAGAATGTAGAAAAGAATTTTAAAAAAAAATTACAACGAGAAAAAGAGAACAGTTCCAGAGAGTTAAGGTCATTGCTTACAAAGGGCATCTGAAATGAAATTAACAGCTGTGTTATTTGGTAAGAAAACATAGAAACATAGAATCATTTAGGTTGGAAAAGACCTTTAAGATCATCAAGTCCAATCATAAACCTGACACTGCCAAGTTCACCATTAAACCATGTTGCTAAGCTCCACATCCACACATCTTTTAAATACCTTCAGGGATGGTGACTCAACCACTTCCCTGGGCAGGCTGTTCCAATGCTTGACAACCCTTTCCATGAAGACATTTTTCCTAATATCCAGTCTAAACCTCCCCTGGAGCAACTTGAGGCCATTTCCTCTCACCCTATTGCTTGTTACTTGGGAGAAGAGACTGACCCCCTACCTCGCTACAACCTCCTTTCAGGCAGTTGCAGAGAGCGATAAGATCCCCCCTCAGCCTCCTTTTTGCCAGGCTGAACGGCCCCAGTTCCCTCAGCCGCTCCTCATAAGACTTGTGCTCTAGACCCTTCACCAGCTTCGTTGGTCTTCTCTGGACACACTCCAGCACCTCAATATCTTTCTTGTAGTGAGGGGCCCAAAACTGAACACAGTACTTGAGGTGCGGCCTCACCAGTGCAGAGTACAGGGGGACGACCACTTCCCTAGTCCTGCTGGCCACACTGTGTGCTGTTTATTTTAAAAAGAGAGGAACAAAGGCATTCTTTACCTCATTAGTGCTGCAGGATGTCCTTGCACAAGCATAATTATACTTTGCAAAAAGGCTAGGGAGACCACACAGGAAGGGTATTGAAGAACTGGAAAAGGTACAGGAGACACTAAGCACGATAAAAGATCGGAAGTTGTTACTTACAGACAAAGTACAGGCTGCTGCTTTTTTTTCTTTTTTCTCTTTTTTTTTAAGAAGAGAGAAACTGGAGACACTAAGAGATGTACATGATTCTCAAGGATATTAAAAGGATAATGACAAAACTCATTCAGACCATTGCAAGCTGACTAACAGGAGAGTTTACAATAAACTTGGAGAAACCAGTGCTAAAGCGGTTTTATGATACAGAATAGGGAAATGCTGTCTGTAGCGTGTGGGTCTCCACCATCAATACCCCATCTTTTGTCTCGCCTCCACAGGCTGAACTGCATTGCGGCTTCTGCATTTCAGGAATGTGACTCCTATCCTTGACCTCGTCTGCAGATAAATGCAACATGCCCCTTACTGCTGAGTGGTTTGGGAAGAATTTCAGCCAGACAAGAGAGGGGAGATAAAGGAAAGACAGGTGAGGATATTTTTCATCTGCTCTTTTTGAACCAGTCTGCTTGACTTTGCCTACAAGACTTGGGGCAGCAGGGTTAAGTGGAGCAGGGCAAGGGAGTATGTAGTGCCTCTGGGGTGGCATAATGAAGCTGGTCACAGGAGAGCAAAGGGGCTGTGACAGGAGGTTGCCACCCAGGGAACAGGCCTTTTGGGTACCCCTTCTGGCACGGAGCCTGGAGGGGAGGCACTTGGGGCCTGGCTGAAGCACAGCAGGGTCTCACCATGTACAAGTGTGGGCTCCAGCCACAACAGGAGAATGGGAGAATAAAAAATCCATTAAAAAAAAGAGGTGCTGGTCAGTTAACCCAGCCTCTGTCTCTGCAGATTACCCTTGGCAGCAGAGTTCATGTGAGCTTGCCTTCTGGAGGGGTTAAGCTCGGGATTAGGAGTTTAACAGGATGGGTGCCCGTACACAGGTCAGTGCCTTGGGTTGGGACCTGGCCCAGGCTAGGAATGCTGCGCAGGTAAGCTGGTCAGTAGCTAAGTACCAGGCTGGCCTGTCTGCCTCAGCCCATGCCAGAGTGTTAACAAAACATGAGCCCACCAGAGCACATCCTAAAATCTACTTCCTTTGCTGGTAAGGCAAGAACAATTTGTGATGTTTTTATGCCTAGTGCCTTAAGCGCAGCTGGGAGTATTGCTGAAATTATACACTTTCATTACAGGCTATGACAGTAACTGGGCTCTCTAATTCTGCAACGTGGAAATCACCTTTTCTCAGCTGCCAATCTCAAAGTCAAGCTTTCATTGCACAAATAAAATGGGGTATTCCACCCTCCTCCCCACCCCCAACTGTCGCCAATATCTAGCAGAGGGAATATTCAAAACATTTTTTCCTCCAATACAGAATGGCTGTTGGGGAGTCATCAGGTCATTTGAAAAGACAGCTGAGTGGAATTTTTCCAGCAAGAAACAAAAGAAGGGAGGATTAAAAAAGTGATTTTGTTGCTGTGTACATTATTATGATTTGCTGTGTGTATATATATATATATTAATTAATGTTGGGATGTAAAGAAACAAAGGAAAAGAACAGATAAGCATGCTGCCATAGAACTTGGTGAATATTACTTGTAACAGAACTGAATTTTATGATATCACGCATCGGTTAAGTGACATGTATTGGGGACCAGGAGGATGGTACTTTACACAAATCCACTGAGGTCAGTGCAAATTCTCCACTACCTTCATTAACATGGGATCAAACTTTTGATGGGACCTAAAGACAATAAAGTTTAAAATCTAGCAGGTGAGGGTAGCCTTGTGCATAGCCTGTTGCCTCAAAAAGCTGAATGCTCTTGCAAATTTGACATAATCCAATTAGCTGATTTCCTCAGTGACATTTCTGCAGGCTCATACAGAAGGACAGGGAAACAGATTTATAACAATAGCTATTTCTAGCAAAGGTCATTTCTTTATTGGTGAACAACCTGTCCTTAGTCATGCTGATGATGAGGCGTTGAAGGATAAGGGAGAGTCTGTATAGCTTTAAAGCTTAACAGCAAGTAACATAAATAGAGCATAGATCATCTTTCTACTTGGACCAGGCAGCTTGCAATCTACCACCATCAGGCCAAAGCCAGGGAGCAGGAGTCAAAATCCAGAAAAAAATAAATACTGGGATTTCTGTCAAGATTGTGAGGGAGCCTGCATATTTCAATGTCACCATAGTGCGGGGAAAAGGGGAGCCACAGAGCACAAGCATGTATTTTTGGATAGTAAGCGTGTCCTTGGTGGAACCAGCTGCTTGTAAAGAACCGGGTCAGGCTGCTCTGGGGACTCCCTGGTTAGCCTTGCCAATTTTCCAATTCGAGCAGCTCTCAGCATCCCACTCCATGCCATTTTCAGAACGACACAGATGAGGGCATGCTCAAATATGCACAAATACACTTCCTCAGCTGTCCTTCCTTAGGCAAGGAAGGCAGCAGTTTTGACAGGACTATGGTTTAAATAAATTGTATCATACATATTGTGTATCTTTAAAGAATAAAAAAGCATCTGCCTATTCATCATGACTATTTTTCCTGCTTGCAGAAGAAAAGGTCTTTGATACTATACATAAAATGATGCATCATTTTTTTCATAATCACGAGGACCCTTCTGGGATTCAGGTGAGAGTTGTTCATTCAGCTATTGACCTTCAAAGTGAGTATTGGGCACTTTGGTGTAACTAGTTTTGCTTGCTTTCACTGTCAAGCTCATAATATTGGATTAAGTAAAAACGTGACTGTTTCCCTAGATTTTGGCTCAGATCCTGAACTGTGCTCTAGAGCTGAGCTATGGTTTCTGCTGGGTCACTGGCACAGTGGCTGGCAGGACCAGTCAAGAGATCTTTTCAATATGGCAATGAAGTCAACACGGGGGTTTCTCACTGATCCATCAGAGTGCTCTGACCAGGGCAAGGGGTATGGAGCTCTTCATCCATGCCCTTGCTAATCCCTTTTTGTCAATTATCGATTCCTTTGGGGTCTGAGCTGCCAACAGAAGTCACAAGGGCTTTTGAGTTGGTCTGGTCTAGGACTCAGTCCAGTAACCTGAGAACGCTGTGGTGGCCTCTAGCTTCCAATCTGTGACTGAAGACCTTGCCCTTCTTTCCAGAGTAATTGCTCACACCCTTTGAAATCTCCTAAAGCTTTCCACAAAATTGCAAGAGCTGAGGATTGCTACTCTTAAAAACTGTAAAATAAATAGATAATCTGTGGGATAATTGCCTACAATTCTCCCCATGCAACGAAGGAAAAAGCAGCCTTATGCTGTGTACTTCTTAGGCCTGGTGTAACTTGAATCTGAAAGCTGTGAAGGAAATGGAAAATGTTAATAAATAATGATGTTTGAAACACAAGTCACTGAACGAACCACCAGACCTTCTGTGTTTATTCCACAGGACAGAAAATGTCTATCTCAGTTTGAGGAAGATAAAATCCTGGCCAAAGATGTCTTAGGAATTAGCCTGGATGCTGCGTGGTATTCAGAAGATAAATCGGAGAAGCTTACAGATTAACTCTCAGTAATGTATAAAGAATAAAGACAACTTTTGAAATAAAATCACTACAAATGACTACTTGACATTTCCCTGGTATGAGGAAGCACGGATCTCCTCAGGGCCACTGGAATTTTATTAAATTACCTTGTTTGATCCACTACAGCTGCCAGATTTCCGTCTGGTATTTTCCAAGTCAGAACCAAGCATATGTGTGCTTCAGACTGCATGTTCTCAGTCTGATATGTTCTGGAAATCCTGGCTTCACTTCCCAAGTTCTAAGCAGGTGATCTGCACTTAAAAAAACAGTAACGTCTCCCTCAAGTGTGTTGGAATTACTCTGTGCGTGCAGACCAGCTGCAAAACTGGAACAGAGATCTTAGACAAATTTGCAAAATCTTCAAATTGTAGCTTCAAAAATATTCAGGAGAAAAAAGAACATTTCCAAGAAAACATGTACAAGTAGTACAGCTGTCTTTCACATTCCAGTGTAACACTTTCAAGAAGGAAAATCACTGCCTTTTCCAGGACAGCTCCAAATGGGTGGGAAATGCAAGCCCTCTGGCAGCTTGGATAAGTAAATCTGTCTTGAGAGAAGGCAAAGGAATGAAGACTAACAGATGATAAGCAAAGGGCTGACCATTCTAATAACCCAAATATTCACCCTCTACAAAGTAACTTAGTTGAGCTTAGGCCTTTTGCCTTCCACACAGTCATTCCTTCTCTCCTTTCACTCCAGCCACCGAATGCTGGCAGCCTCTGCGATATGCTGGCACAGAAAGAGGCAGCTTAGGGAAGAGGAGGAAAAGACTGGAATAAGGAGCTTCCCAGTCCATGGAGCAGGCTTGGACTCCATTTGGTTTGTCATGGGAAAGAACATAGAGGAGTACTGCAAAGCCCCAAGGCTTCAATTTCACAGCTGCTCTCAGACCTCCACTGCATTATCTTTCTTATTTCCCTGTACTTCCAAGTGATAGCTGGCTCAGTTTCTTACTTGGTTTCAGATTAGCTCCCACAGCATCTCACACAACCACGTCATCCTGACTCTGGAATCCCACTTGTTGCAAACATTGCTTTGGGATCTAAGACTTAACACACCCATACAGGTGTAAGGAGGCAAGCGGGCAAAAAGCTGTGTGGCATTTTCTCTCTGAACCAGAATAAAGCACCATTTCATTTTGGAGCAATACTGGAACCAAGGGCTTACACCTGGCTCCTGACAGCCCCTTAAAGGCGCTGCACTGTAGAAGTGTTCAGCCAGCCTGGTTACGGGAAATTCCCAGCCCACTTCCCACGGGGATCGCCCCCTTCTCCCCCGCCGATACTTTTACACAGAACTCCGCAGAACATCCAAATCCCGATGTTTGGGTGAAGCTCACTGAGCACATTATCAAGCTAAATCAGCAGAGAAATATCGCCCTGCCTGCGTTACTGAATTTCGTATTTCATCTCCACCAACTTCCCATCTCCACAAGAACTCCGGAGCACCTCCAGGACCAGGGCCTGTGCTGCAGGACTTGGGTCGGGCTCGGCGCTGGACCGCCACCTCCTCAGGGCCGGGCCCGGCGCCGCTCCTGTCCCTCGCGGTGGTCTTCCCTCCCCTCCCCACCCCACCCCCCCCCCACAACCCCCCCCCCCCCCCCCCCCCCGACACGC
>JANZLQ010000086.1:20337500-20353268 GCA_026212715.1 Elanus axillaris | reverse complement strand
GGGCGCCGGGCGGCGGGGGCGGGGGGAGCGGCGGGGCTGGGGTGAGGCGAGGCAAGGCGAGGCGCCGGCAGGAGGGCGATGGTGGTGGCGTGAGGCGCGGTGGGACCCGGGCTGGCTGCTCGGCTGGCGGGGCGAGGAGAAGCGGCGCGTGCCCGGTGCTCTCCATGAGGCTTCAGGAGGACGGGGACGGCCGCGGGGCGCTGCCTCCGGCAGGGCTGCCGCGGTAATGGACAGCGGCAGCACTGCCTCTCGCCTGCCGTGTGGTGCCAGCGCCCGCCCGGCGGAGACCGCCCGTGAGGAGCCAGGGGCAGGTGAGTGCCGCGGCGTGGAGGGAGCCTTCCGCGCTGCCCCGCGTCTCTCCCCCCACCCTCGCTCCCCGAGCCGCCTCCGCCGCTTGCTCCCCGCCGTTGGCGTTTTAATTTTTAAACCCCAACGGCTGCGGGGGGGCGGGGGTCTCTGCCCCGGCGGGCTGGGCGCTGAGGTGACAGGGGCTGGTGAGGCGGAGCTCCGAGAGGGCGGCCCCCTCCGGGGGGACATTCCTGGACCCCAGGTTGCCTTGCCGGCTCTGATGCCAGCCTACCCTGCCTTCTCGCCAGGCGCGGCCACCTTTTGCTTCCCCGTATTCCTCATGAAGAGGCTTTTTCCTCCGCATGTGGAGGAAAACCCGTCTGGTTTTCTCCTCACCCTTTTCACCTCCCCGGTGAGCGTTTCTCAGTTGAGGATGGAGAGACGTTTCCATTTCAATATGATGCAGCGAGAAAGATGGGGAATCCTGGGCAGCTAGGGCTCAGGAAATGCCCCTTCCTCTTTCATCCTCCTCCTCACCCTGGCACAGGCGTTTAAGTAGTAACACTCCCTTGCCGGCTTCTTGGCTGTTCCTTCTCCTTGGAAAGAGAAACGGGAGCGGGAGGTGTGCGTGTGAGAGGAAACAACTGTTACACCTTTTGTCATCAAGACAAAGAACTTGTCTTCGTCTCCCTGTGTCCCTCCCTCTGGGTGCACATTGGCAGCACCTCAGCCACTTTGCATTGCTTCCCGGAGATGCTTCATAACGATTCGGTGTGGCCCTGACCTGCCCTTTTTTGTTGTTGTTGCCAATTATGATGGTGCTGATAAAAGGATGTGTTTCCAAACAGACTCGTGGTTTGCATTCCTGAAATTGCTGCAGCATTCTTATTTATTTATTTATTTAAGGGGGGGGCATGACAACAGGAAGGGGGTATGTTTTTGTGGTTTTTTGTAGTTGTTCAATCACGGGCAATTGCAGCACTGTAGTATGGAGTATATTAACCAATGCTTTCTCCCCCCTGTCTTACTTGTCTTCCAGTCCTGCAGCATCCCCATCATCTAATGTGAGAGGAGTGATGATTCCATGAGAGAACTTCCTTTCAGTTACCTGTCTGCTCCTATTGCATGCTGCTCTTGGCCAGTGATGAGCTATTCAGCTAGACTGGGATTTACCATGAAGAAGGGAGAGGCGGAATATGAGTCGTAGACATCCCATCAAGGTCCTCGCACACTGTTTTTACTGTGTCTGTGTATAGATCTACTAGTATTGAGCACACGCGCTCTTAAACCTACATTGGTATTCACAGAGTTGCTACTGTGTAAGAGGACTAGTATTTCTCACCATCATGGCTTCAGTTTGGAAAAGACTACAGCGTGTTGGGAAACATGCATCCAAGTTCCAGTTTGTGGCCTCTTACCAGGAGTTGATGGTTGAGTGCACCAAAAAATGGTAAGAAGCCGCTCATGTTGCTGCACAAATGGTGGAGTAAGTTGCTGGTGCTGAAATAAGGATGTTGCTCATTTTTGTCTTGCCTCCCCTAACTTTCACTTGCCCATTGCAGAAGCAGCTGTGTGGGGTGCTTGTCTTTCTTGATGAGTTCTTGCTTTGCTGCACACTTATCTTGGACCTGCTGGTTCTGTTCTGTACTCTGATTTTCTTAGCTGGCATTGTTGTTATGATGCAGAGGATGGTGCTCGGCATCTGTGACTTAGTGGTGTGGTTTTGGTTGTTGGTTTTGTGTGATTGTTTTTTAAGGTTTCCCAAGAGCTGTTTTCCAACTTCCAACTCAGCTCTTGGTGCTGAGTGTTATTTGCTGACACTGTTGGTAGCTGACCGAGGCATTTGAGGTCAGTCCTGAAGATGGTGGTGTGTTAATCTGGGGTGGATACCCATTTTGGTTTTGACTTTTTTATCTGATGATGTCTTGTCTCTCCTTTTTTCCTTGTTCCTTTCCATCTTTTAATGGGAAGTGGCAAGAGACAGATCCTTGGGAATTCTCTTAAGGTATTTGTTTAGTCAGACAAGAATTTTGTGCAGTGGTGGTCCCACTGCATGGCTTTGGAGCTGACTAGACAGCAGTTAACAGTTAATGATATGGGTCTGGTGCATTTTCCTTCCTGTGCAAAATGAGCTTAAATAAATCTGCTAGGGAAGACTGGAAGTAGCTTTTAAATGGTAAGGCAAAGATCTCCATTATACAAATACTTAAGTGCTTTTTGTATACATTTGGAATATTGATGTTACTGACATAATTCCTTACATTAGTGTGAGCCTGTAGTGTCAGGGGACGAAGAAAGTACTTTCCAGACCTTGTGGACTGAGGTGTTCATATTGCCTTGTAATAAACTTCAGCCTCCTTTCTAATACTTGGCCTTTCTTCTTGCCAAAAAGTTTGGCACTTGCATCGGCTGCTTTCACTGGTTATGAGTAATTGCCTCTACAAATTTAAATTATATCTCTTGGAGTTGGAAATCTCTGTCAAATATGCTGGAAGGCTGCTTGCTGCTCTGCCTTAAAGGAACATTGTCAGGTTAAAAAATTTTTTAAGAAGTTATCTTCTTGCCTGAAATGTTTTAAAAGATTATTAAGAAACAGAATTGTTTTGGAAGTTGATCTTGCTTTGACAGAATAAACTACAACTAAAAACATTTTAAAAATTGAAAGAAGCTGCTGTCATTATCTCATGGCATCTACTGTCTAGTTCAGGCCAAAGAGTTTTCCATAGTAATTTTGGTTTATCAGGTTTATTTCAGCAGTTGTATTTATTACTTTTTATGTTTCATTTGCATAAACTAGTCTGTTTTGGCTTTCATTTTCACTTTGATTCACTCCTTGCTTGAGAATTTGCAGAATGCTCCAGCACTAAAGTATGAATGCTGCAGGGGAATGTTCCAACTGGATCTGCAGCTGACTTTCACTTGATTTAAGAAAAAGTCACACACCAGTTCTCTTGTGAACAATCTTGTTATTTTAGAAACAATTACCTTATTGTTTAATCATGAACTAGAGTGCCCACCTAGCAAAATACTTGTGTGTGAAGTAATGAAACAGCCTTTCAAAACCTCAGATATGCAAATAATTTTTTAAAAATAGGTTATCTTTCTGAACCTTCATTTTAAAGTCTTGAATTTAACTGTAAGCAAAATCAGTGCTTGTGTTGGTTATGATGAAGCAACAGTATGGTAGTGAAGTGTGGATGAAGTCTAGGAAAAATAACAACTGGGAAAAAACATTACTCACAGTCATTTGATTGTAGGCTTTTCTATTCTGCTTCCTCTTGTTTGGAGAACCTTAACAAAAATGTTCTTTAAGCATGCAAGCTAAAATACAATATTTCTGCCATAAGTAGAACTCCTATATAAAACAAAAGGGTAAATATTTATACGTTTTTAGAACCTTCAGCTAGGTCTTTCCTTAACTTTGGAGAAGATACAGTTTTGCACATGCTGACAGAATCACTGCTTCCTTTATTTCTAAAGCTTGTCTCTGAGTTTGGCCCATGTGAGAACAAAACAGAAGAAATGAACTCCATATGCTGGTCCTGGTGAAAGCACTCAGTATATATTAAGTGTCAGTGCTGTAGTCTGTTTGATTGAAATGTAGTAAGCAGTACGTTTTTTTTAATGTACTGGCATTTTAACAATGCAGTGTTTCTGGAGGAAAAGAATGCTGCATTCATATTTTAAAATAAATGACAATGTAGTCATAAGCAGACTTAAACTGAGTTGTGTCCGTGAGTGAGCATTGTGCATGACCAAAACAGACTGGGTGCCTCTCTGTGAACTGCTATCTTCTGTTAGGTTTACATTTGTTTAACTCTTCAGAAAATGACTTGTGTTTTAGAATATTTTTGTAACTGATCCTGTGCAGTTTGCAATGTTGGGTGTATTTCTGGCTGGCTTTAATACTTTTTGTCCCCTCTGGACTTGTATTGATTTGAATTTTTTTTTTTTTTTTTTACTTAGTTTAGTGTTCAGAATAGCTCCTGCTCTTTTCTGGATTTATGCTGGCTGTGTGGGAACTTGCTACCACTCTGGTGTTGCTGCTTCTCTCTTTAAAAGGGTAATTTCTAGGTACAGCAGCATTTGTCCGGCATAGGCTGAAACTCCTTTTCCTTGCTTTTTCTGCTCTCTAATTTCTGATTCTTGTCTCTACTGATGATTAAAGACAGCCATGCTCAGGCAATTGCTTTTCATCGGTGGTGCATTTGGGGGGGACAGGTTGTGATGGAGTGTTGTCACTGTTTCATTAGAAAAACCTTATTTTCAGATAATTAAGAGGACTGAGTCGCTTCTGTGGCATTCTGGCTGCTCCTGCTGACCCAGACCTAATTATTGTGGCTGCTCAGTACCTTTGAAAAATTGAGCAGTTGGTTCATTTAGAGCCTCAAGTTAAAAATAAATAAATGTAGTCTTCATCTTTAACATGGATTAGTGACTCCTGCTACTGTGAAAACGTCATGCTTTGCATTAATCATATAAGCACTTCATTTTTTTGAAAGGCGCTTGCTTGGCAGTGCTGGAGTGTGTCATCCTCCACTTACCCTTGGAATAAGCTGGGGCAGCACAGGATTTTCCACCTAGCCTCGCCAGTGAGCTGCAGTCCTGGCCTGGAAGGACTATGCATGGTAGGAGAGTTAATTTAGTTCTTATCCTCAGTGCTATTGAATAAAACCAGAAATCAGTCTCATGCGTTTTGCTTAAGCTTCTACAAAAAGGAGTTGTATTTGCTGCTCTGTGCTGTTGGAGCAGACTGCTGTGTGACATGGGAGTGTGCTGGGCATCACTGGCAAGTGTAATGCTGTGACTTGCTCAGGGGACCCAGTTTAGTTGCCTGAACACTGGTGTCTAGTGCTATTTGAGATGCCTTTGAGTTTCCTGCCAGTCCCAGCTGCCAGTTTGGAGAAGCCCAGGTCTCCTGTGGATCCTGTGTCAAGCCTGCCAGCCTGGCAGGCATCCCTTGTGTACCCTGCGGCTTCTCAGCTGCTGGAGGCCTCTGTTCAGGCAACTGAGTCAAGCAAGGCTTGTCTGAGGCACAGGCTCACTAGAGGAGCCTCACAGGAGTAAAATACTCCTTTGGACCAGAGATCAGTTCCAGTCCTCGGACCTGCAGCTGTGATAGCTGTTTTACAGAGCTGCTGAAGCATCTAATGCTGAACACATGAGCTCTCTAGGATGGCTTTTATGTTTCCTTATTTTTGAGTGATATCTTGCAAGTCAAGGACTCAATAGAGGCTTCAAGTGTAGTATTGACTGGTTTCCATAGAGAATGGCCTAACTTACAGAGCTGAGGTTGCCAAGTTCCTAATGTCATTGTCCATTAGATGCTTTTATGAGCAAGAAAGCTGCTCACCTGCACATAGGTGCTAACTGCTTAAAAACACTGGAAAAGAGTAAACATAAGAATGCTTTTCTACAGGATTTGCCATTCAGGATTACTTAGAAATAAAGAAATACGTTATTTTTTACAATGTTTGTAATACCTGTCATCTCCTATATGAACTGCTTTGCTTTTAAATCCCACTTAAAAATACAGGGAGCCATGACATTCTCAAAGGGTTAAACTTTTCTTGTATGCTGCCTTAACTGAAGACAAGGCTTCATTTCCATGAAGCAAGTTGCCTACTTTTGTATTAATTAGGTATGGACTGAAGTAGGTTCTGTATTTTCAAATATACATCTTTCTCTTTTGGAAATGAAGTAACGCTTAATCTTTTTTTTCCTGAAAGACTTTCGCCATCTTTTTCTCTCTTCTGTTGTAGTTTCATAACTGGATGCTACAGGATTTTTAAGATTTGGCATGCATTGTGCATGGAGGAGAAATGAGCTTTTTGAGATTCTGCGGTTCACACCAGTCTACTTGCCTTCTGGTTGCTGCTTTCCAGCAAACTCTTCAGTCCTGAAGGCCACCAAGAGAACTGGAGTTAATTGGTTGCTGAAGAAATCCTTGGGGGTTGCCTGTAGAGGGTCAGGCTGTCAAATTGCTCAGTTAATTTCCTTGCTTTGCACGGTCATTAAGAGGGGATTTTGTGAGCACCTAAGTGCTTTTAATTATTGAGGTTGATTGTATTGAAACATGACAGAAAGAGATACAGTTAGAGGTCAATTCAGAATCTCTTTGAGTTAGTTTTTCTGTGAACTGTGCTTTTTGTTGTGGGCTTGCTCTTCTGATTTTTTGGTCAAATTTGCATATTAGCCATGTAAGTACACTGTAACAAGTATAGCTTGTGCAAGGAAAGCATCATGAATTTCTCCTTCTCAATTAAATTATACTCTGTCCTCACGCTCTTCATTGAGATCTCTGATTTCACACCAAATAATCCCCATCTGCAAATACACTTCAGCATTTTCTTCTCCATTCATTTCCAGTTTTGACTGAGGACTTTTTGAGGGCTTAAACTGTGTGTCAAACATATTCTTTCCAAAGAATCACTGCCAGATGCCTTACAGGTCAGTCTTGTCCCTTTCTTCCTGCAGTCAGTTAAACCACACTAACTGTCCACACACAAAAGCAGTTCTCCTCTGCCACCATTGCATCTGTCTACTGTTTGTATCCAAAAGAAAATCCTTCATTTCAGAAATGCTGATCTGCTCCTTTGGGCTCTCTGCCTGACTCCTTAACACAGCTGCTTTCCTTCCCTGCCTTACCAAGGAGACCCCTGGCCCCCTTTATATCCTTATGTCTGTTCCATGGACCACACGTTAGGTATTTCTCATCAAAATTATTGCTTGCATATTGTGCAGTGAAGAGATTTCAATAGGAGAGGTATGGGTGTATGTGAAATCTTTCTTGCTGCTGACTTTTTCAGATCATCAGTGCTGCATACTTATACCTATTTTTTATTTGCAGCAACTCTTTGAGAGCATTTGAAACTGTGTCCAGTTCCTGAAAGACCTAATTGGCAGAAGCAGGCATGAAGTTTAGTATCTGTAAGGTAGAAAGATTTGGGTTTGTCATAAATACTTGTTCTGAATTTTATTTGTCTTTGAGAGACAGAATTCTTTCCAGCAATTCCTTGACATAGTTTACTGTCCTAGCAGTAACAAAAGTAATTTTCTAAAGCAGAAAAGATTAGGTTATACGCAAGCGTAGACAAATCCATCTTTAATGGTCAGTCATTCATTCAGTTAAATGGGTGAGGATGTCTCCTTAAATAAATAAAATACACTAACTTATGTTCTAACACAGCTTTATTTTTTGAGAGAGACTCTTTGTGTGTGTGTAACTTCCTCACAGAGCTTTACAAATAAATAAAATCTGGCTCTGTTCCTGTAGACTGTGTTGCACACATACAGTAAAGTATGTGCACTGTTCTTTGAACCAGTGGACTTGAGCTGGAATAAATAATTTTTTTTCAGGATTGGATCCCTGTGAATATTCTTTTCAGCTCTTTGTTTTGTGAAGTTAAATAAAATGAAATATTATGACATTGTGTAGGCCTCATCTACGTGGAGTCTTCAGTCTCTTAGACTGCTCAGACTGTATATTGCTAGTCAGTTGCTTCAATTAGTTTTTAATTGGTTGGAGAGCGCTGAAGTCCCTTTCACAGTTCAGTGTGAATAAGGAGAGGAGGAGGAGGCTGGTAATGTTGACTAAATCTCAGAAAACTCTTCTTGTAAAAAAAACCTCTTCAGTTACTGTAGGAAAAGAATTCTGCTTGGGTGGCTTTCTGAGAATATGGGGGTGGGGGGGTTGTTTGTTTACTTCTAAAAGCTTTCCCAGTTTACTCTGAAGGGAGCGTGTGAAGTGTGTGTTTGTTTCCCTTGCCCTGCTTTCTCCTCTTAATCCTTGGGGTAGAAGCTGGCCCTGGCAGGCTGTTTGCTACCTTGCTGTGGGACGCTCCCGAGCTGCCCTCTGTACTAAGTCTGTCTTGTGCGTCCTGGAGTGGACTCTGAAACACAGGAACTATGCAGCTGAACCTTTGTTCCTTATTTTAAGATATGCACACAGCAATAGGGTAAATAAAGCCATCCTTGTTTTCTTCCTCTTGTTGTCTTTATTTGAAAAATGTATTTCTGCAGCATACAGTTTATGTAAGTGCATCAGAGGCTCTCAGCTGGGAAGCTGTATGTTTTGGCAGTTGAGGTATAGGGTAGTTGTGGTTTTTGGCACCTGGAAAGGCAGTGCAGGGACTTGGGAACTGTGGGTTAAGCTAAAATTAGCAGAACCATAACTAACATTGCTGTTGTCTAAAGCTCTGATTCATGAGGCTTTCTAGATTGAAGAGTGGAGCTGAGATGTCACTGCCCCTTAGCAGTAGTCCTCTGCTTGCTTCTGCCCTGAAGCAGAGGTAGGATGATGGTAAGGCTGCCTGGTGTGTTAGTGTTAACTGCCATCAACTTCAGTTCAGATTTGTAAGGTGAGCATGAACTGCAGCACTTGAGGAGTGTACACACCTCCCTTATGCTGCCCTGATGCAGTGGGGAGGAAAACCTGCCAGAGGGGTGAGATGAGCCACAGCTGTGGGCAAGAGCATCTTAAAGTGCTTCAGCTAAATCACCCGGACCCTGAGTCAGTGCCCTGTGCTGTCACTGTAGGGCTTCCAAACACACAAGGTTTTGAGATGAATCAGTAGTGCAGGCCCTTCTGAACTATAGTTTCCAGCTGTCTGCAAACCTGTAAAGATGAGCAGTGCACAAATAATTCTCATTTGCCTGTTCAGGTTCTCTTTGTAGTAGAGAGTAATTATTGGGGATTCTTGTTTATTTCTCTTTTATTATTATTTAAGCAGACTTTCTTGAGGATTACTCCAAAGCTATGGCCACTCTCTGCAGCTGCTGATCTGCAATCTCTGTGGCTCTGTGTATTTATTTTAGCACAAACTGGTTTCGGGTTTTAGTTCATGTTCACACTCAGTCTACTGCAGTCATTCTTGTGGGCTTTGTTTTGGGTGAGCTGCTGTATCGGAGCCTAACAGCACACGAGCAGATCCGATCTTTTTTTCCCTAATAGATCTGTTTTGAAAAATGACTTTGCTGACCAAACATCACAAGGGTAAAATAATTTCTAGTTCCCGGGACAACTGAATTAAAACAATCAGGGGCATTTTGAGACTCTATCATAGCACATCAGTTTTGACTCCCATATTACTATGGCCCACGTTACTACCGCTTGTTTCCTTGGTACCATCTCCACAAGCACCTGTAATGACCAGTCACCCTCCGTGTTCGCTGCCTCCTCTTTCTTTACCCAAGAAGTAATGTTTGCTGCCTTGCTGCTGTCTGATGGGTCAGAGTTGTCTGGGGCTGCTGGATGGGTGGCATTGGCTGTTGCAGTGGGAGATGTGTTTGCGCAGCTTTGCTGGGAGCATATATTCATCTCCACCTGTTGAGACAAGCCCCATCACCTTTCTTGTAGGCCAGGCAGACCAAAAACCTTCCCTAAGTCAGCTCTGGGCTTTTCATTAGATACGTTGCAGCCTGATGCCCTAAGGTCATACCTGTCTTGAACTTTCTTCAGGGCTAAGACTAATGCACTGATGTCTGCGCTTTTAAATCCAGTGTCATAAACTGGCTTTTCCCTCACAGCTGTGCTTGGGAAGATTATTTGCATAGCCAGTACTGGTAATATCAAAAGCCATATTAAATGAAGTAATTGGAGAATCTGGACCATTGAATACAGTTGGCAGCACATTGTATGCTGCCACTCAGCATGCACTGTGAACTTCCTTTACTTTCAGTGACTGCTCATTAAGTAAACTCTGAATCCCTTTGTTTATGACAGTACATAGGAAGAGATTTAAAAGAACAGAAAAGAGCTGTCAAAACAGCTTAATTCTCTTTTCCAGCAAAGATCTAACTCAGCAGCCTGTAGATTTCCAAACCAACCTGTTGCTGATTTATCTGTGGTTTATTAGCAGAGGACTTAACTTGACAGCTCCTGGTAACACCTGACATGATTATAGCTCTGAAGTCACAGCTCTGGCCATGTTGGAGGGTGGGTGAACCTGGCTGTTCTTAACTGTATTTTTCTTCTGCTTGTACCTACTGCTCCTGGAAAACTGATTTAGTGGTTTGTATCTTCCTGTAGGTAACCTGAGCAATAGTTATATAAAATCGAAGTTGTGAAAAAAATTCAAGAGAACAAGGTTTTTGAACTCCCTTTTGTCTTCAGGTGCAGATCTTAACTGGATAAAGTACTTGGAATAAGTGTCTCGTAAGTCAAGTGAGTGAATGCTCATAAAACTTCCCCTTGCATTCCTTTATCTTTGACATGTAAGAAAATTTTAAGAATGGGAAAGTCCTGACCCATTTTTCACCACTTCCTCTCACACCACAAAAAGCAAAAGAATCTAGCACAGTGTTACTTGGTTTTGAGGCACATTTGGGATGGTTCCTGTTTACTGTTAACACTTTTTGAAAGACTGTTTTTTAAAATACCAATGACAATGGTGTCTTCACCCCCCTTTTGGGGTTTTGTGCATGTAGAAAAGGGAATTTGGGGTTGTAGGCTTTGCTTTTGGTTTTGTTTTGCGTTGTTTTTTTTTCTCCTTCATTTTCTTGCTAAAATTGTTTGTTTTCCTCCCTTTAGATGGCTGCTCTGAGCTCCAGTGTCTCCATACCCTTTCAGATTACCAAGATAGAAACAATCTTAAAACAGTAATTATTTTCTTTCCCATGGATTCCTTTTTTCATACAGTAAATGGGATTTTATTTTTTGTTTGTTTGTTTGTTTTTCATTTTAAACTGAAAGATGACCAAGAGTAATCTTAACACCCTGAATTCTCATAGTGGCTGATATAATCGTGGGATTTTTTTGACAGGATTGAGAAAGTGTTTGATCACCCATACTGCTAGAATTGTAAACATGTAGTGCTTGAGATATGATGCCTTCTTTAGTCCATGGCTGTAAGACTGTCCAGTCGTGTGTGGGGAGGCAACTCTTCTTTCCTGCCCCCCCCACTTCTCTCTTTTCTTGGGTAAATGCTATATCAGCTGAAAGCTAGCAGCTACACAACAGGGGAGTGCTGAAATATGGTAATACAGAGAGCTTGGTAAAGGGTGGTGCAAGAAAACTGCCCCTGACACACCATGCTGCCTCGTCAAAGCCTGTCACACCTCCGCACCAACACTGCTGTCACTTTTAGAGAGCTAGGACAGTCCTTTTCTCTGGGCATGCAACACTGTTATGGTTGATGGTGCAGTGCTGTCAGTAGTTATAACAAGTTAGCTTGCTGTGTTGTTTTTCAACCTTGGACTTCTCCCTTATTTTTAGCTATGCTTCATAGGGAAAAAGTTCTTGTGTGATGTTAAAATGTGTCTGAATTTTCTGTCTGGCCAGCAAATTCAGTGTTGTGTCAGAAAGTTTCAGCAAACAATTTCAACCAAATCTTATGGGGGTGGAAACCTCCAGCTATTATTTCCATGGGTTTTGTGACAAAGGATCTCTGGATAGAAGAGAGGAGTGAGTCTTGGTCAGACCCTATGGCTGCAGGTAAAAAGCCCGTAACTCTACTCTTTGTTAGACACTGGAGAATCTGCAAGGGTGAGAGCTGCTGGCAGCTTGGCCTCTGTCCCTCTGCCTGGAGCTGCGGGTTTGTTTCGGTTTGTGCTTAAACGGGGCCCTTAGTGCAAGTGTATTTTTGGAGCAGGGACCTGCTAGATACATTTATGTGTTTCTCTACTCCCCATCTGTTACTGTAGCCACCTCGTGCTCTAGCAGCCTCAGGAGAAGTTGTATTGTGAGGGAAAATGGCAGTAGAAACAGGCATGTTACCTGTGCTTTCAGTTTGTGGGTTACTCGCTCCTGGTGCTTGGTGTTAATTTTATCCATCATCAGTAACTTCAGTACTGTGCTAGCATGGCTAATGTTGATGTAGTACTGCTGCAGATGACAGTGCAGTCCCTTGTCTCCTTTCCTATTGCTGTACAAGGAAACAGGAATACAGAAATTTTTGCCTATAGTTTCAGTCTTGTCTAGAGTGGACCCTAATAAAGTATTTACAATACACAAAGTCTGCTTCCTCCTGGCAAAAAAATGCTGACTTCAGTAAATACATTTTTCAGACCAATTTGTTCTTAGGGAAGTAGAGCAGGTACTCTGTGTGTGTGTGTGTGTGGGAAATAGTACTACTTTTAGCAACAGCTGTTAAAAGGAGGGTGCTTGCTTAATTTGCAATGAATGATAAAGTCTACAAACTGTAATTTTAAAAAGAATATAATCTTGAGCTACTCTTGACTATAAGAGGACTGCAATTTACCCTAACTTGTTTATGTCTACCTCATTGTGAGAACTGTCAGTATCTCTTATGGTTGACAAAACCCTATTAAGGCCCAGAGAAGCAGAAACCTGCTGCCTTGTTAGCCTCCCAGAGCAGGTTTTCTGTCCCCCTCTCCCTTCAGTGCTGTGCCATAGGTGGGCTCAGAGAAGGCTCAGTTAGGTTTGTCTCAGGTCTTCTCCTACAGAGTTAGTTTCTTCTATGCTGCTCTAAGAAGCCTTTAAAAATGATTGCTCTTGCAGCTTTTTGTGTGGACCATTTGCTTGTTGCGTTTCAGCATTGCTCAAGGATGGGCAGGATGGGCTGTGAGGTGAGCCGAGCTGATAGGGAAGCAGGGAGATGAGGGGTAGAACGTGAGGATTTTCTCCTTGTTAGAATGTCTTCTGGTCTGCCTGCACAGGGTATACAAGGCAGATCCTGCTGGGTTTGGACATACAAAACCAGTGACCTAAATATGAGCAACCCAGGTGTGAAGCAAAAATAATTATTTCAGAGAACAGCTGTGGAGCCTTCTTGTATTTCTGCCAATGTCATCTCTTTGGTTAGCATGGGTCTTATTGTTGGAGTCTTAACTTCTCATACTGAACATCCCTTGCAGCAAAGGAGAAGTTAAAAGTGGTGGGGAGATGTTTCTGGAAGCTGTGCAAAGTATGTACAAATATAGTTCAAGATGCGATGTGTATATATAAAATCAACGTATGTTGTTGAACCATGTTAAGAGGAGGGAAAGCCTGGATGCTGATGATGAATAGCAGAAGGGGTGGCCATTGCTAGGAAGGGACAAATCTTGTCCGCACTCTGTTAATCTGGTAGACTCCCAGGTGGTGCTGTGGGGTACATGGGCTGAGCAGGGCCAGAAATCTCACTTTCCTTACAACCTCAAGCCATCTCACTGGTAAATTAAGTAGGTTTGGAATAGTGAAGTATTTCATGTTGCTGAAATGCTCAACATAGTAGTAAACTCCAGGCCTTTATTCTCCTATTGAATACAATTCCTTTCAGCTGTAATCAGATTTTTGTGTTTTATACAGACAGATGTTTGCTGACCCAGGCCATGTAAAATTCTTATGACAAAATGTGCCCACTTTAAAATGGGAACTTATTGTGTCACGTTGAGCTTTGAAACGTGATTTGCTGAACAAGCAATATGCACATATGTATATTTGGTCCTCATCTATATGCAGCAGCTCCACTGTTTTACTGTGCATTTGCAGTCTATGTCATACAGCAGCTATTCTTCCCTTATAGGCAGAAGCCAGCAGTACAGAAGTACATTATCTAGAGACATTTTCATGGAAATAGCTGCACAGCTAGTTTAAGCACTTCTGTAGCAAAATAAAGTGCATTTATATTTTTCATTGTTCCAGAACAATTATTCCAGTTCAGCATAACTGCCCTAATTGATGTAGTTTTGTTGTCACAAAAACTGTCCTGAGCAACCCTTGATTATTGAAAACGTTGTTGTGCCTCTGCTTGTGTTAAGGGAGAAGTAATCCATCATTACTTGCATCTCTAAGTCTGAACCCTAAACCCAGCAGAGCAGGTCATGGGGCAGGACAGTGCTGGCTTTGGTGCTACTGTCTGCTCAGCCATTGCTGATAGAGATAAAACTGAAATGAGGCTTTGTGCAAACACAGTTCTTAATGTTTCAATTTCATAATTTGTATCAGTCACAATTCTTTCAGAAACTATTTTAAAAGGGAGGTTACATCTTCTCTTGGTGAATGCTAATTATGATTTTACCACTCTTTGAGTGACTGAGATAGTAACAATCATACTGTTAAAGAAGAAATCTAAAGTGTTCCAGGGATTCTTTTTGTGCTGAATGAAAATAAACTGCATTATTTAACTATTTCTGCCTTTAAGACACAGGTAGAAAAAGCCTGGCTATTAATATCATACAATGCTAAAAAAATTCTGAGTGTATTTGAAAGGAGTTCTTTCATAACATTTTGTATTCAAAGGAAGATTTATAGCTTTGTAAATAAAAATGCAGTATGTGTCTGGCCTTTCTCAGTGTAATTTTACTTGGTTCAAATTGATGTCCTGATCTCTTCAATAATCTCTTCAACCTGACGCATCCTTATATTGTCACTGTGTTGTATTTTCTTCACTGTAAGTAGTTTTTCATATTGGTGTCACATGCCAGTTTCTGGGTAGTTGATGTGAAAAGGGTAGGAATAATGCAGCATACACAGAAAGAGTACTTACATGCTCTTACCACTTGGTACATTTATACACAGTTACAGGAGGATAAGAACTTATTTACATTTTGGGCTTTTTGAGCTGATTATTGTATCAAAGCATGATTTCTCTTTTATTTGAACCGGGGAAGTTGGTTTTGTATATGTGTGGCTGTGGGAGGTTTTTTTTTTCTATCCTAAGGCAAGTTCCCAGTCACAGCAAAGAAATTGCACACATTGTTCTCTCTCTCACTACCAAGATGTAGCCAGAAGCTGCAGAGTAGTTTTTTGAGAGTACTGAAAGTAGAAGAGCTTGTGAAGCTATATAGGTTTTTAGTTACTAAAAGTAGTAGTAAAAGTTATTTTTGATCCTTACATGAATAATTGTGTCGGTCAGTTTAGCACTTCCATTTGTTCAGAGCAGACTTGATAAATTCTGTGCAGTTCTTTCTATGTAGGTGTTTTTGATTTGGAGAGGGAAATAAATGCTCTTTGCCTCTCATTCTACTAGAGGGAGTGGTCTAGTGTTAGAAACAACAGAAGTTAGAAAATCCTGGTTCCACACTAGGCTTCATTTCAACTTCCCTTGTAACTGTGTAGACAAGTCATCTTTTCTATCACTCCTTAATTTGTGTGCACAAATCATCTTCTGTCAACTTTCCTATAGGTTTATGTCCACAATTACTTATAAGTAGGATTTATGTCTCCTGTTAAAAGCCAGAAGGTAGCAGCTCTCTGTTCGGTGGTACTGGCGTAAAACAACTTAAAAGACAGTTTTCTGTGCAGAGATAAATTTCAAGTGCTGACACTTTCTCTGTGCAAAATTCTGCAGCCACACAGCTCCATTATTAATCCAGTCTTACAAGGCTGCTATGTGATAGAGAAAAATGATCCCCATTTTATATCTCTGAAACTGAAATACAGAGAAATTGTGGAGAAGGTGCAAGAAACCCTCCCTCTCTGTACTGATAGGAATTGTATGAGTGCAGATTTATGGTAGCAAGACACTGCATAACTGAGAAAGAAACCGCAAGTTACACCCTACAAACATAGAAAGATGCTGCCTCCCGTTTTTCTGG
>JANZLQ010000086.1:20320016-20332514 GCA_026212715.1 Elanus axillaris | reverse complement strand
TCAGGTCAGCTGCCCCGGCTATGCCCCCTCCCAGGTTCCTGTG
The DNA here is from genome assembly GCA_026212715.1 of Elanus axillaris. Lineage (NCBI taxonomy): Eukaryota > Metazoa > Chordata > Aves > Accipitriformes > Accipitridae > Elanus > Elanus axillaris. Next base: position 20,332,471 of record JANZLQ010000086.1, on the reverse strand, counting down.
AAAATTAACTCTATCCCAGCTGAACCCAGGACACTTCTGTAATCAGAGGTGTTAACTTCTTTTTCAGGAGGCATCTTGGAAGCAATGTAACAACTTAATTAAACAGATTGAGCAGGAAGAGGAGGAGTTGTTCTAATTTTGCAGTCTTTGGAACAGTTATTTAGCTGTAAATACTGATTAAATAATTTCTCTTCTTATGGCCATACCTCCATCTTAAAGCAGTTATCAAAAAGCTACCAACATGAAATATGGCATCTCATGGGAAACAGTAGTGGCAGTTTTGAATGGCCTACACAAGTTCCTTGGCAACCATATGCAAAAAATTTGTAACTCTGGTAATTAATGATTTTATTTCGGAACGTGCAAGAAAATCAAAGCTTCAGTTTTGGAAACCATCCATGTATAGCTTTCTGCTGCAAAATTTATCACTTTGGCTTATTCTCATTTTTCACATTTTGAAGGTCTCATTAAGCTTGGAGAAGATGAGGTCTGGAGAGGCTTTGGGGCATTTTGTTTTGCTTAGTGTGCCTGTGACTTTGGTACCCAAGTTTAAATACAAAGTTCCCATGTTTCTCTGTTGTGCTTTGCTGTGGCTGCTTCAGAGATTTCCAGTAGCTGGTGCATTATTGCAGTTGGTAAAATCTTCTAGTTTTCTGCCTCTGAAGGGTGGCAGAAAGGTATGTTACTTTGACCAGTGCCCCAGCTATTGAGAAGAGGAGGAATATTCCTCCTGGTAACCAGGTGCTTTCCTGAGAGGAGGTGATTTGTAATCCTGTGGTTGGTCATAGAGCCAAGGTGATGCCAGAATCAGAGCTTGAGAAAGCGCTTCAAGATCTCATCTTTCAATGCCCTCCTTCCCCAAAAGTGAGTTCATACTTCTTGATACTGTATCTGTTATGGCTGTGGCAGAGAGCACCTGACAGTATTTGCCAAGTCTGGTCTCCTGGGCAGAGATGGGGGAAAGGAGCTAGCACAGTATGTCATGTTTTCACTTCCCCCCAATTTTTCTCTTTGTGATATTTGCAAAAGTGAAAGGAGGCTGATGGCAAATGAGGAACCTTTAATTGGAGAGCTTGTTGTAGGTGGGCCAGGAGTGCCCATGTCTCAGAACAAATGCTGGTTAATTTAGGGCTCAGTAAAGCCATCATTTAGAAAACAAAGTGTAAGTTTGTATCTTACTAGTCCTTCCAGGCTGGTCTCTGTATGGACACAGCATACCATGGATCTACCCCTTAGCTTACTATATACTTGTGTTGTGCTACCCAGTGTTAGGCTACAATCTTCTTTGCAGTGTAAATCAAGAGTTGGCGCTATCTTTATAGCTTCAAGCATATATTCAAGCTTTTCAAACTTTCCAGTATTGAAGAACCAGACTACTGTGTGTCTTAGCACTCATTTGCTCTTCGTAGGTATCAGCCTTTTCAATTAAAAACACTAATTACTGTATAAGCATCTTAGTCCCATAATCCAGGCACCTGAGGTAGTGATATGAACTTTCTGTTTAGACAAACCCTGCAAGCTGGTACCAGCGCTTGCTGCCCACTCAGAAATGCTTAGTTTGTTCACAATTTCTGTGCATCTTCAAAAGATAGAAGTTGCTTTGTGTAATCCAAAACATAGCCTTAAGAAACAAAAACAAACATGAAAGCCCTGGTGTGGTTGGTTTGGAAGGGAGCTTTAAAAGATGTACGGCACCAGTTTCTCCTACGCCTGCCTATGCTGAACTGTAATTTTCTTCAGGATGAGTCCATGGATTGCAAGGAGAGGAGGAGGATGGAGGCATTAATGCACTGTCGCTTCTGAGACTTGCTTTGTCCAAGTCCTAACATGGATGTTGGAATCTCGATGGAACAGAAGTCAAAACCTTTGTTCTGGTATCTGTGTGTGAATGTGAAACTCGCCCAGACAGTAAGAACAGCAAAGATCATCCTCTTTAATTGCTCATGGTAGGCTATGCAGAATTTCTTAAATCCAGTTCAGACAAATTGGAGGAAGAAGATCTGTTGTGAATAGTTCAGTTTTCTAACACTGTGGGTTTGGTGAAAGATACACACTTTTCTTCTGTTCTGCGGGAATTGCAGAAAACCAGATTTTTTTCTCTACTGTTTCCAGATTGAAAAACAGAAGGGCCTTCTGTTTGAATGCTATTTGAGAAAGTAAAATTATGCAAAATGGAATAGGATCTGTTTTGTAATGGGGTCTGATTAAAATTAACAATGGTGTGCTGAGAAACCTCCTGCATATTTTTAGTACAGAAATACATTGTTTGATACAGGCATTTGTTTTTGATAGGTTGAAGCTACATTTCAGGCAGCATTTGTCAGTCAAAGTATTTTATTTTAGCTATGTTTTTTGCACTTTTTATTGTAAGAATACATCTAACATTCACATTTGTAGTGCTTCAGAATGAGAAGGGGTAACACAGTAGTTTAAGGTATCCTCAGTAATGCACATACCTTGTTGTACGGAGATATTATCTTTGGTCTATAGAAAGAGGTATAGGTAGGTCATGGAGCATGACTAAAATCAAAGGGAGGGTTGATGCTGCTCAGTGTCTGTCTGAAAATTTTATAAAGGCTGTTTAATCAGTGAGGATGGGAGCTGGAATTTGAATTCAAAATTCCTGGTTTACTTGGTCAAGTTTGCTAAAACTGTGTTTCCCTGGTTCTTGTTATGAATCTGTTTGATTGTTTTACACCACAGTGAACACTGACATTCATGAAGGGAGAGGCAGATAAGGCTGATCACTTGTGTCTGATTAAGGAAGTGCAGGATATGGAGGCCAGGTGCACAGAGGTCTGCATTCAGCACTTGGGTTTCTTAGAAGATAGATGGTCTAGCACTTCACCTTCTTAAACCAGTTTACAAGTGCACTGTTACGTATGAGGTGAAAATGAGTTTGATTTCTAACTAGTTTGTGTTTATTCATTTGGCAGTTGTCACGCCCCAGCTCTGTAGGGAAGAAGACCAGAGCAGCAAGTTCACCACAGGTCAGGACTGGGCGGCAGTGCAAGCAGGTTTGCGTAGTGCCTGCTCTTGCCATGTGCAGCTTTGGAGGAGCAACCTACCAACTCTAAACTGAAAGTGTTTTTTAAAAAACACTTTAAAACATTATTTTTAAAATGTAGATGACTAAATATTCTGAAAAAAGAACATAAAAAGGAAAATTGTGCGTCTGAGAAAGATCTGACTCAAGGTAGCCTCCTGTGAACTTTTCACTATAAAGCAACATGCTCCGCTCTTTCCATTTAAGGTTTGTCTGAATGGCTCCTTTAGCCTGTGCTCCTCCCTGCCAGTTAGTTGGAGCCGCTGCTAGCCACGCAGAAAAACCTGACCTGCGTTTAGTGGTGTTCTAATGCTCCGAACTTACTTGACCGGGAAGGTTGACATTGCAAGCAAGATTTTAGGTGGCCTTAAGCAGCTCTTGTTTTCTGTAGGCATTGTTTGTTACATAGTATTGGGAGGCATTTCTAAGCTCTGGTGTGGTAGGACGTGTAGTGTAAACACATGGACTAAGCATTGCTGGAGTAAATGTCTGCCTAAGGGAAGTGTCTGTGATTACAGGAGAGTGACTTAAGAGATCCACTTGGTCCTTCTGGTGCAGTACTCTTAACCCCTCCTTGGGACAAGCAAGGCTAAATTGGACCAGGCAAAGAAAGCTGGAGGTGACAGAAAATTCAGGGACTAGTTGAGAAATCCTCCTGTTACTGCCAAAAGGACGTTAAAGAACACAAATTCTGAAGACTAGGGGCAGTTTGTGTATTCTGCAATATAAAATTCTGTTGCAAAAAACTTTAAGGAAAGATTTGCTAGATAGTCCTGTTGAGATTGTTTTGCTTAAGATTCTTTGCTGTGATAACTCCTTGAAAAATGAAGCTGAATCTGTCCTTGCCGGTCGTTCTGAATAATGGATGAACTTGGGCATTGTTTAATCCGGCTCATTCTGCAAACTTTGTTTGTGTTTGGTTTAAGAAAACCAAGTCATCAGCAGTACATGCTACACATTCCACGCTCAGCCTCGCAAACAGATGCTGTGCAGATTCAGTAGGTCTGACTGCACTTGTAAAATAGTTGTAGTGTCTTGCTTTGTCCCTTTTTTTGTTTAAACCAAGCAAAGCCAGACTAGAGCTTCTTTTGAAAAGCAAAGCATAATCTTGAGACTTAAGTCTTGCCAGGGCCAGTCTATTTAGCTGCAGATGTATTAAAAAAACCTAAAATTCAGTTCACAGGGAAAATCCTTGTCTTTTGACAGCTTGTGTAGTCTTAAAAAAAAAGTAGAGACCTCTGGTGGGAAGAAATGAAGGAAGAATTTTCTATGTTAAGTGTAGAAAGTGAAGATGTAGAAGTGGAGGTATCTCAGCTATGGTGTCCTCTTGCTGTGCACTTTAAAGGTTTCTCTTTTGAAATTTCCTAGCCTTGCCAAGACTACAAGATGGTTGCAGTGAGGGAAGAACAAGCTTTGTCTTATTTTAGGGGCTTGATGCATATTCCGCAATGAGTTGGGTTGGGAGTCTGCTGTTTTGATAGTCTGACATGTGAGATGGTTCAGAAGTCTGTTCAAAAGCCTTACATGGGAGCACACAGGCTAGGCCAGGTGAACATGTCAGCCATCCTACCCTAATTTGCTGGTGGATGTGTCCTGGCATCTTGTACAATGATGCTGAATGATGTCTGTGTACAGAGTGTTTTGAATACCCTTAAATTCTACCGTGAAAGTTAAGGGGAGGTGGGGAAGAAAACCCCAAACCCCTTCCTAAAGCTTCATCTCCTAATTCATATTATAATTAGCTTAGATGGGTTTTGTCTGCACAGTGTTTTATTTTCTTCTTAATGTTTCTGGCTTTTGCAATCAGTGCTGTACCTTCACTCAGCAAGAGGGCTCATTTGGCAAATGCATCTACACATGACATCATTCTTACCAGTGTCTGTAGGCCTGTTTAAAGCATTGGTAGTGACTTGATTGCACTTCCTGGAGTTGTAGGCAGCTGTGGAATTTCATTGATTATGACCAACAGGAAATTCTGAAGGAAAAAAAAACTTAATACAAGGCTCATGAAAGGCTGTGGTTAGTTCCTTGGCTAAGTGGTTAATCCATGGTATGGTGTAGGTCCCAGTGCAGAATACTACACCGCAAAGAGAGCTATTCAAAGTAATTATCTGTAAAATGAGGAAAAGTAATGTTCATCCCAAATTAATGGTAATAGAGAACTGATCACATTTATTTTTGAGAGACCATTAGAGAGCCTTGATAGCATTCCAGCAGTTGTGTAGAAAGCTGTACGCTCGTGGGGAGTGGATTGGTTCATAATGAAAACCTTCCACGTCATGCTGGCATGCACAATGCAGAGGGGACAAAAGGTTATTTTAAAAAGAATAAAATTCTTATCAGAAGTACTTTGACATTAGTTCTCAAGTGATTATTTTTATCGTTCAATAGGTGTATCTGCATGCTATTGTGCTAACACTGCTGCTTCTTTTGTTAATTATGCTCTTTTAAGATTGCTTCACAAGAGTAATCTAGCAGCCCATAATAATTAATGCAGTTAATATCAAACACAGTAAGAATAAAACAAGCTCAACTGGAAAAAAAAAGGGGGGGGGGAGGCAAAACCTGACACTTGGGCATTTTGATGCTAAAACAAACATGCAGGCTGTAGTGTGTCTGTGTACATACAAAAAATGTACCTTGTGCATTACAGGCATTTAAAGGTTATTGAATGTTATTAAATGTAATGATACCTTGTTATAAACAAATACTGTTACCTATTTTCTCTCCTTTCACCAAAAGGTTGTTAGTAATTGGTCTTCCGTTGGCTTCAGTGGCCATAATTAAAGTTAAATGCATTTGCAGTTCTTTCCAACAACAGATTCTAAACATAAGTCTTTTTACAGTTTTGTTTTGTTTTGGTTTTGGTTTTGGTTTTTAATCAAATGGTAAGTTTGGTGGAGAGAGGTCCTGGTTAATGTTATCTGCTTCTGCTAAGAGGTTTACAGAATGAGAGCTAACAGGAGACTGATACTTTTTATGTCCTTCTTTCACAAATGATATTTGGCGAGTTCTGTAATCAAAATATTGCACAAATGTTTCCTGGAATGATCAAACCAACCCCCAGAAGACCTTGAATCTTGCACAACCTCCTTTTCAATTGGTGAAATTTGTGGCATGTAAGGTGATGACCAGATGACATAGTTTTTTCCAGTCTGTGGAATGTTTTATTCTTTATTTAATAGTTGTGGATATGGCAAAGTCTAGTTCCAGTATTTTATTTTATTTTATTTTTTAAATCAGTTGTTTCAATGGGAGAATTGAAGATGCTAGAATCAAGGCTTCCATCAGACAGGAATAGCGGGCATGGTTCTGAATTATGAATGTTTTTATATTGCTGGCAGAGGGAAATTGGAGATCCTTCAAAACTGGGAAATAAATCCAGGCTTAGTGATAACCGTGTGTGTATGTGATGCAGGCACAGCTCCTGCTGGAGAACTGTATTGAAGCACCAGCTGTCTCTGACAATGTGTGTAAAGCCAAGCAAGAAATGGCATGGTTTAAAATGAAATGAAAGAATTAGAATTAAATGTAAGGTCAGTTACCAACCTGGGACACGTGCGTATCAGTATCACAGGAGATGACTGTCATGGTTTACTGCCCATATCTGATTTCTTTTTTTTTTCTGTCCACACTTGGAAGGATTTCTGCATTGTCAACCATTGACAGTTGTTTTGTGCTACTTAGTTTTTCAGAATAATTGTGTTGTGTCTAGATATGGCCTCTTGTTCACTCTTTTCTTTTCTTTTCTTTTCTTGAGGCATCTAGCATAGCCATGGGTCTCTTCTAGAATACCCTGTAATGAAAAATATCTGTGTTGCAGGAGTGCAGGTATGGATTCATTTCTACTTTGAATTGACTCGCTTTGGCACTGACACTGACACTCCTCCTGTTTCCTCATTTTTCTTTGCTGTCTTGCTTCTCTTGGTCCATTTGTTAGCACATGTATGTAACTGTTCTTGGGCCATCTCCATTGGGTGCTGGCCTCCTGGTTTAGATGTTGGCACCATATGGAGCTGAGTGTGCTGCTTCACTTTTCCGGCTTGTGGCATGTTTCCCTCCGGTAAGATTATCCAGTACTGTTGTAAGAAAAAAATCACTTCTGATGCCAAGATAAATAAGACAAGATCAAAACAGATCTAGAAGGACAGTGTGGTGTCACTTTTACCTGAGGTGGAGCTGCAGGGAAGGAAGGGACCTGTGCAGGATCCTTCTTAGCCTCCCTCACAGAATCTCTGGAGAACTGAGTGCTCTTCTGATGAGAACTTGTGGAAATTTACTCTTGAAATCCATGTGTTGGAATTCAGTGTTTTCATGATACCATGAAGAATGTCTTTTTGTCTCTTAGGTGTTTCTAATAGCTGGTGTTCCTGTACACCTGAGCAGGCCAAGGCCATTGCAAGTATAGCGGCTGGCTGTGCTGGCAAGAAGAAACAGGGAGGAGACATTCTGCTGAGCATTGTGTCCCTTTAGATGAGAGGGAGAAGAGGTGGAGAGCTGGTGGCAGTGTGGACTTGTGCTCTTACCCTCTGCAGGTGTTGTCCTGCCTTTTCCTACCGAAGCTCCTATTTGTGTCACTCTTGGGATGCAGAGTCCCACTCTTGGAGGGAGGGTTGTCTTCAGTGTAACCACTGGTACTGCAGGAATGAATCTTCTTTTAACTTTTTTCTTTTTTCTTCCCTCCTCCACCTTTGCCTGCTTTTGACATTTTTCTGTGCTCAGAGGCAAGCTTAGGATTGAATGAGTCAAGGTTAAATGAAACTTGGTTCACAAGCTAGTTTCTGAAATGGGAATAAGTCAGTTTAAAGTGCAAAGTCAAATAACTCTGGAAAAAAATGTTTATTGTAGGCATGGTTTGGATTGGATTGCTTCAAGGAAATTGCTTGGGGGTGGGTTTTTTTTTTCCTGGTGGCACAAACACAGGTCCCATCAAAGTGAATGGGGATGTGTGCCAACAGATGAGAACATAGTGCACCTGATACCAAGTGAGCAAAGAGCTTTTGAAGTACAACAGTATGACCTCATTACTGAGCAAGATTTTGCAGGAGAAGCCACAAGCAGAGTGTCCTGGTTTCAGCTGGGATAGAGTAAATTTTTCTTCTAGTAGCTGGTATAGTGTTATGATTTGGATTTAGTACTAGAATAATGTTGATAACTTAATTATTGCTAAGTAGTGTTCGTATACTAAGTCAAGGACTTTTCAGCTTCTCATGCCCAGCCAGCAAGAAGGGAGGGGACACAGCCAGGGCAGCTGACCCAAACTGGCCAAAGGGGTATTCCATACCATGTGATATCATGCCCAGTATATAAACTGGGGAGAGTTGGCCTGGGGGGGATTGCTGCTTGGGAACTAACTGGGCATCGGTTGGCAAGTGGTGAGCAATTGCATTGTGCATCACTTGTTTTGTATATTCCAATCCTTTTATTATTATTGTCAATTTATTATTATTATGATTACTAGTTTCTTCCTTTCTGTTCTATTAAACTGCTTTTATCTCAACCCCTGAGTTTTACGTTTTTTTCCTGATTGTCTCCCCCATCCCACTGGCTTTAGGAGGAGTGAGCAAGTGGCTGCGTGGTGCTTAGTTTCTGGCTGGGGTTAAACCATGACAAGAGCCAACCTACAATTTAGGTCGCCTAAACAAGCTATAAGTGTGAATTTGCACAGTTTAAAATGCAGTAGGTTATTTCACTTCCAATTTATCCCAACCTGGAAATTAAGTGATATACTAAAGGAGTAAGGTGCAATACAGAATAGCAAGTAAAAGCTTGTGTCTTAATTTCTGCCTTTAACTCTGTTTTTCAGGAGAACTTTAGCTTGAGAAGGGATTTAAATGTAAATTGTAGGCGATGTATTAGTTTTATTGTAGCCTGCAGAAATGATGAGCAGCTCAATGGGAATGTGTATATAGTACAGTGGCCAGCATTTCAGTGCTTAAAATGACTATTAAACCAGTTGGGTTTTCATTTGAAAAGTTAGTTATGAAGTAGGTGGTCTCCATGTGAGGAAAATACTAGGATAGCAGTGTGAACACTGCTTTTTTTAATTCAGAACACTTGTGTGGATTTTTTTGGGTGCATCTTTTGATAATGATTTGAGCACATTGGATGTTACCAAGAAAAAGTCAAAATACATTTTCCCTCCCCATGATTTTTTTTAAACATGAAGCAGGGTTTGCTGTTGACTTTAGAGACACAAGGATTGTTACACCAGTATCTCAAAATTCTGAGCAGCAATTTTTTTCAAGGCAGAGTCACAGGTTTGATACTTTTAAGTGGAGATGTGAACTCCATTGAAAATCATTTGTGGGTGGATTTGCAGTCAGGCTTGTTGATGGAATTTGGGTCATCAGCCAGAAAACAAAGCCGGAATGGAGGGTCAGGAGCCTCCGGAAGAGGGATCATGGGTCTGGAAGTATGACCAGAAGTGTGGTCATACAATAGGAAGTGTATCATGGGCCAAAAAAATAAGCCTGGAAGTTAGGTCAATATCAAAAAATCATTCAGAGACAACTGTAAAACTAATAAGGTAGAAGTAATAGGGCTGTAACTTAAACCAAGAAATAAATCTTAAGAATTTAAAGAGAAAATAATTTGTACTGGAAGTGTCCTTTGAGTTTTCCATGTACATTCATTACAAATACCAAATAACCAATTGCTTGTAGAGCCACACTGAGTTTCAGCATGTTTCTCCTTCTGAGTAAAAGTTGAGGAAGTGCTGATTTATCTGTCTCTGGTCATCCAAGGAGATATCGAGGAGTAATATAGGAGGACTTGATTCTCTTGTTGTTTGAGGTATTCAAGTAGAAAAAATAACCCTTTGGGGATGAAAAAGTGAAATTGCCTGTTTCCTCTGCTGCCTAGCAGTACCTTTTCAATATGTCTGTGTAGGAATTCAAACTAGAGTTTGCACTGATGTTTATTTTGGGTACTGGATTGTTTCCAGTGTGTCTTTGAAGAGACTGGTTCCTGTTCTCTGCCCCATGGAGGAGTTTCTGCTCAGGTGTGCTGCTGGCTCTGGGGAGATGCCCACAAACAAGGAGAGCAGGAGGAGAATGATGACATTAGTGTGTGGACTGGAGGACAGCTTTTTTCTATAAATACACATTATTTTTCTTGTTAAATGACTGATGCTGAGAGTGGTTTTTAGATGAGCTATTCTTAAGAGATAATGTATCCACTCAGGATGTCATTATGTATTGCAAGAGTTTTAATATAAACTGTTTACATATTGATCTTGTAAATTAAGCTGTTTCTTCCTTATCTTCAACAGGCAGCCAGATAAACTAGTGGTGGTTTGGACAAGAAGAAGCCGAAGAAAATCCTCTAAGGTTAGTTGATTGCTTAATAAGTCCCAACTTCAGTGACAAGAAGGGTCAGCTCTTTGAAGGACTGCTTTCTTGATTGTGGGGAGCAGCCAAATAAATGAGAAATATTTTAATTGTGTTTCTTTTCAACTCAGTTTAGCTGTAAAGTTCAGAATAAGCTGCTGTTGATAATGCTGATTTATGGAAACAGTTAACTCTGTTTTCACCTTTGGTTATTTGTTTAGCAGAACTGTATCATCATCAGTTCAATTTCAGTTATTAATTGCTAGACCTAATTAGAAAGGAGAATCTGTTTCACTACTAAAAGTGTATTAAACATAATAATAAAAAGAAGTAATAAAGAATCTGGCATGACTGCAATAGGGAGATAAAGTCTGAATAAGAGGCTATTTCTCAACTAGAAAATACTACAAATCAAAAAGAATAAACACAGGCTTTTTCAGCTAGTAGTGTATATTTGAATTAAATTATAACATTTTACTTCCACAAACACTGCGAGGAAGCATGTGAATTTGTGTTTTATGGCTAATGTCTTGGTAGCCCGAGGAAAGGGAAGCTCCAAGTGAAGGCTGTCTAGTGTTTGGATGTCCATAAAGTTTGTCTTGCATGCGGTTGGTTTTTTTTGATATGTAAAAGTTTGCAGAGTAGTCCTCTCTTCTGTGAGCTTCACTTTACTTTGCTTATTGCAGTAAGTAATCTGAAAGCCTTATGAGATTACTGTCTCTTTGTTAAATGGTGCTCAGTTTGTCCAGACAGCTGAATTTTACTGCTCTAACAGTAAGATGCAGTTAGCCTCTGTAGAGCCTCCTTTGGGTCTGGGGTGAAGGGAAAGGTGAGACATTGTCTGTGTGTGGCTTGGTTTCCATAGAAAATGAAACCCACAACACTCTCCAAGTACACTGAGATTGAAACAAATGGCAATAATTTCTAAACTTCTTCTGTGTCTAATATGACAATGTCTTGTATAGTATTGTATTATTGACTAATAATAATAAAATCTTTTGTCAATCCTAGCAGTCAGTTGTTGTTGCCCAGGGGAGCCTATTTCATGCATAGAGCAGGCAAGCATAGGTCTTTGAATACTGGTTGTATAGCAGGATTTCTTTTGTGCCCGCTGGTGTAGGGCTGTCTCCCATCTGTCCAAGAGCTTGAGAAGGGCAACATGAATGAGCTGAGGAAAAAAAAGTGTCCTAAGCACTGCGCAGGTTTGCAGGGGGCAGGAGTGTGTGCTGGTTTCCTCCCTTCCCAGGACCATCTCCTCTTCGAGGTAACTCAGATGTACTTGCTCATTCCCTCTCCCCACAGCTGTTGCATCTTTCCCTGGTAAGTGTGACCACTTGCCATTATGGCAAGTGGTCTTGACCACAGGGGAAGTTCTGGAACTCAGCGTTTTAGTAATTTAATTCAGTTAAATAGAGATAGTCTGAGCTTCTTTTTTTTGGTGTATGCATATAACTCATTCAAGAACTCTGGCATAATGGAGAGAGGGCACCCATGACAGCGATGATACCTTGAATAATTATATGTTGAAGAATGTAAATGTTTAGAAAATGATACACATTTTCCTGCCTTACTCAGGAGAGACTTCGGGGTTATTTTTACTGGTACTCCTCTTTTTCTGACTGTCATGCATATTTGCTGTATTTCGTCTTTTAACTTGAGGTCTAAGCTATTTTAAACTGTTTAACGTAAAGACTGGTTACTGACTGAAAGTGACTGCACAACCAAATGCCTGCTCCAGTGCATGCATCCTAAATTCTGCTTTAGGGTATGAAAACCCAAAGCTGTTACCTGGTGAGTAAACAAGGGTGTGAACTTAGTCTGGCACCTTTTCCAAGGTAACTGCTCCTGTTCCATGTTTGTACTCTGCACCAAAGCCAGTCAGACTATTCCTCTTTCATTGAAGGATAAACTATCTCAAGTTACCTTGAATTTATAGCATGGTGCATATATATCTAGGCAGTAACTGCTGGTGTATGGTGTCTGTTGTGGCTTACCCTATGATAACTTTTCTATCTTAGTTTCATTTAATTTCTGTAGAACTGTATTGGGTTTCTGTGGCAAGGTTTTGGTAGCGGGGG
>JANZLQ010000086.1:20257416-20319916 GCA_026212715.1 Elanus axillaris | reverse complement strand
AATGATCTCTCCTGTCCTTATCTTGACCCACAAGCCCTTTGTTATATTTTTTTTTCTCTCTCCCCTGTCCAGTGAAGGAGAGGGGGAGTGATAGAACGGCTTTGGTGGGTACCTGGCGTCCAGCCATGGTCAACCCACCACAAGAACAGAGAAAGATAGTATGGAACAGTAAATTCAATACTTACACAAGCATTGTAAGCCTGAAAAGCTTGGTGAGAAGCAAGGTATTTGTCCATGAATGACTAGTTTGCTGAGTTTCAGAATGTGTTCAGAAGCCCTAACAAAAGTCCAGTAGGGCTTTGTGAAGTGATGGGTTTCTGCCTGTGGTGTTATGGGCATGATGCTGTAGGCCTCAATGGCAAAGTTTCATTGAGGCAAAAGAATTTTCTGACACTAGCTCGGTTTTTTGGGCTTGAAGTTTTTTCAGCTGGGCCACGAAATTCCAGGATATGTCCTCCCGCAAGTGTCCTCTCTTTTGGTTACCAGGCAGTAGAAGCAACTTTTGGATAAACTGGCAGATTTACCTGAGACTCAGAAAAGTCTTTTGCTAGCTAATTAAGTCATGCTTAGTAAGATCCCACAAAGGTACTTTGAAAGTGGTTGAGTGGCCCTGAGGCCTGAGCAGATGATAGAGTTAATTTTAAAGCTTAGGTAGTTGATATGATTTGAGCTGTTTTGGTCTAAGACTGTAGATCAATAAATGTTCTTGTTCTCTTAGTCATCCTGCCAGTAAAATACTTTATTCAACATTTTTTTCATCTAATTGCTTTCTTGGAAGCAAGTCAAATGAATATTTCCTTGTATTTTATTTTTTGACAGACACTGGGCTCAGTGAGTACAAGGCATTAATAATTGTCTATTTTTCAGCTTCTTTGAGAAGGAGGAAGAGAAGGATGAGGTCTTAACTTAGTATGAAGATATTGTAAAGACTTCTTTGGAGGTTATGATTTCTGAATTTTCAGATTGTTAGGGATAATGAGGAGGGATATCCCTAACAGATAGTTCACCCACTTGCAGAATGGTTGAGGCTGGAAGAGACTGCTGGAGGACATCTGGTCCAACCCCTCCACTTAAGCAGGGCCACCTAGAGGTGATTGCCCAGGACTGTCCAGACAGCTTTTGAATATCTCCAAGGTGGGAGACTCCATAGCCTCTCAGGGCAACCAGTGCCAGTGCTCAGTCACCCTTGTGGTGAAAGTGTTTCCTGATGTTCAGAGAGAACCTCCTGTTTCACTTCATGCCTATTGCTTCTTGTCTTGTCACTGGGTGCCACTGAGAAGATCTTGGCTCTGTCTTCTTTGCACCTTCCCCTCAGGTATTTATATACATCAGTAAGATCCCTCTTCCCCTGAGCCTTGTCTTCGCCAGGCCAAACAGTCCCAGCTCTCTTAGCTTTTCCTCCTATGAGAGATGATCCAATCCCTTAAACATTTTTGTGGCCCTTTGCTAGACTGTCTCCAGTAGCTCCATGGGTCTCTTGTACTGGGAAAGTACAAGAGATATTAACTGAAAATGTGGTGCAACTTGGAAGATGGTATGATGGCGCTATGGACATATACTGGAACTGGCCTGGTTGACTGATGTAATCTTGAGATGCTGTTGAGCTGAAAGCTGAGTTTTTAATGTCCTTTGAAGTCCTTATTTTTGTGATTTTCTATGATTTTGATGTGCCTTCTGGCCCACATACTTTCTTTCCAAGTAAACTACAGTGGTCTCCCAGAAGAAATAATGAGAGACATCATGTGCAGGAGTCTGAATATTTTAGTTGTTACTGTGAGAAACATAGGATAGGAGCTGTAGATATGTTGAATTATAGTAAGCTTTAAAGTGTTGCAAATGAAAACCAATAACTATTTAGAAAGGGCATTTAAATGGCAGTCTAATGGATGGATAGAGGACCATAAATGTATCGAGCAGTTACTGACCTTAATGCAGATTTAGGTTACTTATAGCTCTATTCTAGGATACCTTCTTTCTGGGCAAGTCTGATTCTGATGCTTTTCAAGGGGTGTGTCAAGACAAGATGGCTCTGTATGGTTGGGGATCTTCACTGTGTGTGCCAGGATTTTACAGAAAATGGTGATTAGCAGTCTTGCTGTATTTGGCAGAATTACTGAGCAATCCTAGAACAAAAAACATTCAGCTTGTGGAAGGAGGGAAGTCACCTATCTGCTGGTGCAAATGTTGTCTTTCATCAAAATCAGGTAGGTGGGGCTTGCCACCTCATTTAGATGGTTATCAGCTTCCATAGTTTACAGAAGGTACAGAAGGTGGAGCTTGTAGCAGTGGACTTGCTTAATTCTTCTGTACCCTGTCAACACTGGCATGTTGCCCCCAGATTTTCAGGTCCTGGGCTTTTGGACTGGCCTTTTTTTTTTTTTTTTTTTTTTTTTTGAGTGGGGGAGGAATGTCTTTGTTGTAATGTGCAACAAAGGAAAAATGTGTTGTAAATATGTTTACCTTCATTTCACTGGATGCTCTTGCATTTCCAGGCTTTGAACTAAGAAATTTCAATTTGAAAAGAGACATTGCCATGATGTCAAGGAGGTACTTTCTGCTATTCCTGTGAACACATACAGGCTTATGGTTGAATTATACACCTCTGAAGAATCAAATTTGCACTTGCTTCTGAGAGCATGACAGAATTATTCTTCAAAGATCCTTTTTGTATCAAAGCAGAAAGAAGGTGCCTTGGCTGTGATTTCAGCACTTCTGCTGCAGGTTTATCAAAAACTGTTTAAACACAGAGGAGAAGGAACAATGTTGGGAACAGGGAAAGGACTTGAACACTAAGAGCAGAGCCAAGAGAAGCAGAGAGACAGGGAGTGAAAAGGATCTCTATGTACGGAGTAAAAAGGATCCCTTGTTGTCCACAACAGCAGCCACCCAGCCTTTTTTCAAGGATATGCCATCAGTAAAGCAGCAGTTGGGTCATCTGTTTTGCTGTCCTTGGCAATCTGTTGCCTTTTCTGGCTACCTCATTGCCTAGTGCTAGCCCTGCCTGTCACTACCAGCTTCTTCATTGACTGGAGTTACAAAGGCATGTTGTGACTCTGACATGCCAGTGACTGCCTGGGACTAGCACATTTCAGTAATGGCACTCCTGGGGCTTCTCGGTTTGTTAGTAAAGTAAGGAAATCATATTGGGTTGCAAATGTAAGCAGTGAAAATTAGGATGAGTCATTCTAATAGTCGATGTGTATTATTTTAGGCATATGGTATAGTCTTTAATAAGGCAATTGCAAATTGTTTTCCTACAGCATTGCTGCCTTGTTGAGCAGACAGTAGTTAGGGAGAACATGAGGACTGAGTTTGCTCACTGAGTGAGCAAAACTGCTTAAGTGATAAAGAAGTTGGGAGGGTGTTTGTTAAAGAAGGTATAGGATATGAATAGAAAAGAGTGCCTTGCTGTTATGTGGTTAAATGCTGCCTTGGGGAGTTCAGTTTTGTCCCATCCTTATCTACAGAGTTCCTGACTGAGGCTAGATAGAGTATTACAGCTAGATTTGATGTATCTTTAAATTTTGTGGGTGTTTGGAGCATGAGACCCGAACTTGCAACAGTGTTGAGCAGCCATCCTTACAGTTGAAGTGAAAAAGTCTGCTCTGTAAGACAAAACAAAAGGTTGTTTCATGCTTGATCCCTGTAAACTAAAGTCTCTGCTGATTTAAGCAGACTGTACCAAATTGGTGGAAACTGGCTATTCTTTTGCTGCTTATAAATTGGGGGCCATAATACCCTTCTTTTTTCCAGGGGTCCCATAAAGTTAAATTTTGGTGACATTATGAGGTGCAGTGATGGATGTCCCAGAAAACTATGAGAAAAATAACAGCATTCAGTGTTCTCTCTCTCTCTCTCTGAAGCCAAATAAGGCCAGAAACTGCTTGATGAGAAGGGGTAGAAGCTCTGTCTGAGCATCATCTATGGTAGGCCGTGGATAAGGCAAGGTTTGGTGAAAGAAATGGCATGAATCATGTATTTAAGGACTACATCATGAATGTGTATGTGTGAAATTAAGCTTGAACAACTAGCACAGTGCTAGAGAATCTGTTCCCTAATGAAGATGAGTTTTTGTTCATTTTCCAAGCTTAGCAGTCTTTCTGTAGCTTTTTAGCAGTAATACTTGGATGCATAATTACAGTGTAACACGTGTGCGCTGATGAATTGGAAGACATTCATGGAAAGACCTGTGGGAATCTACTAGTTTCCTCCTCTAGTCGAAAGGGAAATGGACAGCAACGGGTTGAATGAAGGCTGCCTGGCAATTCCAGGGCTTTGAACTTCTTTGGCACGTGCTGGGTTTTTTGGACTGCATTCCAGGGCAGAAGTGCAACAGGAGCATAGTTCAGGTGCCCAGCCTCTCTTTAACTGGAGGGCCAAGCATAGTGATTTCAAGATGATCATGGGGATGCAAGCTGTAGTCTGGAGTATGGTCTTTAATTTGTGTCCTCCCTTTGTGATACCGAGCTATAGTACAGAAGAAGAAGCCACCCACAAACTGCGAGTTGAGGTTTCCTTTGGTGTGGGGGAATGGCAGCTTTTCTCAGTCCATTCCTTTTCCAGTGGGTCCGTTAGCAGCTGGATCATATTGACCTCTTGCTGTCCCCAGATGATGTATGGTTTTGATGGGACTCCTCACACAGAGCAAATCAGAGCAATGCTTGGTCTGCACAAGCCACACTGCTGGCATGGAGGTACCAGATGAAGGATCTGACTGCTTAATGTCAGCTCCTCCTCTTTTGAGTTATTAATTAATTATTTTTTTTTCTCTTCCTGTTTAAGTGTTCTGCCTGGCTAATGCTGAAGAGGGATTATCCTTACAAGCTGAGCTGCCCTAAGCACTATTGGAGCCAGTCAAGCTCCTGCTTGGCTCTTGTGCCCTGACCAACCTGTCACAGAGACAAGTAGCAGAGCTGCTCTGATCATAGGCAGTTGGCAAAAATTTTATCAGGGAAAGAAAAGCAGCAGCTCTCTAGCTTACAATAAAGCCAATCCTGGGGCTGCAGGTGAGGAATAATGGTAGGTCCATTTTTGGCTTTGGCTTTTAAAAAACAGTATTGAGGGCTTGGCTATAGGAACATATTTTTGATTCATAAATATAAGCTGTTCCATAATTTGCAGGAGGCTTAAAATATTATGGTCGGCTCTAGGATCTCACAGGAAAGTAACTTGCAATTATGCTGCACCACAGGCAGGATGAGACAAGGTGGCAGTGAAGAAGGGAGAAAGCAGATGGGTAACGTAAAGCATCTAGAAGGGTAGGGTCTTGAAATAATGTTATATTTTGTTTTTGAAGGGTCAGGAAAGAGGTTTTTGTAGAGACAAGGAAAAGTGTAAGCAGCAATGAGCAGAGCTGGTCATGACAGGAATGGCCATGTGCCAGGTCATGAAATCCTCTACATACAGGGGCTTCCATAATGTACTAGTTAGCTATTTTGCCTGCGTCTGCCTTATTTTCTTCATGATGAAGTGATGAGCAGCTGGTGGTGGCATTTAACAACTTCATGTTTGAAACCAAAGTTCCAGATTCAGGGCTGTCCTCAACTTTATCGTTTTTAATTCAGATTTAAAAGATTGTTCTGTTTATATTCTATCATCTAGACAGCTGAGTAGTGACTGTAAGGGAAGGTTTATATTCAGTGTCTCCATGTATTGGTGTTTGTTCCCCCCCCCCTCCAAGAACTGGCTTAAAAAATTCTGGTGTAGTTTTGGTAGGGTTTTTTGGTTTTGCTACCTCCCCTTCCTCCCTGTAAGAGGATAACACTGGATTTATAAATGTTTATACACATTCTTGTATTACAGAGAATTTATAGTAACTGATTTTTTAGATTGGAGGAGAGTGCTTCAAAAATAACTGTTTATAAAATTACCTGGTTTGTTCCAAGTTTTGCAGCAATGTATTTGTATTTTGGAATCCAAGTTTGCCTGCAGAGTGGGAGGCAGTTTCATGGTTAAGGTCAGCCGCTGGTGGGTAATTATAAGGTAACGTGGTGTACAGAAGGCAGCCCTTGGGTGAGCTAGTCTCATCTTCTTTTGTTCGATCAGTGTATTGCCATATGTTGAACTAGATAGAGCAGCTTTATAGTCTTCTGTAACATATCACTGTTTGGTACAAGAGTTTCAGCAATGCTGGGAAACGTCACTTTTGCAATTAAGCCCACTTGTAAAATAAGCCTGATCTGTGCTGTCCACCAGACAATACTGGAGAACAAGACTGGAGTTTGTCTAGCCTGTGCATGATGTGAGAGTGGTGTGTAAGTCTGCTGTTTCATACAACCAAGAAGTGGACAGTTACCAAGAATGGAGAGACTGTACCTTGCTGATAATAGCTTAAGTATTACTAATGTTGAGAACTTGCACAAACATCAGAGCATGCTCTTTGTGTTTGAAATTACTGAATATTGAAGGCTGCTTGACAACAGATTGAGTATTTTCAGGAGTGTTTCACTAATTTTGAGTACAGTTTGTAAGCCCTTTGGTGTATGTGTATTATCATATGGAGCACTTAACATTTTAATTATCTGGCCCTGTAAGTTGCTGATTTTGATCTATTTTAAAAGATTCTTTCCTTCTCAATGGAACCAGAGGCCAAAACTGCACAGGTACCAAGTCTATCTTTCTAGGTCAAGTACAGCAGAACAGTTGTTGTGATGTTCACAATGTTGCATATGGTACATTGCAAAGCAGGCTGTTTGGATTGTAACTGCTGTTGTTTTAGAGAGCAAACTGAGGAATGATCTCAAAACTGGGTAGACTGAAGTGCCTGTGCAAGTCTCTAGGCTCACCTCCACATCCTTTCTTAAACAGCATTCTTCCTCTAACAGTCATAAGTTTTGTGCCAGAGCAATGCTGTAGGTTGGACAATGTAATTCACAGCCCTACTCTATTTATAGGGTATTTCAGCAACCCCTCCTGTAGCTCCTGTTTCCTGATTTAAAAGAGCTTTCATGCTGTGTCATCTCTCATTTTCCACTGGCAGAAAAAGGGAGGAGTTGCCTTTCTCCTTGAAATGCAACAGAGCATTTCTGCTTCTCTTTCCAGGCCATGGCTCTTGTCCCTTGGATTTAGGAGATGAGTCCAGCAAGGGGAGGGCTGTGGGTGAGGCACCTGCTGCTGGCAGTCACTTCTGCTTAGCAGCTTCTGTTGCCTTGGCTTCAGAGACAAGGAGAGATGGCTAATGAAGACTAGAAGGAGATAAGGGAAAAGTGGCTCTAGAAGGCACAACCCAATGGGAAATCAAGTTGGAGATGAGCATTAGGGTGGAAATGTACTGCACAGATGCAGTGCCTCACCTTGGCTGAGGCCTAGCTGCAATCCCCTATCTGGAAGTGTTGGCAATTGTGCTGCACAGAGGTGGCCTGATACAGCTTGCATATCAAAGTCAAGGCTTATAATTTGAGAGTTGAAATGTTTTTTTTTTTATATAGGCCAGATGTAACTTCAAGAAATTGCAGCACAGAGGTCTCTGAAATAAGAAATATTGCATTAAAATAACATTCTCCATATTAATCTGAAATTATCATTGTTGTTGCCTCTTCCTCTGTGTTTTCCCCCCTTTGCTTTCCCCTTTCCCTTTCTCCTTCTCAACAA
Source organism: Elanus axillaris (assembly GCA_026212715.1). Classification (NCBI taxonomy): domain Eukaryota; kingdom Metazoa; phylum Chordata; class Aves; order Accipitriformes; family Accipitridae; genus Elanus; species Elanus axillaris. Next base: position 20,312,326 of record JANZLQ010000086.1, on the reverse strand, counting down.
CCCAGATGTAGTTTTGATGTTATCTTTTTCTGTCATGCTGTTTGTGTGGTACAGTGTTTATTTTTCAAAGCCAAAGGAGGATTTAATAACATTCAGCTGATCATGGAACAGCTTTGCTTTAAAAGCTCATTAGCTGGGGCTTGTCTCCTGGTTGTTGCTTTCAGTGACATGCCTGTCACAGTGACAGAAAATCATACATATATCTGTGTGTGTGTTTATTGTTTCTCACTAACTCTCCTGGTGGGAGGCAGTGCTGATAAAGGGCTTGCAGTAGAGCTTTGCCTGCACCAGTGAATACTTATTTTCTAGTTTGTTTTATAAATGGAACAAGTGATCCTCAGCTGAGCAGGCTGTCAGTGCCTGGATGTTGGACACTGCAGGTTTGACATAATTGTCGGTATAGGCCAAAACCAGCAGGAAACACAGGTTCCAGGCACGCCGTGAGCTCCTATTAGTTTTGTGAAAATTGGTATGTGGAAAAAGGATGGAGTGCCCCTATGGTGGAGAAGTTGATTTATCTTACAAGATGCTACATGAGGATAGGTTAGCTGTCAGGTGAGTGTATGCCTGGCTCTGGATCGCTGCCTTATGCCTGCTGAATATCCTCATCAGGCAAGCCAAGAATGATGGGGGGACTGTGTGTCCTGTGGAAGGGAGATGGGAGCTGAAACTTGTGTGGCTGTGGTGAGGATGACCAATCACAAAACATCTTTTTCTTATAAAATATACTCACGGAGTAAAGCTGTGAAGAGTCTCGTTTGCTCAGTTATTCAGAAATTCATCCTAGGACTGCTTTAGAATAACGAGATTAGGCTGGAATTCATGGAGTTAAAAATAGTAGAAATTGGGTTCTTTCAAGTTGCTATTTTTTAAATTCCTTTCTTCGGATGCCCCAAGTCATGATTTAAGTTTACTTGGCAAGCACAAAGCATAAAACTTACTGAAATTTCTAATCTAATTAGGCATCTTTGGGAGCTGGGGTTTTAAGCAGAACACCAAAGATGGAAAAACTTGTGATAAAACCACAGGAGAGCTGGCAATGTTCAGCAAGAAAATAAAAAAAATAACGGGCTGGAAATGAGCATGCTGTGCACATGTAGCTGTGAAGGCAGGTAGGGCTCTTTTCTCTGTTGGCTGTGCAGGCTGGATTCTGCCAGCAGCTTCCCTGTTCCTCATCTTCACATCTCTTCCCAACTTCTCTGCCTTCGTCCTTCCTCTCTTGTCCCTGCTGCCTTAGCAGTTATTGTCACCTGCAGTTAATCTGCAGACCTCTGCTTTGTGAGGATTGAGGGATTAGAGTAAGAGCAAGTCCAACGGAGGTACCTGTGATGCTGCAGGCTCCAGTGAAAGCCCAGCTGAATGCAAGAGGGCTCATGAAGCAGCATCCATGTGTGATGGGGCTGTCAGATACAAACCTGGTGTGTGGAGCACCCACTGCTTACAGTACACAGTGGCAGAGTTATTGCCTCTATTTGATTGAATGGGACTGTTTCACCATCTTTGTCTTTCCCACTTCAGTATAGCAAAGTCATGTTTAAAGTTGCCCAGGCTACCTTAGGGTACCTGAGAACCTGAGGCACAAGTCCTACTAACCTTACTGTAGCAAAAATTTATTCTAATAGCCAGTCTTCATGTGAAGTTCTGAGTGTTAGAAGGAGTATAAAACTGCAATGAGTGATACTCTAGAATTAAAAAAAAAAAAGAAAAAAAACGAGTTAATTTGCTTCAGATAACAGTGAATAGTTTATACATTTTTTCCTGATAAAACTTCCACAGATTTCTATAACACCCCTGCTCCTCAGCAGTCACTCATGCATCAGCATCCCTCCCTCGTTTATCTTACAGCATCACAAAATGGATTAAGTTGAGCTTGGAAAGAACATACTTCCACAACAGAAATGCTCACACAGGTTGTTTTCAGGACTAGCTGTTAAAATGTAAATACAGACCATACATCAATCCAAATTGATACTCAAAGGTAGACAAGTTCTTGGTCTATTTAACTGTTGGGGTTTTCATTGTCTTTTCTAGGTGTGGGTACCGCACCATATTAAGTCTTAAGAATTTAAATGTTCTAGTAGCATTTAATCTGTATTATAAATCATTGTTTTCTCTCTTTTTTTTGTCTTAAATAAAACTTTGTTTTTCCTCTATTTAGGTGTAAATGTGGTTAAGCCAGTACTGTGTGCTGTACTCATATGTTCTTTAAATAAAAGCATTCGTTCGTCTGGATAAAAACAAAATAAAGCTCAGCTTGCTACAGAAGCTGTGGCCTTATGGCCTTAATTTTTTGTAAGGCTCTGAGTGTCCTAACCTGTGCTATGTATTTAAAAAAACAGAGTTTAGGACCTCGTGAGGAACAGCTTTTGTTCAATGGGAAAAAAAAGCAGCCTGCTAGTTGTCTGAGTTTCCTTACTGTCATTCTTAATGATGTTCTTTTATAGTGTTCAGCAGAGTCATAGGTTTAAGAACACAGCCTTCTTAGAGTCAGTGACATGTTACTTCTACCTACATGCTCTGGGTCCCACGGGAGTTGAGTCAGCACTTTTATAATGGCTTTAAAGACAACTGTTTCTTTTCTTCCTTTAGGCTCATAGCTGGCAGCCTGGAATCAAGAACCCATATCGTGGGGTCGTGGTATGGCCCGTTCCTGAAAATGTTGAAATTACTGTGACACTCTTTAAGGTACTTTTTTTTTTTTTAAAGCATAATCTTTCCTATTTCATCAAACAGCATATGAAAAATTCTGTTCAGAAACGTCAGGTTATAATCACAAGGCCTAATCTTGCTGGGTTTAAGTCATTAACTGTACAACCTTATGTCCCCATCTTAAATCTGGGAGAGAAAGATGGTCTGTTCCCTGCCAAAGCTTACTTTTGTAGTTTAGTTAACACACTGAAATATCCTATTGAGCTGATTATGGCGAGTCATTGGCATAGAATCTAGTACATGTGTAACTGCGCATGTAGTACATATGTAAGGGCTTGGCATGGGTTATAGTCTGGTTGGCTTTCTTTAAATACTGTAAGCCAGAAGTTGTCAAAACACAGCCATTTCTAGACTTCCTTGTTCAGTTGCAGCGCAGTGACCCTATTTCTTATGCTATTGGCTAGGAAACAGAATCCAGCTTTTAATTTCACAGTATTTAGTATGCCATACAAACATCACAGTACTTGCGTGGTTGCAGTCGTAGGAGTGGATGTAGAATATTTGAGTAGTACAGAGAATTATAAGATTTTATGAGGGTTTTTTTTTTTGGCACTGCATTTGTTCTATTAAAAAGAAGCTTATTTTTGTGGCTGTGAAGCAGGAGGAGAAATTGCTGGTTATGCTAGAGCTTATTTCCCAAATATCATTGAGCAAATCTGTTTCTGCATAAAGATAAACAATGCAGTTTTGCATGTGTGGCAGTGTAGGAGGCTGCCTGGGAGGCTGAAGGTTTCTGGGATTTTCATTCCATTAGTTCATTCTTGTTCTTTACTCTGGTGTCTCCAGCTACATGCTGGATGTTCTTATTTTTAATTGCTCCCTTTACAGCTTAGGGCAATAGTGACATAGTTTTTTTTTCTAATTAGTAATATTTATATTTCTTTGTCTTGGGGACTTCCTTGAGTAACTACTTAGAAGTGGCTTCTGGTTAACCTTAGAATGTGAATTTATTATTTGGTTCATTAAGCCTAAAAAGGAGTTTTCTCTTTTTGTGTGTCCTTGGGATCACCAATGAACAGAAAGTTCCCAGGTTGCCAGTGATTCTAACTATCATAAATTTGTCTCTCTTAGCAGACACATAGTCTTCCACTGAGGTTCAAAAGTTCAATAGCAAAAACTGTTTCCTTTTGCAGGCTTCAAGGGCCTCTTCTTGGATTAAGAAGTTAAACACCGTTATGCGACTACCCTGTGTGTCTCTAATCTGAATATGGTTATGTAATGCAGTAAATGTTATTTTATATTTTTAACATTTAAAGTGAAGCAGAAATGTACACAAATCTTGACTGTGTATGCAATAGCATGTTATGTGAAGAATGAGAAATTCAGTTTCTTTTGGGTACAGCTGTGTGATGCTGTGGCTTTGGGGTACAAGTGTCTCCCAGACTTCTCCTGCCATCCCACACTACCTTTTTATTCCTGCCTACACTGCTTCAGGGCTATATGTTGTAGTACAGCAGAACAAACTTGTAGTTGTGCCACTGAAAGTGAGTGTGAAGGCTAGGACCTGATAGTGAGAGGTGAGGAGGGCCTCCTCTGGAGCTGATGTTAGGTATTACTACAGACTTAATTTTACCCAGCACTGTGGTTCTTGCAGGTCTATGTAAATCCCTGTAGAAGCCACTCCCCTGCAAAGGAGAGTGACTGCTGAACGTTTGGCACTTTGCAGTAAGTACACTTAGTGTGGCTGTGTTGTTTAACAAACAGTAGTTGTCCTCTTTCATTACAACCTGAGAAGCAAAGGGAAGCTGATGACTCCACGTCCATACTGGCAGAGCCCACTGATGGGAGCAGGTTTCTCTGATAGAGCTTTGTAGCAATCACAGATAACAAATTAGCACAGCGGTGCTGTTTGAAATAGAAGTGCAGGGAAAGTAAAGAGCGGACTCCATAACAGACAGCTATGTGTTTTGGGAAATGAGTCACACAGTGGTGGCTGTGCAATCGTAAGTGGCTGTTGAAAGGTGTTGCTGGTAGGATTAGGAGATAAGTCAAGGTTTCAAGTGCTGATGAGAATGTTAAGAATACCCTCTCCAGTAGTCATCCCAGGACACTTGAGAGCAGGCTAGCAAAGTGCCTGTGATCAGTCAACATACAAGATATTTTGCATTATCTGCACATCCCTGTTTTAGGTGTTATCTTGTTTCCAGCAATGTATCTGTAATTCTTAGGCAGGCAGAGCTAAGTGTTGAAGAGACTATAACCTTCATTTAGAAAACTTTCTTTTCAAATAAATAAAAACTTTTTGTTTCATTTCACTTAATTCTGGGCTGCTGGTAAAACTTCATAATGCTCTGGAGTAAAGTGGGGCAAAGCATCAAATGGATGTATTCAGCTTCCCTTGACTAGCTCTAGCTCCTACTCATCCAGCCAGCTGAAGTGCTAGTTTACATAAAAAGTTCCATCTGTTCTGAAAGTTTAACTTCTTCCTTTGCCATGCTCTACATTGATGTTTGGTTATGCCGTGGGTTTTTCCACCAAAATGGGGAGAAAGAAACATGGTGAAACAATAAGCCTATTGTGCATTTTAAGTCCATGACTTGTTGTGCTTTCATAGAAAAACCCACAAATGCCAGAAAAGCTATCTGAATTCCCATTTTTTATTGTTTCTATGGTTGCCCTCCAGAAGTTAATTTTCAGAGTCCCTGCATTAGCAAGGTTTAACCTTCATATATGAAAACTCGTGTACTTTTCTGTGGTTTTATGTACAAACACATACCTGTATCAACTGAGTGAGATTTTAAATGAGAAATTTTCACTGCCAAGCAAGCCCAGTGCTTTCAGTAAAGCTAAGTGAACATCAATTGTACTACGAGGATTTAAATTGCAACATCATTATTTTCCAGCTTAAAAGCAGAGTGAACTTCCCAAGCAAAAATGTTTGTTCTTCTGGAGCAAGCATGGACTTTGCTTCATTGGATTACAGAAAATGTTTGTTTTGTCAGTAATATACATGGTTTATCACACCAGTGTACGATTGCAACAACAGGGAAGATTACCAGCTCTTCATTCCAAAGTTTGAAAAAGACATTTTTAAAGGCATAGCTTTCTGAGCACACAAAAAATTATTTATGCATAAAAAAAGAATAAAATAGATTATAAAAGGAGACTTGTATTGTTGAAAGTATTCCTGTCCCCACATATATCTCGGACTAAATCCTATACCACCTTTCTTAAAAGCCCAAGTCAATCATGTGCTGTGATTATAGTGCAATAACTGGCCATGCATTAGCAGGAGCACTGCAGCAGAGCCAATACATTGTCTCAGGGAAGAAAGAAAAAAACCAAAGCAAAACCCTTTGATAAAGCTATTTCCCAGAAGCAAGGACCAAATCCAGGTGCAGAATGTACTTGTTTCAGTTTAGGAGAGACCAGACACTATGGAGGATATTCCATAGGAGGGAAGAACAGCCCTGTAGGCAAGACAGTATGTTGTGTGTCACACATAAAAATCGTAAGCTCAGGGAAGTAAGCACATTTGCACACTAAAAAAATCAATATCCAGGGTTAGTGTGGGGATTAATTGTAAAAAATAAATATATATATAAAAGTCAGTCTTTGTTGCCTTTCCAGCCCAGAGGCTTTAGAGGAAAGTGTGAGCTGTCTTGAGCTTCGTGTGGTGATGTACAGGGACAGTTCTGCCAGTCTGCTCAGAGCTCCGTGCTTTCTGGAAGCTCAACAAAAGCTGACCAGAGCTGTATGTGATTTTCTTGACTAATCAGACCTCTGTAAGCATCACTGAAAGCGACAAGAATTGGGTCAAATTTTGAGTCTTCTGCAGCTTCAAACAGCCAAGTACAAAAGCTGAAGACAGATGCTGGAGTACCCAGAGCATCTGCTATAGGTCACTGGTAGAGGAAGATCACAAGCCGTGTCATCATTTGATCTGATTCAATATGACAGTCCTTAAGTAGTTATTCCCCAAGAAGAAAGACCAAAGATTAAGGCTGGTATGAAGTGATCTAATTGAAAGGCAAGCTTCAAAAGCCAGGAAAGCTTAGGGAGGAGGCACAGGGAAGGAAGGGAGGAAGGGAGTAGCAGACTGAAGATCTTCCCCATCCACTCTGGCTGCTGATTAGGAGAAGGAGCAGTCCCTTGTTTGCTGATATGTCCTTCATTCCTATTACAAGAGATACAGAAGTAACTCTGAAGATAACCTAAACTATTGGAGAAAGGGATACCTTTCTTCAGTCTTCTGGAACCACCTTGTACACTGCAGAAAGGATCTAGGCCTTGACAAAGCTGGTCCTTCAATTCTCCAATGTGAATCAAAGATGGTCCTTCAAAGACTGATGATGGACTGATGAACAGAGAACAGAAAAATGTGACAGACGTGTTCCTTGTTGCTTTTCCCTTGCCTGAGCCCAGAAAAGTTGTCTGGTTTTGGGTAGTTGGCATGTGGATGGAGAGAACTGGGTCACAGAAAGAAGCTGATGGGTGGGATTGCAGAGGAAAGTTTGTGGGACTGAACTTTTTGAGGGCAAACATATCTCTAGAAAAGTAGGTAACACAATTACTGGGAAAATGTGAGCTGGGCTATGTTTTTGCTGGCGGACCAGAGTGTGCTACTGATCTTGAGAGTTGGAGAAACGATTGTCTGACAGTCTCACTGTATGAGAACGTGTTGTGGTTTAAGTCCAGCTGGTAACAAAGCACCACATGGCTGCTTGCTCACTCCTCCCCCTGCCCCCAGCCTAGGTGAGATGAGGAAGAGAAAATATAATGAAAGGCTTGTGAGTGGAGACAAGGACAGAGAGGGACCATTCACCAATTATGGTCACGGGCAAAAACCAGACTCAACTTGGGAATAACACAAAATCAGTTTCATTTTCTACCAATCAAATAAAAACAAGGATAATGAGAAGTAAACCCCAAATCTTAAAACACCTTCCCCGGCCACCCCTCCCTCCTTCCCAGGCACAGCTTCACTCCTGGATTCTCTACCTACCCGCAGCAGCGGCACAGTGGGATGGGGAATGGGGGTTGGGGTCAGTTCATCACACGTTGTCTCTGCCGCTCCTTCCTCCTCAGGGGCAGGACTCCTTACACTCTTCCCCTGCCCCAGCATGGGGTCCCTCCCACAGGACACAGTCCTCCATTAACTTCTCCAATGTGAATCCTTCCCATGGGCTGCAGTTCTTCACAAACTGCTCCAGCGTGGGTCCCTTCCACAGGCTGCAGTCCTTAAGGTGCAGGCTGTTCCAGCGCAGGCTTTCCCATGGAGCCATGGCCATCTTTGGGGGCATCCCACTGCTCTGGCGTGGGGTCCTCCATGGGGTGCAGGTGGGCATCTGCTCCACCGTTCACCTGCATGGGCTGCAGGGGGACAGCCTGCCGTCTCACCATGGGCTGCAGGGGAATCGCCTCCTCTGGCACAACTCCTCCCCCTCTTTCTTCACTGACCTTGCTGTCTGTATAGGTGTTTTTCTTATGTCCCACTCCCCTGTCCACTGCAGGTTTCCCATCTTAAATCTGTTATCGCAGAGGTGCTACCACCATCACTGATGGGCTTGGCCCTGGCCAGAGGCTGGTCTGTCTTGGAGCCGGGGAAGCTTCTAGCAGCTTCTCACAGGAGCCACCCACCCCTGCAGCCCTTCCCCTGCTACCAAAACCCCACCTACCCAAAACAGAACCATAAGATGATGCCCTCTCCTTTGCACAGTTCCCTACTATTTGCTTCTCACCTGAGTGTTACTTTTGAACACCAAAGTCATCTTACCAGAAAAAAAAAAGAAAAGAAAAAGGGTAGGGGGAAAAAAGAAGGTTCTAAAACTTAGTTGAAGATACTGAAGCATCATACTGAGAGACAAATGTATATGGAAAGAGAAACAGGAAAATGGGCCCCATCTCTTGATATTAAGATTGATGATTTTTTTTTTAATACAATAAAATGAGGAGGAACAAGGAGCTGTTCAGTCCATTTGCCCAGATACTCACAGTTTTCAATTTAAGGTAAAACCGTAATGAATGTTGGTAGAATATAGTTCTGCACCTGTGGTATGTTGGTAAAGAAAAAAAAAGAGCATTATCAAAAAGATGGCTCTTGCCAATTCCCTTTGTGTTACAGCAAGGTATGAGACTGTTTCAGGCTGAGAAAAATACTGGAGACAGTTTGTTCCTTGAGTTTTTTAGGTAACTTTCATTATCATTTACTTTCAGGAAGGAGGATGGAATGAGGTCTGTTTATAACTCTTGTCTTTAGGTGTTCCCAGGTGCACATTTTTGGTGATTATATCTGCTTGCAGGTGAGGTGAGGTTTTTGTATGCTGTGTTATCAGGGAGAGCTTTCATACAGTGGAAAATTTCAAAGGCTCTATAACCATTACTCCTAGGGTTATTCTTCTTTGCGATGGCATTTTTTTTTTCCTAAAGAGTAGTCAGCTGTATAGTCCTCAAATAATAGTCTGCTAAATTCATTGCTTGAGTTTTATGGGGGAAATGAATGGAGAATATGGGTAGGCCAGTGAGGGGAAGCATGGGGTGTTAGGATTTTTAAAATGGTATTTACCCTCTTTAAATCCAAATTAAGATGAAAGACTAGCCAGAGTTATAGAAACATCACTTTTTATGGAGACCACACATGGAAATGTTAGCCCAAAGGGTGAAATAGTGGATGCATTGTGTTGTAACTATAGTCATACAAGTATCTGTTAATGCTGACCGTGTAATAAAGTTGTAAGTTGGCTAGAAATAGAACTATGCATGCTGCTCCCTGGGCTTCTAAAACAACCCATTTTAGTAAGAAGAGTGAAGCCACTTACCTGTCTGTTGCAATGAAATGCTAAGGCTTATGTATGTAAGCTTATTCAGGGTTTTTTGTTTCTAGTGGCATTTAAAGACTAACAAGAAATGTGGCTTTAAAAAAAAAGTGTCTAGATTTGTCTTTAAATTGCAAATATCTTACATGTGTACAAAGTGTCCATATCTTAGCATATTTCATACTCTCTGAACTTTTGGTAAGGCGTTCATTACAGAAGTCCTTGAAGCTTTTAAATTTTATTTTTTATTCTGGGTAGTGGGTAGGGAGTTTGAGGGTAATACATTCACATTTATTTTTCAAAAGCGTTCACAACTCACTTTCAAGTGCATGCTAAAATGTTGAATATTAAGAATTCTTTTCATTATAGGGTATTATTTTGCTCTATTAGATGATCAGAAATACTCAGCACAGCACCTGATTCCGTAGCCTTCAGAGGTGTGAATCAGTTCTATTGCCATTGATAGAAAAGCTTTGTTTTTCTTTATAGATAATTGTCTTGCATGAACAAAACAATGATTGTTTTATTTGTTACATGGGATAAAATACGGGGCCCTGACTTTGCAAGCAGTTTTAGGTAAACCTGCAAGCTTGCATTAATAGCTTTTGGGAGAGTTATGAAAAAAATTGAGCAGGATGAAATATTTAAGAGTTTAGTCACTTATTATGGAGTAGCTTATTAAAACATAAAGTGATTAATGATCCAATTAAACCTCATTATGTCATTTTATGCTGTATCAAAGGAAGCAATTAAACAAAAAGGTAATTGCCCCAGGTTAACTCTTGAAAATGGTAAGTATTTAATAGCTGGATTACAGAAAATTAGATCTTTAGAATTTATCTATGTCATGATTTAACCCCAGCTGGCAACTAAGTACCACACAGCTGCTTGCTTACTCCACCTGGGTGGGATGGGGGAAAGAATTGGAAGAGTAAAAGTGAGAAAACTCGTGGGTTGAGATAAAGACAGTTTAATAGGTAAAGTAAAAGCCACGCACGCACGCAAGCAAAGCAAAACAAGGACTTCATTCACCACTTCCCATCAGCAGGCAGGTGTTCAGCCATCTCCAGGAAAGCAGGGCTCCATCATGCATAATAGTGACTTAGGAAGACAAACACCATAACTCCGAAGGTCCTCCCCCTTCTTCTTCCCCTGGCTTTATATGCTGAACTTGATGTCATATGGTCTGGAATAACCCTTTGGTCAGTTTGGGTCAGCTGTCCCAGCTGTGTCCCCTCCCAACTTCATATGCACCCTCAGCTTCCTCGCTGGTGGGATGGGGTGAGAGGCAGAAAAAGCCTTTACTCTGTGTAAGCACTGCTGAGCAGTAACTACAACATCCTGGTATTATCAACACTGTTTTCAGAACAAATCCAAAACATAGCCCCATACTAGCTACTATGAAGCAAATTAATTATTCCAGCCAAAACCAGCGCAACACAGGATACAGCAAACCAGCAGATATTGTGCACTTCGTTTACATAATACAGAATTCCATAAACCTAATTAATGTGATGGATATATAATTACATAATTTGATATTTACAAGTGCATTAATTGGAATACAGAGATACCTTAGTATAATTTTGTGTGTATCTACTTGCCCATCTATCCTTATAGCTTATGGTACAGTATGTTTTTTACACTCATTTTCAGTATTTAAATTATTATGGTTTTTAAAAAAAATCTAAAAAGATTTATTAATTTGTCAAAATAAATCATCAGTTTCTAGTACCATCTTATATTTTTTCATTGAAACTACATCCCATTGTTGGAGTAATGCATTTTAAAATGCATATTGCATACGACACCTGTGGTTGTAACTGTTAACTATATAGCCAATGATGGTGCCAACAGTATGATGAGGTGTTGAATTTCCTCTGTAAGCATGTTGATGCACAGCGGGATGACTCCTGCAAGGAGAGCAGTGTTTTACAGGGTGTCTGCAGAGCAGTGAACCTACTTTGCTGAATTTTGTAGGAAGGACTGCGCTGGGGGAGATAGGATGATAGTCCTCTTAGGAATGTTACTGCACTTCATTCAAAGAAGAGGTTTATTTGAGAGCAGAGTTTCCAAGGTTTTTGTGTCCTGGAAAAAGAAAAAAATAAATCTTTTTGCTGGCTGTTTACACTTTAAACTCATTACTTATAAAATCTTTTATTTTGTGTATTTGATGAGAACTAGTTAAAAGAATGATCTGTAGACTTCAAGGCAAAACTAAGCGAAACAAAGATGGTTAAAGGAAAGACTAAGATAAGGCAAGTTGAAAAGGTTGAATGTGAGGCATGTAGCATTCTGGAAAGAAAGGAAAGATCGTACTGAGAGATAAACAAAGTAGAAGCAAGATACCTCGATCCATTTTGTTAATTTACAGCAACAAGATGGAACTGGTGCAGTGCTTGGTGTAGTATCATGAACAGGCTCCAAATAATAGCAAGGAAACTCTGCAGGTGCTGAACGGTCTCATATATGATGAAGGCAAATGCTGATTATGGGGATGTGACATTTATCTGCAAGTGTCTATAGCATGTAAGTGTTGGAGGCAAAGCAGTAACTGAGTGGTTTCCTATAGCTAGAAATAATAGGATAAAATTGAGGTATAGCAAAATGAAGCTTCATGTCAGAAGAAAGCCTAAAGCCACATTCTCTTAGTGTGAGAAGCTGTTTTGCAAGAGGAATAGAAGCTAGTTACAGTTGGTCAGAACTAGGATTGGATGATAAATTAATGATATTTAAAAAAAAGGTAGTTTTTAAAGTAGGATCCTTGATAGTGGCGTGAAGGTGATGATTTAATGTCTCCACCTTTATCTTAATTTCAGACAATATAGACTACATCACTGGATTGAAAGTTCATTAAATTGGAAAACAAATGCACAATATAAGAACCTGGTTATTTATCTTCCTGGTGATTAAAATGTTTTTTGATCCTTGCATGTCATGTAATAGAAGTGTTGTGAAGTAAGGATAGGTATTGAAATTTGCAGTGATATGTTGTAGAAGCCATGACTTTGGATCTCCACTCGTGCTGATGGAGTCTGTGTACAAGGAGGTTGGGGTGATGATTTTGATGTCTGCTATAGGTGTATGTCTTCTCACACCAGGTGGGAGCAGTGGCTTCCTCCACTGTTCTCTACAAGATGTAAATTTGTTGTGTCTATTTGGGAGGTGGAACTTAAGAATTAGTGAGGTTTATCAGGTTTTTTGGCCACGGATGAAAGGAAATAGAATTACAGGCCTTTATCAGAATCAACCTCATATTTGTATCTGTAGGAGCCTATTAAATCTACACTGGCAGTTTTATACCAATTTGCTCATCATCTTACTGACATCCATTGAAGTCTACATCCCAGCAAAAATATTTTCCTCTGTCATCTTTAGTGGGTAAAAGTATTTCTCTGAGTACATGAAAATCTTGGCTGAGTTGCAATTTCTTGCATCCTGGATTGTTTTTAGACTTAAGTTCTCTGGTCTGTTTTTCTAGGATCCCCATGCTGAAGAGTTTGAAGACAAAGAATGGACATTTGTCATAGAGAATGTAAGCTGGAATGTTGTTATGTTTTTTTATATATGTAAGACTTAATCATTTAAAAGATTAAAGGGTGTCCAAGTACTGGAAAAGGCTTGAGTAAAATTTCAGCTGCAGAACCACAGTAAAGCCTTGCTCTGTAGTAATAAAGGCTTATTCAAATACCTATTGTTATGTTACAATTAAAATGCAGGAGAGGGGAGTACTATACTACACTGCTTAAATTCCTTCCCTGTAAGTATCAGTCTTCCTTGCATTATTTTCCTATGAGCAATGGAGTAAACAAGTTAGAGCTGGGTTATGAGTCATGGTTTTATGGGTTATGACACATTATTTTTCTATGAGCAATGGAGTGAACATGTCAGAGCTGTGTTATGACATCTGTACAACCCAAATGGCAGTGCACCCTTCCTGGTTTCGAATGCCGCTCTTTAGTGAAGAGCACAGTTTCATCACCTGCATTTTATAGGTGAGGAAATTGAGACAGGGCTGAGAGGTGGGACCAGCCACGGTCACGTAAGCGAAGAGCAAAAGAGTCATGATGTGCCCCCTGCTCCCTGGGATCCCAGTCTCACTCTCTCTGCATGGGGGAGCCATCTTTTGCACCCAGAAAAAACCCAAAAGGTGGCTCCTGTGACTCTGACTCCTCTGAGTCAGGAGCACCCAGAACTTCCCGGAGAGCTGAGCTCCTGAGGGCTGTACAAACAACACACTTTGTCGAACAGCAGGGCTTACTTGACATTGCATAGAGCAAGTGCTTCATAAAGTACTTTTTTTCCTTTCCATTCTTGGTGTTGGGCTGCAGTTTCTGCTCTGGGACTGCCTGGCTCAAAAATGGGGGAGCTGCTTTACCTGGAGTTACCCTGAAGAGGAAACTTCTTTTTGAAATACATTTAAAAGGACTGTGGTAACAAGACTGTGTTTATCTCTCAGTAATATAGTTTAATTATAGATGGATTGTTTCTCAGTAACATGATTTAGTTTTTATTTATGTTGGTTTTTAAACAAACAAAAAATACTACTCTTCTACTGAGTCATAGTAGCGCCACACAATATAAAAGTATGAGGAAGCAATGGAATTTACATGTTATCTTTTTTGCCTAAAAATGCTGCTTTTTTGTTCTTGTCAATATCAGAAGTGATTTGGATGTCCAAAGTTAAGGTTTATTCTGGTCACCAGTGACTGAACATTTTAAAGGGCTGAAAGCAAAGTGCTTAATTTATACTTTTGTTTTTAAATGTCAAGTTTCTATTTTTGTTTGAGACTTGCGAACACAAACAAAGTTAGTTACTGTTTCCTGGGGTTTCCTTTTCTTTCTTACTTAGTTTATTTTAATCAGGGAAGTCTCCATCATCAGTTGTCACTGTAGAAGTTACTCGGGATAAAACAATGTCAGTGTATTTCTCAGGCAACCCCTCTGGGTATAGTTGGGTTTCCTGTGATGTTGCAACAGATTTCTTTTCAGAAGTTTATAGTGGGCGTGTAGACTTCATGTCATGCTTCATAACACATTGCTTTTTTTCACATGTCCTTGTATGATATGTAGAGGTGGCAGTAGTACAGCCGCTGCATGCTGTTCTTGCTCTCTGCCTCAAGTCTTCTCTGAGCTGCAGTAATGCTTGTAGGGTGGGAGGTTGCTTTGGTTGCTGTGCCCCAAAGCATGCAGCCTCTGCCAAAACAGATGGAAACAGTTCCAGTATAAATCAGTCATGGAGCAATCTTTTGTTATGTGCAAACTTATTCTTTGTGACCTTAATTATGCCATTAATTCATCCCATGAGAACTGCCAAATAGTCGCTGGTAGGTAGATATTTATCCTTCAATTAGAGAATATATAAATATTATCTTCAGAATAGTAAATTCAATAAATAGTTTTACTGCAAAAATTATTGAGAACTAAAGCAACTGTAAAACTGGTTGGTTTTAATCCCCTTTCCTTTTGTGTTTTGCTTGGGGTTTTTTTTTTGGTTGGTTTGGGTTTTTTTGATGAAACAATACAGGAAGCTGTAGATAACTGCCAAAAATAAATCTGGTCTGCAAACATACTTGAAAATATGGAGAAACACTTTTCCAAGAGTAACAGCTCCACTTAGTGGTGGATGAAAGTATGTGCATCTGTTCGAGGAAGTCGAAAATGATCCAACGGCTGGCCGAAACTTGAGAGCACAAACCGCCTGCTTGCTCAAAATCAGGAAGCGGGGGAGACAAGGGGTTGATCTCCCTCCCTAATTTGTCGACTTGTGCCCCTTTCAGGTTTAACATATGGCTTTCCTGGTTTTAAAGGAACATATTTGTCATTGAACCTGACAAAGATAGGTCACAAGTGCGGGATCATTTACAGTCGTTTGCGGGATTTTCCTTGTTGTCCAAGTATGTTGTCTGCCCTCAGAGGCTGCAGGGTTTCCCATCCTCCTTGGTTAGCAGCACTCAGAATGCAAAATACTGAAGCCTGAAGTTCATGGACGTTCTTCCATTATAAAGCAATCTGAATTCTGTTAAAAACATTTCTTTTGAGCTTTTAAAAAATTATTATTAAAAATTAGTCTCCAAAATAATTTTTTAATGCTTCAGTATAGCTGAGCAAGGACTAGCTAACAGAGATATTCAGCTGAAGTTTGAGGCCTCTGTTGGCAGACATTACCAAGTTCAAAACAAGATTATTCTGGACTTTCAGGAGAAATTTTAAGTAGTGGTGAGCTAGGATGATTTGTGCAAGATGACCATGCTGTAAATGAATATGAAGCAAGTTACTTGTTTCTTGGGGGTGTTTTTGGTAGTGGTGGTGTTTTTGGGCTTGAGGGGTTTTGTTTTGGGGTTTGTGTGTGTGTGGTGTTTGGTTTTTAATCCTGCAAATACATGTACTTTGTGATACATCAAATTGTAGGGGTTTTTTTTCTAACTGTATTTATTCTTAATGTCTTAGCCACCCTGTATTTGTATTCTAGTAAGTGAACCTTCATCATCTGCTGCAAGTCTAATCCATAAATAATTTGATCATAGCATGGTTTCTTAATATTTAAATGTTGATATTAATTTTCCCTCAGCCTCATTTATGTCTTTATCTCCTTCATGGTAGCATTTTTTATATATTTACTGCTAACTTTCTTATCTCTAATTTCATCTTTGTTTAACCAGACTGTCTATTTGGTTATCCGTTTTTTCTTCATGAGGCAGTTCTTTGTCTTGTTTTTGTTGCTCTTCTGAATAATCATATCGGATCTTCATATTGGCTGTTTCAAGTTGGAGAGCAAGAAATTCACAGCTAAGAATAAGACTTACCCATCCGTGGAAAGGTAATAAGCTTTCAAACCCTTATGGTCTGGCATTAGTTTATCTTGCCTATTTAGTTTAGAGAACGAGTACTAGTCACCTTCCATTTAAAAATGTGAGCCACTTCCTCTGGTTATTTTTCTCTCATATTATTCCTAAGGGTAATTTGATCACGTGCTGTTTCCACACTTGGTTCCTTGCACTGCCTGAGCTCCAATTTCCAATGTTAATTTTTTAAGCATTAACTTCTAAATTCTCTTATTAATTGCTTTCTTGGGGTTTCTGGTGTATCAGTGCTCAACAAAGTTTTTGTGTAGCAATAGACTCTATAGATACCAGGGAAGACTCTCACAAACAGCATTTATGCCTCCATCAGACTTTCTGCAGGGTTTCCATGCTCTCCTATCTAAGTAAAAGAACAGTGCATGTTCCCAAATACATCTTTGTCTTTTAGCAGTAAGATAGTTTTTAAGTGAAGTGGTCTGTGCTGGGGCAGTTGTTAAACATCCCCTCAGAGGTGCCAGGGGGAGGGTAGCTGATAAGTTTTAGTCAACTTGAAATGAAGCTTGCAGCTCTAAGAGCTCAGCTGACCTGAAGTTTGGGCTGTGTTTCTTGATCTCTGCAGATTGCTTAGCAAATGGAAGAAGAAGGGGACAGGAGGGAAGAGTGAAGGTTTAAACTGGTCCAAATATGTTAAATCTTTCACTGGCTCTATGTACAAGAACTTTGTCTAAAATAAAGGTAGCTGAAGTGATGGAAAAAACGTCATTTTGCTTCGTAGCATGCTCAAAGTATGGAAAAGCATATAAGAACATCTGTTGAGGACAAACCACAATATTTGCCTGTTTGCTGACAGCTTTCTAGACAGCTACCTCCTACATTTTTAAATGAAATAGAAAAGTTCATGGGATGTTTTCAAAGGGTAAAAGATTTGGTCTATGAAAGAACTTTTCCAGCTTTTTGTAGAAAATATTTTTGAGCCCAGATTTGTATCTCTAATCGCTAATAAATGGGTTCCTAATATATTCCAAGGTTCATAGTAGGCTTCTCCATCCTCCCTCCTGTCCCTTGTGTTTCACCTTTGTATATAGGTTGTACGGAGGGCCTAGGGCTGTGGTGAGTGAGTCATTTCAGTCGCATCAAGGTAATCAGGGCACTGGCAATCACCACTGTATCCCTGATACTAACCATACTCTGCTTTTTATGTGGCAGGCCTATTAAAATATGGTCTGCTAATACCAGAAGAGGACATCCCAGACCTACTAATTTGGCAGATGAATGGAGAAAAATGCCCCACCTGTTTTTGAAGCTTTGCTTGTAGATTCATCTAGCCTGGAGCTGGAGGCAGCCTGTCTGTCCTGTTGCCTCAAAGCAGCATCATTCCAAGCAAACACTTGCCTAAACTGTTCTTAAAAACTTTTTAAGATGGGGTCCCTGCAGCATCTCCAGGCAGCCTGTTCCAGTGCTCCATTGTCCTCGCTGTTGGGAATCAGTCATTCTGGCCTAGATCTCAGTTCCTACAGTTTAAGGCTGCTATTTTTTGTCTTGCCAATTACAGCTATGGAGAACAGATTCTGCTTTCTGTGTGGCTGGAGGCTCCATCCTTTCTCCTTGCCTCTGACTAATCAACCACAATAATGTGATAGTGGTTACACATGGGATTTCATTTCCCTTGATTGCATTAGCAGATCATTAGCATTCTCTTTCTAAGGACTCATTTGTGTGAGTGAGTGTTCCATGTCCTGCTCTGCTCATGCTGCCCATTGCTTTCAGGGACAACCAGTACCCATCTCTGCCTGCACACCATCACCTGCCTGGGGAATCATTGCCCTGAATTTCCAGGCTGTTCTTGTATTGAGATCTTGGAAACTGAACTTGCTTCTACATCTATCCTTTCTAGAGGGTCTTCCAAAATGTTTTGACAACCATTTTAGACCACTGTTTTCTAATAGTGCCTTTTTGAATATTAAGGTAATGAATGGTGAAGAAAACCATGCCAACCTTTCAAGTTTGACAGTGATTTATAAGATGACAGATATACATCCTTCTGTGAGACACATTCATGCTTCCAGTAATTTTTTTATACCCTAACCAATAAGGGTACTCTGAGTGGTCTCTCCATGAAAATATGTCCAACAAAGCTGCTGAAATGAGAAAAAAGGAATTTAGAGTTTGCTGTTCATGCTAGCCTACAGCAAGCAGTTACAAAGAATAACAAGTTTAAGCTGAAAAATTAGATCTGACTTTTTCTTCTGTCTTCTGATCTTGTGTAACTTCAGAAATGCTAACCCCAAAAGAGTCCTGGGATGGCTTCTGCTGAAATGTGGGCAAAGCCTCAAAATGAAAAAACATAAGTTACAGAACAGTTGACGTAATCTAGTGTCATTTTTTTGGTACAAGTGCATGGTTTTGTGGTTGTTTCCTGCCCCCACCGCCCCCCCCATTCTGTATCATGGTTCCTTATGATGATTTCTCATTTTGAATGCCCTAAAGCATGTTATATCACTCACAATGTTGGAGAGATTATTTCTCTCTCTCTCCTAAAATGCTCATCTGTTATTTCTAGGCATGACAACACAAATAAAGGTGATAAATAATGGGAAAGTAATGGAAAAGAGAGGGCAGGTGGGTGGGATGTAGAAATGAATTTGTTCTAGTCTTAAAGGTAACTGATTTTAAATGTGATACAATAAAATGAGGTATTAGCAAGAAGTTAAGTTTTCATCAGATACAGCTCTGAATACATTGTTTTCCAAATTAAGCTTTTCAAGAAATGGCTCATTTGAATGTGAACAGTAATTAGCCCAGAATTTTGGTAAAATCGGGCTTCTATATTGGGCGCTTAAAGTCTCTTACTACAGCAGTGCTGTGACACTAACTTCACAAAAGCAAGTTTTGCTTTACATCAGAATAAAAGCCCAAGTCTAGATGTCAAATCTTCACGCCTGTTTCTGGAAATAAATGTTGGGAGGCAAATGCCAGAGTAGTACAGTGAATTGAAATTCTAAGTACTGTCAATGCCATTTGCAGAAAGAACCCGGGGAAAAAGTCTGGCATATGGAATAAGATGATGCTTTATTTGCTGATCAGTTGCTATACCAGAATTTATTGCAAAATCTTGGCTATCTCTTCTAGTACATCTTTGTAGTATGTGGGAGCTTAAGTTTAAATAGGTTATTTGCTTTATTTAAGAAAAAGTAGTCAAAAAAGCTTTATCAATCGTTTTGTATTTTCTGCTTGAAATAAATTTTTCTTAAAATAAGAACCGATCAGGTTAGCCTTTTTCTGAATTAAATGTCTGCATTTAATACATTTAGAGCAGGAAGCTCATAGTTCAGACATGCTTTCCTGGTCCTTTAATTCCCCTGTCGTATTCTGCTGTATGTGATTATGTGAACTGTGACTGTCTGTGTAAATTAGGCTGGGTATTCTGGTCTAGATATAGCTAGGAATTAAATGCTGCTTTGTCAGCCATCTCAGTCTTGCTCTGCTTTAAATGTAATAGAGAATCAGAAAACTTGTTTTACTCTTAGCTTTTGCTTACATTAAATATTTAGCACTTTGTTCTAGTTGAGAAATCTCTGAGATTAGGTTTTTGGAGCAAAACTTGCAGAAATCGTCATCTTGATTGGCTGCCCTGGCTCTGAAGGAGACAGGGCAGGAAATTGTTCTAGGAGGCCTGATCCTGTGTTTTTCAGCAACATATTGTTTCTTGTGTGCACCAGGATGGTGTTTCTATGCAATTTTAACTAAAAATAGAACACAATCGGAGGCAGGATCTCGGCTTTGGTGAGGAGTGGGAGAGGGCCCTGTGCACAAAGCAAATTACTCTGGTTTAGGGTAGATGTCCAGGAGTGGGTGAGTCTCCTGTCTGTCCAGATGGGCCCTGTGGGGGTCACTTACTTGAACAACCCCCTTATATTAGGCACCTTCTCTGAAAGGTACAGAAGATAATGGCAGTGGATTGCACACGAGTACTGCTGGAGAAATTTTACACCGAATGCTGTAGGACAAGTGAATTACCACCTGTATTTAGGGCAAGCGTTACATGAGCAAGACATGAAAGACTGGGAGGTTTACAGGTGTTTTTCCCTCTGTATGGCACAGCACACAGAGAAGGCACCAGAGGTCCTGGTTTGAGGTAGGCATTGTGAGGGCAAGTGCTGTGTAAGCTTTTCTGAACAGTTCTGTCAATTCATTTATATTTGACAATTTATATATCCCCAAGCGAAGCCTGCTAGTTGCTTCAAATGTTGTTTGCTCATGCCATACTGCTGTTTAGTCTGCAGGGGACATTTTATTCTGACCAAAACAAGACTTTACCTGGATTACCTGAAATTAGGGCTGCCAATAATCCTTTTTATCATTTATATGTAATAATCTATTAAACCAAAGCTGTGAGAGAACAAAAAGCTTCTCTAAATGAGAATTTTAGATGAATTGTTAAAAGAACTTTTAATATCTAATTAACTTTTTATACTTTTAATGTCTTATTTATCTTGAATCAGTAAAATATAGTATGAAATGTGAGTCCATCCAGCTCTACTGTGTTTTTTCAAAAACAGTTATGAAAATTTTCTTTTGTTATTTGATTTTTATCTCCCAAATGAAATGCAGTGACCAAACTGTCCTTTAAATAATGTTTTTTTCTGATCCTGTGTTAATAACTGCACTGAGTGGATCTGTATCAAATATAATTTAGCAGGTGATATGGCAGTTTTGAAAACTATATTACAGCATTTCAGTTTAAAATTTTCTGAAAAAAGAGATATTTTCTGATATTTATGCTACAATTACACAAGAGGGTCTCGCAAATGGAAAATGGAGACAGGAGGCTGCTGGGTGTTGGGCAGAACAGCCTGGCTATTAGGCTCCAGCTTTATAAGCTCAGTACGTGTGGTATACTGTAACATTTACAATGGAACGAGTTTGATGACATATAATTTATATGGGTTTTATTGATTCACAGTAGTAAAGTACAACAGTTTTCTAAATTGCTAGAACCATTGTGTTTATGTTTTGGGGAGGGTTATTTCCTGCTAGAAGAATGTATCTCGTATAGATGAGTGTACTGTGCAAGACAGCTGATCAGAGTTGCTATCAGTGGTATTCTTTGCCAGCTGGAGGGAAGAAGCTGATAAACAAGGCAGACAGCTTTGGAAATGAACCTCTAATACTACATTACACATGTTTAAAATCAGCAGTGTGTTTCAGCCACTCTTAGCATATGTTTATTCATAGAAAATCAGCAGTAAAATATACTTGCCAGCATACGCAAGAGACAGAGTCTGCATGAGGTCGTTTCTTTTTCAGACATCAAATACAGCAGAGTGTCTTGGTAATTGTTTTACAGTGGGATTCTAATCATACTCTAGGCATAAGCTGAGCTGAGCAACTTGCCTTTTAATAGAAAAGTATTTGCTTTTAAGCTTGTTCAGCTTGCCACTTTTTTTTTTCTGGTTTTATGTGTCTTGACTGTGTTTTCACATTTACATATAGTCATGGGTATATGTTTGCTCTTGATGCAGTTCAGAATATCATTATGTAAAATGCTACTGTCTGGGGCAACATTATGATGGGTAAATCTCATTTTTGACCTGGTAGCCATGCGGTGTTAAGACAGCATATGTTGCAGCCATGTAGTACAAAATATTCAGTGTGGAAAATGGAAAAAACAGCAATGCATTTAATGAAAAATATTTTTGACATAAGTCACCTTCAAAGGCGGATAATCTTGGAGTCCAATTGAATATGTTGGTTCATTTGAGATAATACCTTGCAATTGCATGTGCTCAAGGTATGGAAATATGTGTCAAAAAAGAATTAAAATATCCATTATTGTGTACGATGTAGCTCTGCATTAAGTAACTGGATAGGATTGTACATGCAGGCAGTTGTAATTTAACTCAGAGCATACTTTTTAAAAATAGTGGTCACTAGCAGAACAGTAGCCAGCTGACAAAAATAAAGAGTTATGGCTTCCTGAAAACCTTTTGTTATTAGGAAAACCATCTGGCAGTGTAACAGCACCGAGTGTTACTGCCTTCAGCCTCTTATCTTTGGTTGTTAGCTGTCTTAATAGAGTTTAATATAATGGAAATTAATTGACCTCCATAACTTAATGGATGCCATTTCTTTCAGGTGTTTTCCCTCCCAGCATATTCTTCATTGTGAATTGGTACTGCACTATCATATTGTTTTTCTTCATGTGAAGTTTCTCCTTTCTCATTGTTTTGCATTACCTATATCCGAGCCAAATTGCATCTTTAATCTTGACAGGCAGCATGAATGAACTTTTTCTGGTTTAGCTTAGGTGTGGTGGCAACCTGAGACTAGGCTGGAAAGATTGTGTGAATAAAATGGCATTGACTAAAGTGCCATAAAATGACATCTTGTAGCTGTTCAATATTTTTTCATGGTTCCACATACTAGCAGAAATATAAGATTAAGCTGAATTTCTGCCAAATTCATGACCCATACATAGTTGCAACCCTGAGCTCAAAGATGGCTATTCTGAGCTCAGTGGTCTGTACTTAAGCAATGTTTCTTACATTTTCCAGTGGCCTGAAAAATAAAATGTAATAATACACCAAACATGATTAATTTGAAGCCTGAAGATGATACAGTTGTGTATGACATTGTGCTGTTAAATAGTAATATTTGTCCTCCTGGTGTGTTTTCTGTTGACCAGAACTGAGAACAAACCAGACTGTCCTTACTGGAAGTGTAGCAGGTTGACAGAATGGCAGGACTTCGTCTGCTAAAAGTAAATACGCTTACTAGTTTTCAGAGATTTTCTTTAAAGACTGTCAGCTTTTGCATATAGTTTTAATGATTTATACCATAAGAGCATTTTGCTCAGCAAGGGATAAGATGTAGGAAACACTCTAAAGCTTTGTATCCTAAAGCAAAACAGCTCCATGAAATAGTCCCCAGTCATGAAGGCACAGCACAAAAATCAAAAAACACGTACAATATTTACCAAATCAGACATGGTGTTGAAAATTATGTGAAGAATTCTGTCTCTTAATTTGGGCTGTAAAGTAGACCCTGAAATGGAAATTAATTATACTTGCATTTTTTCTGACGAAGAGTGAGAAGTTACTT
Source organism: Elanus axillaris (assembly GCA_026212715.1). Taxonomy (NCBI): domain Eukaryota; kingdom Metazoa; phylum Chordata; class Aves; order Accipitriformes; family Accipitridae; genus Elanus; species Elanus axillaris. Next base: position 20,288,958 of record JANZLQ010000086.1, on the reverse strand, counting down.
GGAATGGGAGATTTGTTAGTGCTTTCCATGTTTAACTGCTAAATAAATTTAGAAAAGAATACTAAAAGAACATAGAAATCAAGTACCATCAGAATCTGTCTCTGACAAAACCTTATACCTGTTCACCTCTCTTCTCCAACCCTGGGTGACTGGTTTTTTCCAACCCTACTATTCTAGTATTGTCTGTCCTTTAATATCTCTTTCTCTGAAAATGAGGGACATGGCTAATGTTGCTGCATAAGGAACTGTTGTCAGCAGTGGAAAGGTGAGACGAAGGGTGAGTGTATGACTGGGTAATGTGGGCAGCAGGGAAAACAGGAACAGAGAGAATGAGCTGTAGCTGGACCAAAGTGGAATAAGAGCAAGGGAATGCTCTTGCCCAAGTAGCTCTGGTAAGAGCCAAACCCCTCAATGACAGAGGCATCAGGTGCTTGCTTCCAGGAGCAGCCACAGGAATAAGTGTGATGAGTTAAGGGGGATTTTGTCTATATATATGTCAATGAAAGGACAAAATGGAATATTTGGAAAATCACCCTAAAAATCTGTCAGCAAAGAATTAGTATAAAGTTTACATACTTGTTCCATTAATCATCTGTATATATCTTCCCCATAATTAGTATTAATTCATGTTATATAACTTTAATTATATATTATAACCAAAGAAACTCATTTATTAGGAAGGATTTGAGGTATTAAATAAATAGAATGCATAAATAACTACTATGGATGCTGTTGAGGAAGAGTATTATCTCAAAGGATATTTTAGTTCTGTGGAACAATTTGGGTGTTTCATGTGGACATGGTGAAATAGTTCTGGCTTTAATTCAGCCTGTTCCATCACTACCTCTGCATCCTTTCTCTGCAGTCTCCCCTTCAGAGGAAGCAGCTCTCTGCTGCTTCAGTGGAAACTAAGCTCTTTCTCTCTTTTTTAAACTTCTGTAAATCCTATGTATTATGCAATACTTTGGGAAGTAGCTTGGCATCTTTTCAATTTGGTTCTTGGCAATTTCTTATTTTTTTTTCTTTTGCAACCTCTAGTTCAGTCTTTGGAACTCTGTGTACAGGTTTACTGTGAAGGGTCTGTATTGCAGAATTGGGTATTTGGCTGACCTAGTAAAGTGAGCAAGTGTGAGGGGAACACGGGGAAGCGTGAAGTTGGCTCTGAGAACATGGAGAATGTTAAGGGCTGACTTCTTTCTGCATTATAAATTCCAGTTGTCTTTGGTCCACCACACGAGCGTTGTTGCTCTGCAGTTAATGAAAATTCATTATTGGTCTTAACCACATGTGCATTGTACCTGTACGCTTTCTCAGAGCAGCTGTGGTAGACATCCCAAATTATGAGTGGTTGCCTGAACTGGTGGCACATTTCTTGCTATTTTCTTTATAAGTGCAGGCTGGTTGGTGTTATTTTAAGTGACAGATGAGTTTCTGGAAGTCATGGTGTGATGGCCATGCTGTGGTGAGACACAACTGGGTCACCTTCAGTCTCATCTCATCCCCACCAAGCAAAACTCTTCTGCATCCCATGGCATGTGCAAAACTTTTTTCCTACAGTAGCAAAATTGCCACAGTTTTTAGAAAGCCACCATTCTACTTCATTGGCAAAATCTGTCTCAGTGCACTGGAAAGTGATTTTTGGTTTGGTTTTGGCTGGTTGGTTTTTACCTGCCAGGCAAAGGTGATTTGGTGTAATGGGCTGTGGTTTAGAGCTGATAGTATATGGATTAGAAGAAAATGGTTAAATATGAAATGAATTTTGGCTGTGAAGTATCTCATCTGGAAAGGCCAATTGTTTGGGTCAGATTGAAATGCTTGTGCTGAAGACCCATCTATCAAGTCATTTTTACTTCAAATTGTTGAGTAATGCTGAAATTCTCATCACCATCATTGCGGGGAAGAGCTCTCACATTGTCTTCAAGTTCAGTATGAGTATAGATTAACAAGTAATCTGTAACTAATTTGATTTGAAACTGGGTGTGGTGGCATAAGTAATTGTATTTATCCTCCCCATCTTCTGTGAAACCCCCACCCTGCAGCACCTTTCTTGTCCCATTGCTAGTTGGGAGGCTTTTCAGAGGTTATTAAGGCTGTTCTTAACTTGTCCTCCGGTGCACAGTGGTGAGTAGCTGAGCATGCAATGACCGAAACAGTCCTGGAGCCTACTGACCCATACAGTGAGAGACAGGGACATCTCCTGCATGGTGGTGCTGGCTATTAGGCTGAGCCTTAGAATTTAAAAGGAAGGAAATGAAATTGTGTGGGACCACCATCTCTAACATCTGAATTTTCCCAAAAGCTTTAAATTATGGCAGAGTTTAATCCACCCTGTATAGGGTGTCCTGGTGAATCCTACTGCAGAACACTTAACTTTGCATAATGCTGGTAGTGTGCTACAACCACTTGATGGCACCCTTTGATTTGGTACATACCTCATTAGCCGTAGCATAGTGTAGCGCAGCTGTAGTATTTGTAATGGAATAACATGTAAGAACTAAAGACTGCAAGGTATCTGGTTAATGTAGAGATGAAATGAATGAAACAGCAAGGCTAAGCTTTCCTGACCCTTCATGAGAGAATAGATGAAAAAAGGAAGAATAAGCTATTGTGCCGAAGGGAGATGATGAAATTCAAGATCCACGCACATAATCTCTGGCTCAGCCTCTGAAATGTTAATCCCTGGGTAGAATTATTTGAGCTGTAGATTGCAATTTATCATCAAAATGGCACTGTGTCAAACAATACTTCTTGTATGTGTGATGTCTAGAACTATCCAATTTTAATATAAAATGGTTCACAGAGCGCTGTCTAACATTTAAGTAGTAACTTGTTAAGCTCTGGATGTTTTTGCTCGTTTCTGTAGACCCGTGGTAATCATGTAGAGTTATATTCCATAGATTGCTCTTAGGGTCTTTTACTAGCCATATAGTATGTTTTAGGGAGTGATCTGTTTTGATCGGAGCAGTGACAGGTGATAGGACTGCTTGATAGTAATTGTAACACAAAGTGGTCCAGGATGTTTATTTTGAGGTGCTGTAAATTTTACAATGAAGAAATCTGCCAAAAATTTGCTCATGGCTTAAAAATCCCCAGGATTTGAGATTAATGTTTTGCCAAGTTGTGTGAACAATTATTTTGAGGTTATGAAAAATATTTTCTCATTATGTTTTACAAGCTGGAATGCCCTTCAGGTTTTTCCTTCCTTGCTTTTAAAGTATGCCAGTAGAGGGAGTAGAAAAATTACCATCCCAGTAAGGATAAAATATGCTGCACTAAAATTCAGCCCTTTCTCCTTTAGAAATCTTAGTATTTCATACTGTAGTCTGTGACTGGAAGTAAAAGATCCAGTACCTTGCGAAAATGGACTTGAGAGAAGATAAACACAGCTGAGATAGTTTCTGAAATGTAGGAATGTGTGAAATAGTGTAATTATTAGAGAAGAATATTTAAATCCAAGGATATATTTAGAAATATGAATTGCACTTTTTCCCCCTAGTATTTATGGCTTGTTTGAGAATCACTATGTAATTTTATTGTTACAGCAAACCCCAACATGTTTTAGTGCATGCTAATGAATTCATTTCTCTGCATTAATTTTTAAAGTGGCCTCTACATAAATGTGCAATTAAATTGTGTAAGGCTTTTGCAAATATAAAATATTTCAAAATGTGGGGTTTTTTTTGCATGTTTAGCATTTTGTGCTTGGGAAGGGTGAGAGACTGAAGGAGGAAAAGGGAGGAAGAGGGATCTAAACCCTGCCAAATTCATAAATCCTCTGTAGAAGTTGTTTCAGAAGACACTGAGATTTGAAGCGGAAACTTACTTGGTGATCTTCCTGGGTTTAAAAAGTCTCTTTTGGTGTGGTGGTAATTAAAATCGCCTCTAAAAATATGACAGTATCAACAAGAGATTTTGAAAGTCTTTGGCATGTTTGGTTAGCAGGTATATACCCGGTGCTTTGGAATCATAGGCCTGACTGAACAGTCACGATGGCTGTGAACTGAACTATGAAGGAGACATTTGTCTTGGAGTGGGACCTTTTGTGTTAATCCTTCCAACCTTTATATTGTAGCATTTCGTGATGGTATTTAGTTAAGGAATAACTTGTATTGTGCACTTATGATCCCTCTCCATCAGAAATAAGTGACTGTGTGGAATAAGTATCAGTGTTAGATACAAATTACTAATTTATTTTATATTTTTCCGGCACTGTGGCCTTTTTTTCCTCAGAGGCTGGCACCTTAATAGCACATGTAGTTTCTAGATTAGTATTTACAAGTGGATACTCAGGAGATGAACGTGATTGCATTGTGTGTGCAGCTGTTTATTTGTGCATGCAATTGTTTTCTGTGCACCCTAGATAAACCTGTTATCAGAGTATATCTGAGCACAGATATTCATGTCCTAAAATTACACATACCAGTGAAGCTTCACCGCTGTCTGCCTAGCCCAAACACACTAGGCACAGAGTATATAAGCACCATCACCAGAGTTTTGCTGTGTTAGAAAAGGTATTTTTCTGACTGCCTTTTGAATGTCTCTGGTGTGAGTTGCTACATCAGATTGCTATTTCTGTTTTTTTGCTGCTGCATCAGACTTGGTATTTTAGCTGTTTGGGCTTGCACTCGCTTCCTTGCTGATGTTCTGCCTCCTTGTTAGTTCTGTATGTTACACTGAAAACAGACAGACTTTCAGAAAATGGGTGTTGGACAAAATTACACAAAGGCATATTTTGTGCTGTAGCATCTATTTGTATTAGATGGTTAAAGTTTTTGCAACTTAAAACCAGTCATCCCTTAGTTGAGTCTATGGCTGGGGGGTTTCTTGGTTAAAAAAATGTTCAAAACTACTCCATGTTTACTAGTATCGAGAAAGTTATGTTTCATTCTTTCACACTGCTGTGAAAGGTAAAACTTCTGTTTGATAGATGGGGAGTTCAGATTTGGTTTGGTAATAACCTTCATACCAGGTATTTTGACTCCTGAGTTATGTATGAATATGAAGCAAATCACAACAAATCTTGATAGTGGTTTTTTTGTGTTCTGACTGGAAATGGTATTAAGTCTGTTACAGAACAGCTTTTAAATGTGTCCAGGATGTGCACGTGAATTTCACTGTCAAGCTTTAAAAAATTATTTTCTTCTAAGATTTTGAATTGCTGTATATAAAAGGAACAAAAGGAGCTTTTAACTCCTTGTTTCTGATTTTTTTTTAAAAGTAGTTCTACTGTATTTTAGAGCTGAAGATGTCAGAAAAAAAAAACAAACCATGTTTGTGTACAGTGCCTGTGGATTTTTTACTGAAGTGAAGCTAATGGCTGTCAAGAAAACTGTTTTGAGCCGACTGTGATATCTGCCTTCTATATTTCTTTATAAGGAGTGTACTAAAAAAATAAGTAGTGGTAATCAGTCTCTGTTATGATTTTAACTTCAAGTTTATCTTTCAAAGGAAACCCAGGTTTAAGTGCCTGACTGATTTTGACTTGACAACATCAAACCTGAACAGATTTTTATTATGCACGTTGTGAGCTTCTGCATTTCTGAGCTAACTGAATGTAGAGTATCATGCAGAATTGTAGTATTTGCTGGTGAACCTGGACAGATGATAACGATTACTTCACTGAAGCTTGTTGTGTGTGCAGTTGAAGCACAACAGTGTACCCTTGGTTTTGTCTAGGATAGATCTGGGTTAATGATGGTTTACAATTATTACTCACAGGGCATTATCATTTCAGATCTGTGCATCTACTTTTAAGGTACACCAATTGCTGTAATTAATTAAAGTGCTGCAGATGCTGCTGGTTAAGCCAATTTAAAGAACAGAGCGTGAATTTCCAGTTATGTGAGCTAGATAATGATAATGCCTTAACGTGGTAGTTGCTCTTGTGAGCCAATTACCGCTCTAGATAGCTGAAGCAGGTCTGTGGTTCACTCTCTCTGCCTTCGCCTTTTCTGAGAATACACGTCTCGTTTTTATGCCTTTTACTGCTGAGTAATCTTAGTTTTCCTCCCTGGTTGTGGGGTGGTCTGACTGACAGCTTTTACTCTTAATAAGCTTAGAGGTAATAATCCAAGTCCTGTAGGTCACATGTACAGTATGCCTTTTAGTTTCGTTTTTTCCTGCTCTAGTTTTGCCAAAACATGAGGCTCCCTGTAGTATTATATGAGTGCTATTGCTAACTACCTGGGATTGAAGCACTACTTTCTGATAATTGATTAATGCAGATGTCTCATAAGTGTTTTTAAGTAACAATAATTATGAGATTAAGTCTGCTTATGGTTTTGGGGGTTTTGTGGGTTTTGTTGTTTTTTTTATTATTATTATTTGCTTTTATTGTGGAATGTGTTTAAGTTAATATTTGATCCATCCATCCACACTTAATTAACATTGAGATTTTTTTCAATTCCATAAGTCAGGCTAACTTCACAGCCAGGAAGTAGAGAAGAAAATATTTTCATTACAGATACTCTGTATTTCTTAATTTATTCTTATATTTGTTTTAGATGGCAACATGATAATGTTAATAAATAAACCATTAGCAATGTCTGCTGTTTGTACACATGTGAACTTGTTTCTAGGGGAGCTTTAGAAATGTTGACAGTACTTGTGCCTGTAACTCTCCAGGAATGTTCCTGATGTAGCTGGAATGTGGAGAATAAGATCTTTTAAAAGAATGTATATAAACTGATTATTTGAAACCGATATTTACTTTGTAACACTTATTTTTGTGAATTATAATTTGTGCAAGTCCAATAATAATGTATGTAGATACTATAAATAAATGGGAAGCTGAATAATATGCAACATACTTGGTGTTTGACTTGCCAATGCCCAAATTTCAAGTTTCAGGCTTAGATGAGGGAGGCTCTGTGCCATGAAATATTTCAGTATTTTTTGTGTCAGCTACACAATTGTGTCAGATATATTTGAGTAGGGCTAATAATGTGCTAATAACGTCAGGAGTGGCAGCCCCTTAGGACCATGGAGTGCAGTGGGTTCATACGCAAAATAGGAAGAGAGTGGAACTTTCCGAGAAACAGAATGGAGAGAACACATTTTCATCCTGGATCTGTAAACATAAAGGCTTAAAGGTTTGGGAGGGCTCAGAGAGCCTGGTGTAGATGCATGGAGAATGGGCCCTGGAGAGAAACAGAACATTGTTTTGTAGTAGTTGAAGCCTGTGCCCAGGCAGAGAAGGAGGAGAAAATTGGCTGCAGAGAAGAAAGTGTCCATAATTTCTGAGAGAGAGAACAGAGTGCATTACTTAGATGTCTCTGGCCTCATTCCAGAGAGTGGAAATAAAGACAAGAAAGTGCATGTGGGCATTTATTGCTTTGTCCTTTTTTGTGTGTTCTTATGTGACCTGAAGCAAAGAAAAAAAAATCTTTTGGGGGAACCTAAAAAAAAAAAAGTCTTTGTTTCACTTCAAGAATCCCCTATCTGCAAGGACAGGGAGCTGAATACACATAGGCTGGAACAGGAAGCGTAAAACTCCATAAAATACTATGGAGCCTGAAAATGCAACCACATTGGATGACTGAACCATTCTTGGTTTGCTGCTGTCAAAATGGGTGGTTTCTTGCTCCTTCCTCTCTGCTCCCTGCTTCGTGCTGCTGCCCCTTCAGTGCACGATGCTGGTGCTCACCTGCCCTTTGGAGAGCTCATTCATCTCCCTGACCTAACCAAAAATGTTGTGGTTTTTTTTTATGGATTAGTTTTCTGCTGGAATAGTGAGAGGAACTGGGTTGTGAAAGACTAGCCAGCAAAGTGCCAGGGCTGGTGCAAGGCAGGAGCATGTGGCTGGGAAAGCAGGATGCAGGTAGGAGATGAGTTGGGATTCAAGACGCTGTCTGATGGGCTACAGCATCAGGTAGGAGTTGTTATCTTGCACCTCTGCTCTGGATGAGGGTAATGAGGAGAAATGAGTGTTGTTGGGACCCCTCCTGCTTCTTGTGCCCTGCAGGAGCTCTTACCTTGCACTGCCTCACGGCTGCTCCAGATGGGCCTGGCTACCTTCACTTGTCCTTTCTTGTCCTCCTACCTGCAGTGTATCAGCACTGGAGGGACCTTCCTCCAGATGGGTCTTGAGCGCTTCAAACAGCTGCCAGGTAACAAGCATGTCCCTTCACGGGGAGCAGAGACCTGCTGCTCAGAGACCATGCAGTAGCCTGCTTGGATCAGAACCACCTTTCACCTTCTCCTCTCCTGCTGTCCTTTCATCCAGTGCTGTGGTATTTCAGGAGCACCCCAAGAAATCACCTTCTTCTGTGTGGAGCCCTAGCCATCCTTTCTGAATCCAGCTTGCATCCAGTTGCCACTGGTTTGGGCTGTTTCTGGCCTTACTTTATGGTAGGACTCTCTCTCCTTGGTAGTAAGATGAAAACCCCAAGTTCATGCTTTGTTTTTGGTGATGTTTAAGAAAGACACTGAAGACACTTATATTTGTGACACAGAGGTGTTAGTAGAGGTTTTATTAAGGTGTGATACCATCAATCTTCGTTGGAAGTTTAGCAAAGAATGAAACCACGTTGCCTGGATGAAATTCGTGGCTTAGAAGTCATTGTGGCCAGACCTCGTCGTAACCTGAGTAAGAGCTGCACTTACTGCTATATAGTTACACTAAAAATAAATCCCCTCTTGCAAATGTATGCATAATACTCTGTGCATGCGTGTGTCTGCACATGTTTGTTTTCTTGTGCTGTAAACCCTGAGATAGAATCTCCTGTTTTATAAGGGCTAATAATTTGTTCCCAGTTTTAACAAGGTGCTTAATCATATGGCTTTCTTTAACTTGATTTAATTACAAGTAGGTCATATGCTTGAAGCTAGGCTTGCACTTAAATACCTTCCTGAACTGAAGTACATCCTTTTTGGTATCTGTGTATCACTGTGTTTAATGGATATGGAGGATTTATGGGCCTTGTAGATGAGCATTTACACACGTGTTATCTTGTGACAGCTGGAGTCAGTAACGCCAGATCACGACCGAACTCTCATTTATAACTGGCTATGAGTTTCCATAAGGCTTCTCCAATACATCTTCATCTTCATTATATTTCTCATGTAATAGAAGAATCCCGTAATTATGATTTGCTGCCTGTCCTACCTAGTTTTGCACTCTTTTTTTGGATAAGTTTTATAATGCAAGTTATGTTTAAAGAAATTGAATTGTGGGGCATAATTTGAAATTCCTTTCTATTATGTTAAATATGTAATAATTATTGCTGTTTGTTAAGACTGCAGCTGATTGCTTTGGGACATAAAGCTCTTACTGCCCAGTACTTGGTAAGCAGGGAAAAAAAAATAAAAGGTGTATCAAGTTTTTTTGCAATTAAAAATCTGGAAAAACTTGTTTGAGGAAATGTTAGCCCAAGAACATGCATCTTTTGTCAGTATAATATGCAGCTCTGAACACAACTCTTTTTATCAACAGTACAGTGTTTCGTATTTAATCAACATAAAATGAAGTGCTTCCTTCACATGAATGTAACACAGATCAAGTCTCAGCCAAAGCAAATAAAAGAATGAATGCTTTGTTAATCATCCATAACTAATTTGTGCATACATAGAAAAAATGAAATCTGTTTTTGACGAGCTTTTTCATGGAAGCAGCAAGGGAGAATTGAACATGTAATGTGCATTAGTAATAGTGAATAGCAATGGGGAGATCTGAGATGCTTGCCTGGGATGACTTCTATTTCTTGATTGTAACAGCATTTAGCAGAAACCTAAGATAAGAGAAGGGAGGGGTCTTTTAAGTTGTTTGCCAAAATATAAGATGACAAACTTGTGCTGAAGCAGACATGGATGGATTCTTGTATGCCTTGCCATATATTCATAAGTATTGCAGGGAACTGCCACATATCTCTGTGACAAACTCAGCTAATAGATAATACACAGTGAAGAAAATGTTAAATGCATTGCTTCTTTGCACAGGCAATATGATTGTGTTGCTCTAGTGACAGTGTGGTTATGGTTGATGGGGCAGCTTCATTACAAGCCCCTGTTTTCAGGCTACTGCAGCTTTAAAAAAAAATACCCATTTGACTGAAATTTTTTATGCTTGTCTGTCTTGATGTGAATTTTACTTGAAGTGCAAAGTTAAGAGAAATCCATTTAGCTGTTTCCCTTATTGAAACAAATTTGGAGGGATGGATGGGCTTTTGAAAAGTTGAGGTTTATGTTTATTGCAGAGCTGCATTTTGGAATGCTTGCATTTGTCCTTGCAGTTAAAATGTAGATTATGTTGTTTATATAAAAAAAAATATATAAAAAAGTAACTCCACCTGCACCATACACTATTCTTACTTTTGTGTGTGCATAGGGTGTGACAGCTGAGATTTCTTACATGCATGAGCATGCCCCTATTCTAGCTTTACACAGATCTTAATTTTCAGCTACCTCCCTTTTACCCTAGTTATATACCTACCCTTTGCCTCCTGCTTCTTCCTGCATATGTCAGATTCAAATCCCATGTCAGCAGTACAGCATTGGCCAGATCTGTAGATTCAATATTTTTTTTCCTTTCTTTGCTCTGTAGGGGGGGGAGAGTGCTGCACACAGGAACCATTGCTTGCAAACCATACTGCTCTTAGATAACAGCCTGGAGTAGATTTGCATATTAAAGTTGTCTCTCAGAGTTTTTGTCCCTGATAGTGAGCTGCAGGTTTGGATAAAAGTAGTAATAAAGTGGCACGTGCAAGAGAACTGTATGTTTGTATGAAGACACTTTGTTGAAGAGCCAACTCTTCCACAGTGAATTTTGTGATTGGTATCACAGCCATGGAGCTGTAAGAGTTACAGTGGTCTTGAAGCATGCCCTACATGGTGGCAGCTGGGAAGTTCAGTGGGAGGGAAGGAGAGATAGAGGGAGCAGCACCAGCAGGTCCAGTAATTTCTCTGTAGTTTGGGGGACTTTTCCAACTACAAAGAGTTATGTCCCCTTGGTGTTATGTATTTTAGTGGTTTTGGCACGTGCTTAAAAGTGAAGTTGTGAGCAAGAGGGAAGAGAATTAAAAAAGCACAGTGATGAATTTAATAATGGAGATACACTGGTGCTCCAATAATAATTGAGACGTTCACTTTTAATAACATCATGCTGGGTTTTTTTTAAGTGGCTTTTTAGCCTAAACCTAAGAAATTACTAATATGATAAATAATTTGACGCAAGGGCTCTGGTTCTGACAAGGAGAACGGTCACTGTGTGAGCATCACTCACTGCTCAGCGCACAGCCAACCAGGCATTACAGACCATACATCCATTCATTCAGTGCTTTTCAAATTAAGGTCCAACTTTCAGTACAGAAACAATATAACATAAGAGTCATAACATCCTTGCTTGACACCATTAAATGCTTTTCTGTGTCATAAGCCTTGCAAATTGTATGTCATTTAATATTGTGCATTCCCTCCATGGAAGTTATCCTCAGATAATAACAACTGGTTGATAACACACTGGTATTTTACAAAACCCATTTAAAAAGGTCCTATCTTTGATAGATAATTAAGTCTAGACAATGTTATAAGCCATCTGAAAATACAGTATTTTCTGGAAAGGTGAACGTAAGTGTATAAGGTCACTGGAGCAGTTAAATCTTTTGATGTTGTTTCTTCTTTAATGAGTGTTCCTCAAACTTGCTTCCTTGTTGGAGATGACAAAGGAGCTGAATAATGTGTTTATGTTTGCAAGTCTGTTTAAATAATCTGGAGTTAATTCTGGGGTCTGTATCATGTGTGACTTCCTGCACAGCATTTGTTTCGTCAGGACAAGGCTTGCAGGTCGGCATGACCTGATGTATGGAGCTATAGACCTTTCAATGGCTGTTCTTAGTATTATATTGAATTCATGTTAAATATTCACTGCTGAGCTTGAGGTATTATTTCAAACCCACCTTTTTAATGTCAAAGATTCTGTGTCTTTCTCTTAAAGTGACACCAGGAAAGAGTAAGGAAATTCAGAGGCTAGAATGGAAAGTGAAAAGAAGCTTAAGCAACAGAAGGGCCTTTCACATCTAAAACCAACCATAAATAGGTAACTAGTTTACCCTCTTTTAAAAAAGCATTTATTTTTCTGCTAAAGACTGTCTTCTGTTAGGGGAAACTAACTGGATATCTCTCTTGTGTAACTATTTGAAGGTTCAGTAGCGCCATTCATGGGATATCTCTGCAAAGAGCAGGTGAGCAATTGTAAAAATGGAGACTTCCTGCCAGGCAAAATAGAGCTGAAGTGCCAGGCACTGGTAGATGAGCTTAAATATAGATTTTATAATGAGTATTGCTTATTATTTAAAACCAGAACTAAAAACCCAGGAAACAACCTGTGACTCCCTGTAGTCAAAACATGGAAAAAATGTGGGGTTATGAGTTGCTGAGCAGTAAATAAAGTTGTGAGTATCGAGTCAACTCCCCTATCCTCCCCCTGGAAGGAGGAGGCCTTACATAATTTTTAGCTAAAAATTTAGGAACCAACTTTATCATCTGCTGTTTCTCCACTTCTAGCATTAGGTAAATTATCTGTATTTCTACTTTGTTTTGAAGCTGACTCTACAAAAATACTATGCAGTTATACAATGAACACTTCAAAAGCAGGGAGAAAAATAAACCAAAACCAGGGGGAATACTGTTTGGAAGTGCCCCAGCTGAAGCAGAGCACAGGAGTTGCTCTGAGGCGGACAACATGCTGTGAAGGATCCAGCTCAGTGGCACACAGCTTGCAGGAGATGAAGGACTGTTATTTTCTGCCAAACTGCCAGCCCTGCGTGCAGCACCTTTCCTGACAGCCAGTCTCACCTGCCATGTATCAACAGCAGCTCAAGCTCAGACTTCTTTAAATCTGCTCCTTTGAGAGCAAAGGTTTGAGGATTTAAATAGCCAGTTGGTAATAACAAGTTACTCTGCCAACTTTGTCCAAGCTTCTTCCTTGAGCTTTTGTCCTGCGTCCATGGCAAAACTAAAATTCTGTATAGGAGTTACAGTAGGACTTACACTTATAGTCTTTGCTATCTAAAAAATGATTTCACCTCAGTGGCTTTTGCTTGCTAGCGATTTATGTAGTAATACATGCAGACTTGCATGTAATTGCACTATGTACCTTAGCAGGCCCAGGAAAGGTGGTCACATAACTGGCTGCTATAGCATTTGGGGCTAGTAAGGGAACAGGCAGTCCCTACCATGCAGTGATCCTAACAGGAGAGAGCAAATGGCTGCAAAAGGGAAGCAGAATACCAGCGTTAGAATTAGGGCGTTAGTGAGCTCAGCACATTGGGCTCTAGGCCTTGCAGGAAAGGATATAATTTTTGTCGCTGCTAAGTGGTACGAGATAGTCAAGTATTCTGGGGCTCCTGCGTGGTACAACACAAGATGTATCTCTGCAAAGACAAGCCAAAATTAATGTACTTTTACAAAGCTACAGTAGTGTTTGCATAGAGCATAAGGACAGACAGAGTTTAGCAGGTGATCGAAGGCATCTAACAGTAGTTTAAACCTGTCCTTGGAATGGAAAAAGAGAAACTTGCACAGCATCTCTAGAGGAAGCTATCTGAAAGAGTAAGGAGGAAAAGAGCTACAAATACTGGAGCAAATGTTTCTCAACATCAGGTATCAATTGCATTGCATCCTTCTGTGGGAGAGTGTTCAGGAAGTGTTCCTGTTTTACTAAACAGTCCAAAGGAGAAAGGAATGAAGACTTTTTAAATGGGCACGTAAAGCAGTTACCCACATCCATTGCAATGTTGAGTATTTCAGGGTTCAATAGTTCTCTGCTACTTACTAAAACTGGCCAGCCCACCTGTAAACTTTCCTCTGTTGCTCTTCATAAGCATCAAGTCCACTTTTGAAGGAGATACCTGTCTCATACACATAGTCTATTAGTAATTTGCTTGACTAAAATTTTGGTTGTGCACATTTTTTTCCATCTGTCCAGAAGTTGTCTGAGAAGCTTAATAGTATTTTTGTTAGCAAAACAGGACCTCCAAATTTCCTTGGTGGTAGTTTGCTTAGTGTAGATGAATTACCTCGAATTATTAGGTATGATTTCACTTTCTAAACTTCCTATCAGATGTTAATCTTTGGAGATTTCCGGAGTCCATGAATACAAAGGATTAGTCTGTAAAGATGAACAGTTTGTTGTTACCCACAGTAGATTGCTTGAGCATAGCCACGGGTATGATTTTGGTCAGAAAGAACCTTTCACTACATATCTCGGTCTCTCAGGGTGCTAGTGACATCTTGTAGGGCTGTCCTAAAAGCAGACCATAAGAAGACAGTAGCTGTAGCATCATATTGTATTTTCTCTTTGCTTACTGAAAGCATTGTCTCTACTGGTGCTAAGTAAGAAGTGGCATGTTCTGCTTCCAATATAATGATTCATCAGTCTAGATGCGTTATAAAAACCGTCATGTTGGTGTTTCTGAAGTAGCCTTTTAGCATAAACCTAAGATATTACCAATGTGATAAATAAATTGACACAAGGGCTCTGGTTCTGACAAGGACAAGAGTCACTTTGTGAGTATCAGAAATATATATTTATATAGCCAAGTGTAGCTGTTTCAACATTTATATATATTTCTTATTTTCTTCCCAGTCCACATGTCTAGGGCTCCGACTGTTCTGGTATATGCAGAATTTTTTACATTAAATCCTCCATTCAAATGCATCATAATTCTTAATAATGTTCTGGATACCTTGAACCATTATTTGCTTTTAAACAAGTTTTCAGCACAGATCGTGCTGCCTGCATTCCTTCCTCCAAATCTTCCATCCGACTGTCTAAATTATTTTAACTGACATAGTTTCTAATTTACTCTCTCCAGATGAGAGAGCTCCCTGTAGCTTGTCTATTTTAGCATTTAATTGCTGTATACTCTCACAAATTAAATTCTGTAGTGATCCATTTTGCTCTGCCAGTGAAGCAGTGATCTTTTCATCTAAGCAAGATGGCGCTTGCAACTCAGCTGGTGGGGCTGGCATCCAGTGTTGGGAGAGGGAGAACTTTCTGATTTCCTATCCTGTGGTGTGTGGTGTCTGTAGGGGCGGTGGGTTTGTGCCAGAGGACAGCTTTCCTTCAAAACATTCTCCATTTAATTCTGAAGCAAAACTAAAGCAAAATCCTCAAAACTTGTTCCTCTCAATGGGTTTTTATAGCTAGAAAAATTGTTTTGCCTATTTATTTTATGCCCAAGTGTGCAGCAGAATGCTCCTCTTTAAAATCTGCATATCTTTGCGGGCTTTTTAGCATTCACTTTTATAAAATGTGAAAAGGCAGCCTCTAAAAATATTACTCTCGACATCCTCTGTTTCTGGGAAAAAGATAGTCAAAACTCATTGTTTCCTTTGACAAAATAACAATATCCAATTAGGAAACTTGTCTTCCCCTGTTAGGTCTTACTTGGATAATGTTTGCACAGTGCTTATGCCTTACTTATTCTATTTCTATTAGACAGGGACCATTTAGTATTTAAATAATTAAGAACTACAGACTTTTTGATCTAGTTTCTGCTGAATGGAAATATTTTACTGTGTTTTCTCAATGTGTGTGTATCAAAAGAAGGGCACTTGAGTTTCGGGGATTAAAGACTGCAGTGCAGCAAGGGTTGAAGGTCTGTATAGGCAAGCTGAGTTCAGGTGTGGAGAGGTAAAATACATTCTGCTGTTTTCTATAGGAGGACTCTTTCCCCAGCCCAAATAACCCAAAGGAATATACCCCATGAACAAAACCTGGCCAATATTTTGATTCTGTATAACTCTAGAAGTGTGAAGCCAGTTTAACAGAAAATACAAAGCTGTTTCTTACTTATTTGCACTTCTTATATTAACCTTGAATAAGACTTACCAGGCAGTTAGTAATTACAGGATACAAGGTTGTTAAAAAATACATTTTTAAGGAAAGAAAGCTGTGTGAAATTTGCATTATTCAAGTCTCTCTTAAATGAAGAGGCTGAGTTCAGACTTTTCATATGGAGGTATTAATCTTTTGACTTGCTTCATTCGGAAGAGAGTTGGGCACTGTTTAATAGTGACTGTCATCTGTGATCATCATCTTCTGAGTAAAAATGGGCCAGTTTATACCTGTGGTGCAGATTATGTGGTCTGAGTTCCTTTATCAGAGTATTTTAGTCCTGTTTGCTGTGAAAAGTCTGCTTTACTAGGGAAAGATGGGGATGATTCCTAGAAAAGGCTAGTGGTTCATAGTATGGCTTCACATTATTCTCCTTGTAGAAAGAGATCAGGCTATATGGATTCTTTATGCTAGGCAGATCTTTACGTAAGGGTGACACTTATTATATAGTAATTTTTTGAACATCTGACACTGCTCAGTCATGAATATTGTGGAAGAGAATGATGCATGGTTGCATTATCAAAAAGACAGAAATTTCTCTGATAAGTGACTCTTGTCCTGTAGCTGTGACCATAAATGCAGCTTCACTGGCTTCATTTGAACTGACTGTGGTTTGGCCAGTGTTAATTTTCCCTTCCCTACCCCCAAAATTTGTAATATGATGGTAGTTTGAGGGCTGGTGGAAGTAACTTAAAATGCTGTAGAGGGGTAGTTTGGGGGACTGCTCCTTGAAAACCCATGCATAACTATTTAAATCCCTGCTTGCAGTGTATATCTGTGTACATACTATAGGTTTTCTGGCTTCAGCAGAGTGGAGTGCAAGGTGTTCTCATGCAGTGAGAGCTCATCCCAGCTTGGCCCTGCACTACTTGCAGCTGTGTGGCTTCTGATTGACTTGATTTTGTCTCACTTTGGAGTAGATTGCTGCCGACATGGATGTTGCATTCACATATCCCTTCTAGCTCCTAAACCATGTGTACTGATGCCACATTAAATGCCAGAAGTTGGTTAGAAACAGCCACATCCGTAATGGCACCAGTGGATTGTACCTCTGCTGGTATCTGAGGTGACAATGTTTTTAAAGCCTGTACAAACACATACAGTGTGCTTAGAAATTGGGAACTACCTGAATTCATTGTTAGTAATATTCTTCTGTAGTAAAAAGGAATGCAGCTTCCATTGATTTACATAGTATTGCTTGCTCTGCATATTTCTTTGTCTGAATTCAGAAATCAAAGTACTCCAGGGTATTAGGAAGTCTTTCTATTTTCTATATTAATTTTTGTTTTGCTAGCTTTGAGCTCTTCTTACTCCTGATACTCGCTAGGTTTCCCAAAGTACCAGGATACACATGTATCGGCCACCCAGTCAGCATAGTGCAGAGTCAGCCACATGCCACATCCTGCTGCTACCCCAGCTGTGAACAGCTGATACAGCCTGGTGTAGTGCACAGAGAGGACTATTTAACCCAAAATATGGTGTATGCTGGAGGCATTTCAGATACTAAGGAGAGGAGGAGGAGGAGGAGACTATCAAGGGGGATGGAGTTGCCTGTGAGAGAAAGGCATAAAATTATAGAATACAAAAGCAGAAATTCCCCAACACAGCATAGTATTCTGGAGAAGTGTTGCTATATGTTTGTGTGTGGCTTTAACTCTTCTTTAAGTAAATTATAATGATCGCTTTGTAAACAGTATACATTGTAAATAATGTACAGGTTTCTCAGAGCCTTTGGTTGACCCAGCACAGCCATTCTGTTATGCAAGAATATAGGCTTGTATACCATACAACATACAAAGTAGTTCTTATTTAGTCATTTATTGGTGATTTCTGAAAGAATTCCCTTTTCTCTGTATGCTGCTTCTCTTGCTAGAACTATGCAGTAACAAACGTGAAACAACAAAAAAAGATTGTTGACCAGTTTTCCATATATTATCTTATGAACCAAACAGTGCCGATTCTCAAACACAGTAGTATGTTTGAGCTGGAAGATAACCTAGAGGTATTTGTATTTTACTAGTATTGTAGGTTATCTTCTATCTTTCTGAGATATTCAAGCATCATAGTTGATTTTATTTGCATAATGCATTGCCTTTCTTAAAAAGTAAAGCGTTTCCAAATTACTATTTTCTTACAGAATGAACTCCATCTTGATAGTTAAGTGTTGTAGAGCATTTTGTCACCTCTCTTTATTATCACATGGATTGTTTCCCCCTTGTCACTTCAGAATTGGCTTTTCCATGGAGCCTTTCACAACATGTGATGTGGCAACTCCGGTAGTCACATGTATGTAAAATACGTGGAGGCATAATTGAGCCTTACACATTTTAAACTTTGATTATATAGTCAAAATTGGAAAGGTTGAGCAATTAAAATATTTGCATTGGGATTCCTGCTTTGCCTTCCACAAAACTCCATGTGCTCATACGAGACACAAGTAACACCAGATCAGACTTTTACTATTAAATGGATGTTATTTATTTAGTATCTTATAAAAGCATGCTTCTGTTTGAAATAACTCTTTCCAGCCTACTGCTGAGCTGTTCCTGTATACCCCACTTATAGGTGTTTCTCTTGGATTATTTTGTCTCTGCTGATTTACAAATTATTTATTCTTCTGCCAGAAAATTTCTCTGTGGTTCTGGGATAACTCAGATTGTATTATATGAAGCATGTAGGGTTTTTTTTAAGAAAATGTTACAACCTTTGTAAGAAGTGGTTATTAGCGTCTTCTGACATTTAAAGACAATTTTTTAAAAGTTGGTTGTGTGTCAGAGTAGAAAACATAATCCATTGTTAAATCATTCATGGACCTTGAGAATATCCTTTTCAGGGCCAAAAAAGAAGTTTCTCCACCTCTACTTATATACCTAAAACCATGTAAGGCCAAGCCTCTAAAGCTTAAAAGGAGAAAACATTGCAACACTTGTAACATGCTTAATTTTCTGGGAGAGTAGGAGGATGTATTTAAACTTGCATGTTAAGGAAAATGAAAGATCAGGGACTGTCTATTTTGGGTTTTATTTTGGTTTGTTTTAATATGATAAATTTACAAATTTGGATTTTTATAGGCAATTGGAACCCAAAAAGTCAATTTCTGTCTTTGGCCCACAAAAAGATTATGGAATTAATTCCTTTCTCAGAAAGACTGAACTTGATTGCCAAGTATGTCTTACTCTTCAAAGCACCTCAGGATATTTAGTGCTAAGAGAATCTTCTTGCACATGGCTGGCTTCTCCCTTTTGTAATGGCACACACCTGCCTGCACTCATCTCCCTCCTCTACACCAGCTAACCTCAGCAGATTTCACAAGGAATTGCTGATGATCATCTTCACTGGGAGAACTTTGCCTCTTCCTGATTCAGATCTCTTATTCACTCTCTGATGCAGATAATCTGAAGTTACAAATGGCAAGATGATAATTTATATAATAAATAGATATTAAGCGAAAATGTAATTCCACATAATTCCAAAATTCTCCTGCCTTGATGTCCATGACCAGCTTTTGGATGATTGCAAGTTTAATGCTCTGTTCTTTCTCTTCACTTTGGATTCACCGTTGAACTGGTCTTTGGTTTGGCTTATCTTGTTTGCTTTGACTTTTTTAGTAAAATCACCTTGATAAAGACAACATGCATCTAAGTTATTAGACAAGATGGTGTGTCTGTAAAAAGAGAAAGTAGTTCTGCCCCCAAATACACCTTCTGTTTTTCAGAGTCACTGAATCATATTTGTATTCCTTATGATACCTCCCCAGGGACCTCGTCAGAGGTCTGTGTGTTGCTCTCATAGCATAGGATGTATCTAACAGGTGAGCCAGCACTGAGAAGGTATTGGTAGCTACACAAGGAAATAATCTAGGCCTTCATTAAACTGGGGATGTTTACAGCTGCTGGGAAGTGATTTTCATAGTCAAACTGAGAAGAGTACATCAGAATACAGGCATGGTGTAGCTGATCAGTGATTCATCTGGAAGGTTGCAAGCAAATACCAACGTTCATGATTTGTTCCATCTGAGATCTGTTTCTCGTTGGGTGTTGATATACTTGGTCTTTTTGGGGGTGTTTTAATTGATGAAGGGGAGTGAGGACATGACAGCAGACGTGCATCTTTAAAAAGGAAAAAACCACCACCCCATCTTTTTTTTTTTTAAAGGAAAACCTATTTGTATAATTAAGGAATAATGAACAAATGAAGAGTCTTTCCATGCATTCGAGTTACATTGCTAACTCAAATTTCAAGAAGAATAGCTGTGATACTGTAATACAGATTTTAAAACCACCTAAGGTATAATTGGTTTTTTTCTGCAGGCATAAGCTCATGCCAACTGATTCAAAGAAGAGTCAAGTCCAAAATGTGACAAATGTTTCCTAATCATTATAGCCCACCAGTGGAATGATTTCCTTTGGCCTGACTGCAGCTGTGGGCATATTCAGGTTAGAATCATACAACCACAGAACAGCTCAGGTTGGAAGGGACCTGGAAAGATCATCTGGTCCAACCTTTCATGGGAAAGAAAGCCTAGATGAGATTATCTATCACCCTGTCCAGTCACATCTTGAAAACCTCCTGTGATGGGGAGACTACCACATCCCTGGGGAGGTTGTTCCAGTGATTGACACATCTCGCTCTAAAAAATGTCTGTCTCATATCGAGATGAAACCTCCTGCAACTTTTACCCATTGCCACCTTGTCTTCTCTGTGTGGCTCCAAGTTACTTTTTAATTTCTGGTTGCTCCTGTTCTGTTTGGCAGAAAAGCATATGCACTAGCATTGGCAAGTAGTTTTTACCATGCCAGCTGCATAAATATTTGCACACCACATTATATATGCCAGTTTTCTTTAAAGTTACTTAAAAAGAATAACTAGAAGAGGTTTAAGCAAACTTTCTTTCTATTCACCTTGATCACCATTTTTACACCATAGTATGAATATTGAAAATTTAACTTTATGACACAAGTTGCTGTTAAGATGCAAACTGCTTAGGTACATTTACCTGGAGAACACGCAAAGAAGAAGTGCCGTGTCTCTCACATTGCTTTCTGAACAGGTGCTGCAGTAAATCTTGCATTCGGTATAATGAGTTGTAATGTTTAGTTATTCTAAAGGTGCGGTACAATAACAGATTGTTGTTGTTCATATCTATGTAATAATTGAAACTCCCCGATCATACTTTCCATTTTACACATTGTCAGAACCTTGGACCTTAATCTCGCTCTTCGATTGACAGTCGCAGCCAGGGAAAGAGCACTAGTATTGTTTGTGACAGTCACATCTGTTCAACTTGATTCCATTGAGAGTATTTGCATATTCTTAAGTATTTCTTCTAAGAGGGCCTAAATCCGTCTCAAGTGTTTGATGCATTTTTGAAATTCATTCATAAGGTATCTACATGCACTAATAGTTCTGTATAATATTGCTGTGCATAATCTGACAGATAAGGCTAGTTTTTTAAACAAGGTATTCTTTGGGGATGACATATTACATTCTGACTTATTCTACTGGGCGGAAATGTCAAGTACTTTGAAAAAGGATGCTTGAATGTTTTGATTGAATTAGTATTCTTTATTCAACACAAATTGTCAACTACAGTAAAATGTCTTATTGTGAGAACGTTTTTCAAAAGACTTAACAGCAGGGCTTTTTTGTTTTATTTTTGTTACTGGAGCTTTATTACATATAATTGTTCCTTTGCTGCTGATGTTGATATTAGATGGAACAAGAGAGTAGATTCTTAGATGCATTTTAGATTAATTTGGCTGAATTGTTAAACTGTGAGCAACATCTTTATCTTGAAATACAACTTGGGCTTTTGAAATACAGCTTAGGCTTTTCTTTCTCTTTTCTTGCTTTTTATTTTTTATTTGCAACATTTTTATCAATATTTTTGGGACCATTGTCAACCTTAATTTCAGAAACCTGTCACTCTTGATAGTACATATACGACAATAGTGAGAAGTACCATTGCTTTGAAAGATATTCAGGCATTATATCTGAGCATTGATCACAGATAGCAGTTAAAAATATTAACTTGATGGCCTCATACTGTTACATAAAGAAATACATGCATAATTGAAACCTATATCTTCCAAAGGTTGGAAGTCCTAGTCTAGGACTATCCAAGTTTGGACAAAAGTAGTCCAGTTTGCTATCAGAAGGAATGGAGATATATTCCCATTTGCTTAAAGGAGTATGTGCTGTGGGTGCTACTACAAGCTCAAGCCATTAAAGACCTAGGATCTTATACGGAAGACCACTAATCACACCAAATAACCTTTTTTTTTTTCCCATTGCACTAAGGAAGTGTTCAACCTTTAGTGGCTGACCTAGTTTAAGAAATGGGTTTCTGTCCCTAGAAAGGACCATAGCAATCCCTGCTGCCTGTGTACTTGAAAAAAGAATGATGCAGACTTAATATGTGTGGGTTTTGTTTTATGCACAACCAGGTTTTAGTGTAACAGCACCTTTTATGTTAGTTTTGTTTTTCCTTTGCTTTCAGGAATCTCCTTCTGGACGCAGAAAAGCGCTTGCCACCAGCAGCATCAACATGAAGCAATATGCAAGCCCCATGCCTACACAGACAGATGTCAAGTTAAAATTCAAGCCTCTGTCTAAGAAAGTAGTATCTGCCACACTACAGTTCTCTTTATCTTGTATTTTCCTGAGGGAAGGAAAAGCCACGTAAGTTGTTGGGGTTTTTTTAACCAGATAGGCTGCTCTGTGTTGCTTTTCAAAGAATTCTTTGGATAAAGAGCTCTTTCTGTATAGAGTGGCAGAATGTGAGAGTATCCTTCAGCATACCCATCATTCCTGCATACTTAGTTTCTTAGCTGAGTAAAAGTCATTTCTCACTCTGATTTTAGTCTTGTGTTCTTCAGAGACAAACAGCTTGTCCTCTACCATTATAGACATTTTAAGTAACAGCAGCTTAAAAATATCTGCAGGTCTGAAATCAGCAGGAGTGTACGTTTGTATGCATGCATGTGTTCATCCAACAATACCCTTAGCAGACTGCAAGGGAAATGTGGAAAGGAAAACTTACTTCTATTTCACCTATTAATATTTCACAAAGAATAAAAGAAGGACAAAGCCAGTTGTAAGGTGAGAGAGTGTGAAGATTTTGGGTTGAACACAAGAACATCCTGTGAAAAGAGTTCAGTTGGGCACTGATTACCATTCCCCTTACTCACTTGGTTCTGTCCCTTATTTCAACAGCCTTTGGAGGGCAGAAGATACACATTATTTTTGCAGATCATATAACTTTTCCTGCAGTTTCTCTCAGATTCAAGATGTCAGATGTTGACAACTTCATGTGGCTGGAGGACAGATCATTTGTCACCCACCCTGTTTTGCTTTTCCTTTCTAACTCTAGAATATGGGAATGTGAGAATGGCAGAACAAAAAGAGATAGATGGAAAACTACTGCTCTAGTGGTTCTTTTACCTCTTTTTAAATTTCTTTTTCCCTCCAAAAGGCTAACGGTTTACTTCTAGCTTTCAGTATTCTGAATGCACTTGTAGACATTGCCCACTGCAATACAAGTGCCCCCAAACTGTTGCATGAACAGCTTTCCAGACCGCCATGTTAAGGCATACATTTTGACACAAAAAGGCTTTTTGTCTGCATGCTTTGAAAGCCACAGATGCATTAATTACTACTAATTACTCTTTCTGTTTCCCTTCTCTGATTAACTGTTGTGAACCACATTTTGATATAAGAATGATATTTGGAAGTATTGAGCTGTGGTTTAACATGGTATTGCAGCTGAAAATGTGACTGAAAAAGTCAGTGTCTGATCACCTCTTAACTTCTGTAGAACAGCCAGCATCCATGAACTACACAGTAAATAGCTACTAGGCTCTTAGTTTTTGAGGCCATAATTTGTAAAAGCTGATCCATGTAAGATCATATATACTTTCTTCCCATTGAAATTGATAGGTTCAGGCTGAAGACTGGAAGTTAACAAACAACAGGGCTTTAATATTGCCCTGAACCAGGGACCGGGAGAAAAAAAAAAAAAAAAAGTTGCTGTTTGTGAAAGCATTGGTTTCTAGAATGTGCAAATAGTCTCATTAGTCAAAATGAAAGAGAGAATTCAGGTGTCAGGGTACATGAACATGCAAGAAAAGATAGCTAGGCCAAGGTTTGCTTACATCTCTTACAAACTGTTGTAGTTCCATAAAGTAAGATTCACTTTTAATTTTTATTTTATACATTTTATAAAGAAAATACTGCAACCTGTTGCTGTGCAGTACCAAAAATCATCTTATTTCTAGAACACAGGAAAAAATATTATAAAGTATGAATACATAAAGGGCAGCAAAAAGAAATAGTACTTTGGAGACCTTTTAATTTCTGAACTTTACATGAACATGTGATATAAAAGATCTGTGTGCTAACGGCTCCTGGCTTTTTGTCTTCAGTGCATAAAAAAGCCTGCCCATCAATGCAGTTATAGGATGCTACATTTTTTCCCCTGTGCTTAAAAGAGTTAATTTAACCTGTAGGTTATTAAAACAGGAAGATGAAATCTTGAGGTTTCTGCATGAACGGAAAGGTCTTTGTGACTTCATGATAGTTACTTATTTTATATTTATTATTATTAATACTTTTTTTGGAAGTACTTAGTTGTCCTATGTAACTGCAGGTTCTGTAGTGCTGATTACTTTGAAGTCCCACAGTAGGAAATGATTGCCCCAAAGAGTTTCTGATTTTAACAGTGTGTTAAATCACTGAGTTTAACCCCATGTTTTAAGTGCCTTTGTGTTTCTGTGCAGATTTGAGCAATGATTAGTACCTCATTTTTATTCCTATAAGTGGTACCTTTAAAATAATTTGTGTAGTTTTCTTGGCATTGTTAGGCACAAAATCTGTGCATCTGGTTTTGTCATGATCAACTTCAAAGAAGACATAATAATTCAGGTTGGAAAGGACCTGTAGATGTATCTAGTCCAGCCTTCAGCTTAAAGCAGTCAGCTGTGAGATCAGACCAGTTTGCTCTGGGCTTTGTCCCACTGGGGCTTGAAAACCCCCAAGAATGGAGACTGTACCACCTCTCTGGGCAACCCACCACTTGTTGATGTTGACTATTCCAACTTTTTTCTTGCATCAGATCAGAAACTCTCTGGTTTCAGTCTATGTCCACTGTCTCATCCTCTTGCCTTGCGCCACTATCCTCTCAGCAATGATGGCAGGCTGCTGCTAGGTCCTCCCAAAGCCATCTCTTCTCCAGGCTCAACAAGTCCATTTCCCTTGGCCTCTTTTTGTAGGGCAAGTGCTCCAACCCCCAACCATCTCAGTGGCCCTCTGCTGACCTTGCTCCAGTTTATCAACACCTTTTCCTGTACTGTGGTACCCAACACTGGACAAAGCACCCTAGATGCAGTCCAACAACTCCAAGTAAATGAGGGTCATGACTTCCCTCAGTCTACTACTTGTGGTCCTGTTTTAATGCATCTCAGGATGCTGTTTGCCTCCTTTGGCTGCCAGGGCATGATGCTGCTTCTCCTTCAGCTTGCTCTCCACCAAGATCCCCAGACTGTTTCCAGCAGAGCTGCTCCCTAGCCAGGCAATCCCCAGTCTGCCTTACTGTAAGGAGCCAAAAAAGATTGATTAATCCCAATAAGCCTATTGAAATGGTTTTAAAAGAGAAGAGGTAAGGCTGCTGTTGCTTCAAGAATGACATTCTATACTTAAAAAAATCTTGGGTTTCTTATGAAACAAATGTAGAACATCCATTTCTCTGAATCCTTGCCTGCTGTCCTCTTCATCAAACATATATTTGATACGAAAGGTACAGCTATGTGAAAGATATATATAGATATATATATATATATGCTATACAGTCAAATAAGACTTGAAATTGGCCATTGATATGTAATGGTTTTTTTATCTTGTTAATGAATTCACATATTTAGAAAAGGGATTTTAATTTCTGTAACATGGTCAGGGATGTGCTTGAATGTAGTGATAGCTGTCATATGCGGCATATGGACAGTAGGTCTGACCAAGCTTTTTCACTTTAAGCAAAGAAGACCAGATAAATGTTTACTAGCATTTCTGGGCTGGTTTAAAATTTTAAGCAGCAGTCATTAAATTGACTTTTAATGCAAGGCAGCACTGGTTTTACCCTTCAGAATTTTGTTAATAGAAAACTTTCCGTTCAGAAATTAATAAACACAAGTGTATTCGTTTTGTTCTTTCACTATATTCAAGACTGGATCTGAGATCAGAGACCTCCCCAAAGAAAAGAAAACATAAAAATATTTAAAGGATTTGTAATAATGTGGTAGTATCAGATGTGGTGTTAACAGGTTGCATTTTAATGCCTGGTTTGAAATTTGTTATTTAGGGATGAAGACATGCAAAGCCTGGCTAGTTTGATGAGTATGAAACAAGCTGATATTGGAAATCTAGATGATTTTGAGGAAGACAATGAAGAAGATGAAGAAAACAGAGTGAATCAAGAAGAAAAGGCTGCAAAAATTACAGGTAGGTTTTGCCACAGGGATGGTAAAATACTGTTCCTTTGCTAATTCCCAGCTGTGTTCCATAGATTTTATCCTTATGTTATATTTGTATTTAACTTTCAAAAATATCCAAACCAAAACAAAATTTAGGATAGTATGATTGAAGAGAGACCCATCCATAACTCAACAAAGTTTAATATCTGTGAATTTAAGAGCATTGATTTGTGTGTGTGTGTCTTTTGGTTTTAGGAGAGAATGCACTAAGTAGGTAGCATTTTAGGGAAGCAAAGAACAAGTGTAAGCTGAGGAGTAAAAAGATGGAGGGAAAGGGTCAGTGAGTGAGAAGGCAAGAGGATGAGCTGAAGTGAAATAATGAAGATAGTCTGTGAGAGTAAGCACAAAATGAGTTGTGCCATGGGTAGGTGCTGAGGTCCTGCTCAATAACATGGTAATTCTGGGCACCATACTTCGGCCTTTTGATTGGGAGTGTCTTGTGGAAATGAAATCAGGAGGCTGTTAAAGGACTTTAACAGAATTTGACAGTAAGGTTGTTTAAAGTAAGAGTCTAACCACACTTGAATTGCTAATGAAAATGCTTAGGGTGCCTAGGATAGTTGAACTAATTAATGCAGGTCAGATCAGGATGTGATGATTTTAAATTGTTGGTAGAGATCATTACATAGTACTGCTCCAGATGATTTCTGAAGGAACTCTTAGTGTAAAAGAGTCAGGAAACAACAAATTAACTTCTGGTGCCAGCCTTCATGCCTGCCACTGCTCTTTAAAAATGTCTGTTGAAATAAAGGGATCCTTCTCTAAGGTGTGGAAGAGCATCCCAAGCAGAGAAGTGAACTGTCAGATCTGTTCTTGAAAATCCAGAGGAATGTTGGTTCACTGTTGTGAAACATTACTTTCATTGCTTCTTTTTGAGCTTTTGTTGTAATCGAAAGGTTCAGCCTGAAGCAGTTATTACTTAGTTATATTTAGTGTTGTGAAAGGATGCAAATATGTTTTCTCCATGATTTACATATTCAATTAAATGTTTTGTACCCTGACCAAATCTCTACTTAAGCTGTATGTGTCTGGCACAGAGCAGATTGGAAAGTCCAGAATGAAGTATTTGAGATATACAGATAATGTATTCTTGGTCAGGGAGCAGAGATACACCAGTGTGGTCACACTGAAAACATTCTACAAGATTGTCTTCTCCTTCTCTAGTGTAACCAGAATAAGGCAGGTGTGGGTCAGAACACCAAACAAACTGACATGTTTACCAGGCCATCTGATAATCACAGAGGAGAGAAGGACACATAATGTAGAGGCTATGTAAAGTCTATATAAACTACTGTGTGGAAGTGTTTTGTTAAGATATGCCTAGATACTGCATTGAGGACTGCTACAGAAAACCCATGTGCAGAAGGACAGTAGTTGAAAAGCAGCAGATATTGCTCCTCAACTTTATTGATTTTTGCAGTATTCAGCATCTAAACAGGCCAATAAATGATTCCCAAACGAGCGGAAAGCTGGTGTAGATTACACTAGTCTGTCCACTATCCTTTGGCTATGTGGTGAACATCCCTGGAGATAGATGGTGAAGGGTGAGCTGTCTGAAGTGCAACACAAGGTCCTAGCTCAAGCTGTTTTAGAGGCATTTCAGCTTTTCCATGTGTTGTTGTAAAGGCCAAAATTATCTGTTCTAAGCAAACATTACAATATCTACTTGAAAGGCAGAAGCAATAAATACTTCTGAACTACACCATATCTGCTCATTGTTCAGCCTGTTCTGATACTGTTTTCTAATGATAAAGGATGGGAGGGTTGGGGTTTTGTAGATGCATCATTAAGGGAACCTGGGGGAGAGGTCAGCCTTGGACTTCTTGTGTTGGCTACAACAGCCGAGTTGCTTCATTAGCCTGGCTAACTTTTCCCACGTTAGACAAGGAGAGGGATGAGAGGGAAGTTGAAGGAGAGAGAGTGCATGTAGTTTCTCAAGCAAATGGGAGAACATAAAACCTAGGGCACTAAATAAACATTAATAAATAAAATGTAAAGGATCTATTTCAACATGTGTTCAAGAGTGATTTCATTGGCAGTTGGAGTGACTCCTGTAATAAATACAATAAATGGGAAAAACTAAGAAAACACAAAGAGAAGAGAGTTGAGGAACCAAGGGAGAAAGAGGTAGGAGTTGTTGTAGAAAAATAGGAAGAAATTAGAAAGAAGAAAATGGAACAAAACTGATGTAGTGAAGTACTCTTTCTAAAATTTCTTTCAAAAATAATTGTGTTCTCTGAATCCCATAAAGTTAACTAAGGAAGTTACATAACCCTTTTGAAAGCCTGCTGCTCCCAACATTTTCTCTCTGTTGCCATGTTAGGGTGTTGACAGCGGAGCGAGCTGGAATGCCTTCACTGAGTCAGAGTCCCCTGCGGCAAATCACTTCGCCTCGGTGCGCCTGTTTTCCCAACTGTAAAATGGGGATACTGGCTATAACTACTTCACAGGAACGATGGGCGTATTACGTGGTTAATGTTTGTAAGCAAGCTTTGAAAAAGTAAAGTGCAAGTAGTAAAGCAGAAGGGATTGTTATCCTGCTTTTGACTCAAGGTCTTCTCACAGAAACGTTGGGTGACTTGATGACTGAAATGCTGTCATTCTTAAGCCACAGCTGCAAGAGGTGCTGGAAATCTTTATCACAGACACTGTTCCTTTGTGCAGTGTACAAAAGTTAATTTTCTTTATTGGGCCCAGAGTTAGTTGTATAGATGAACAAATATATCCACCACTAGGAGACTGAGGGAGACCTGCTGAATGGGGCTCTAGATGGTGCAGGTGAGTTAGGAAATGCTACTTCTCTTCCTTGATGTGTTGCCTAACTTTGGGTAAATATCTGTGCCTCTGTTTCTTCAGCTATGAAATAAGTGGTGCAATACTGACCTACCTCAAAAGCACTCTGGAGTTTGGTGTGGTCAACATGGGAGCTGTTGACATACAACTGACCTTAAGATCAGACTGAAAGATGTTTTCCATTCAAAGTGCTACTTTCCTTTAAAAAAAAATCTCCCTCCATCTCGGGCTTTTCCCCCTTTCTTCCCAGTATTTCTTGTTTAAATTTTTCATGTGTAAAAGCTGTATCCCCACCTAACTGTTCTGTTTTGTGTGAAGTTGAAAATTATGTTTATAGCCATGAAATAGGTTTCAAATATTTTGTTTCTACACTATTAATATAGATGAATTTAAACCTCCCAGAATTATCCTGTCATTAGTCTTCAGTTGAATACAAGGCATCCCAACATACTTGAAGAACTGCGGCTCATAACTGACAAACTTAGGGTAGTAATAAATATATTACTTCTCTTAATGTTTTAATTGATACTTTGAGCCTCATGCTGAAGTTGATAGTTGCCTCCCGCTCCACCTGCACAAGAGCATGGTGACTGTCCTGGGGCGCCACATGGACTCAGCAATATGTACATGCTACCTATTGCAGAAGTCTGAATGCCAGCATATTTCAAGAGCAGGCTTCTGGAAAGCAATATGTGTAACCCTTTCTTGCCATTTGCAAAACCATACGTCTCATGTAAACTTCTGATACGTTTACTCTTTTCTGTTAGTAGAACCAAGCTGCTTAAAAAAAAAAAAAGAGCAATAGAGAATGAAAAAAAAAACAAACCAGTGATTTATGTGACGTACTTGTAGAACAACCTAATGTATGTTTGTAGATAATGAGATTTATAAAAGATAATATAGGACATAAATCTCCCAAACTACCATTTCCACACTCCAAAATATGACATAAAGCATTTAATATTGTAATGAGAAACATTGTAGTGCATATAGGTGTTTAGGTTGGCAGATGGGACCAGGTGATTCAGACCACATCAAAGAATTCCCTCTTTTTAAAGCTCTGAATTTAATTTGTTATTTTCTGACAATAAAAACTGAATTGTAATTGTTTTGGGTTTTTTTTCACATGCTGGCATAATAAACTGTAAATCATGTCAACATCTCAGCCTGTTTTAAACTAGTAATTCGTTTGTACTAGTGTTTATAAGGTCAATTCTGTTTTATTTGAGTACAGCAAGGTATTTTCCATTGTGTATCTTGAGTCTTAAAAATTCCCAGGAGATAGTATTCTATTGTTCAGTTGTGTAGGGTGTACATATGATTTTATACTGAGAAAGTTAAGACTTTTGGGGCAGTTTTAGTCTTATTTTTTAGGACTATAGTCTTGTTTGTTGGAGCTAAAAATAAGGAAGTGAGGATGGTGAAATTAACTGTGTGTAGATAGATATAAATGTAATCCCATCTAAGTACATTTTTGCTTTAAGGTCAAGAACAGTTGGGAGATGTGGTTAAGATGAATTCTGCTGTGGCTTTGTCATTGTCAGCATAGATTATGTCCAATAGATATTGGCAGAATAGATCATTTCACTTGGTAATTTACAGGTTGGCATATCTTTGTAAAGCAGTTTAAATTTGGAAAAGAAGCTTTTAACCACATAACTGAAATATTTTCAAGTTCTGGACTCTGCTTTTGACTTCAGGTTCTTTATGCTGTCTGTGAAGGCATGACATTAAGAGTTGTGCCAGTGTGTCAACTTGTGAAGGTGTTGCCCTGTGAAAAAGCATGAGTTCCCCGTGCTGGGTAGTTCTGGGTGTCTGTGGGTACCAACATGAGTTGGGACAGTCAGAATACTACTCAATTTTCACATCGGTCCAATACTTTACTCCTTGTAACTAGTTCATAGACTGAAGATTACTGTATGAGTCAGTGTCAAACGTTTGCCTTCCCAAACAAAAGCCATATGAGAAAAAGCCAAATTCAAAATGGCAGCGAACTAAAAGCGTTACAAAGAAGTGACTTCTTATGTACACAAGAAATTGAAGTTTAAAGGAAATCCAAGAATGATTGGCATGAGAAGTGTGCAGTAAAGGCATCTATGTAACTTTAACTTCACTAGTGACACCAGGAGACATCATCGGTTTATTTCATTGGGAAAAGATGGGAGATGAAAAAACCTGTCAGAGGGGCAATGATATTGAACAAGCAGGATCCTCTCTCCTGCACAGGTTTCTCCTGCCTGTTTGTCAGCTGGAAGGATGAGGAAGGCTGTCCCCTCTTTACAGAAACCTATGCTTGAAATCTTTCAGAGATGCCCCAGGCTTAATCACCATTACTACAGAAACTGCATTTGTCAGATGCTGTGGATGGGACTACTTCGGGGGGTGGGGGAG